>VZQC01007259.1:426456-623204 GCA_009823505.1 Rhizomys pruinosus | reverse complement strand
CTCCTTACCCTCCCCACCCCACCAGAGCTCATGCATTCTGCCAAACTTGTTTTTCATCTTTTTCTCAGTCTTTCTCAAAATTCTCGATGTAGAAGTTGACTGTTTCGAGCAGAAGTTCACCATTTCAGGCAGTTCTTTGACGCAGTGAGACATATTCCTTTTAATTTCCTGCTGGATGTCTCCAGCCAACCAATACTCCTGGCATGAAAGGTGGGAACAGGGCTGGAGAGATGGCCTAGCGGTTAAGAGCACCGACCGCTCTTACAGAGGACCCGGGTTTGATCCTCAGCACCCACATGGTGGCTGAGAACTGTCTGAAACTCCAATTCCAGCAGAACTCCAGTTCCAGGGGAGTCTGACACCTTCTTCTGACCTCCATGGCATTGCACGACATGGGTGCACAGACCTACATGCAGACAGTACATTCATACACATACAAAAATAAAAAAATAAATAAAAAGAAAAAAAAAAAAGAAAGGTGGGAGCATTCTTCATTCCTCCAAACTTGTCTCAAGTATTACAGGCCCTTTTCCAATTCTATTTTTTCTCCTACTCTTCTGTATTGCTGTCTCCTGTTCTTGCTTGATGATATCCAATCCTTCATCTTGAAATATTACAAATTTAAAATTTTACCATGCTATTCTTTATCTTTAATTTGGAGGCATAAATGTTCTATTTGTTGCATTCACCAAGTCCCTCTCCTTGTGGTTAATTTCCCTATATATACACTGCAGTCTTCCAGTGTGACCTTTATTTTTGAGAGATTGCTACCTTCCAGTATTGAACTGTTGCTTAAGCGATGGATACTTGGCTCTGCAGAGGGGCTTTCCATGGTCCTCTGGCTGGCCTCAGGTTTCACAGCACAATTAGCAAGTCCTGTTCTTGAGCTGTGGTCCCCAACCATGTAGCAATGTGAATTCTGACCATAAGCTGAGCTGGTTCATGGTAGAAGCTCTGCTTTCTGGCATCTGACTCCTCTTACCACAAGCTGCTGAGCAGCTTTCACAGGCCAGTGGTATTTTGTAAGTTGTTATCTCAGTACCCAGTCCCTAGTTACATTAAGTCTCATACTCTTCCTTCCAGTATGATGTCAGCATTCAGTGATGAGCTCTGTGCTCCTTTCCTTTTTTTTTTCCTAATTCTTTTACAATTTATTTATTTATTTTAATTTATTGTTATATATATTTTTTGTACAAGATTGTGTTACAAATCAAATATAAACCTGTGTCCTCCTCCCAATCTCCCCACTCCACCAGATCCACAGTTTTAGTCAGTTCTTTGATGCAGTCTTTTCTGTTGTTGGTGCTGTTGTTCTTTCCAATGTGCATCACTCCCAACAAGAAATATTTACAACTAAGTTATTGGCGCTAGCATCCACAGATGAGGGATACCATTTGTTGTTTGTTTTTCTGGGACTGTGTTACTTTACTTAACATAATATCTTCTAGTTCCATCCATTTACCTGCAAAGTTCATGACGTTGTCTTTTTTTACTGCTGCATAGAACGCCATTGTGTACATGTACCACATTTTCTCTATCCACTCGTCAGTTGAGGGGCATTTGGGTTGGTTCCAGCTTTTTGCTATTGTGAACAGAGCTGCAATAAATATAGCTGTGCGTGTATCTCTGCAGTAAGATAAGTCTTGTGGGTATATACCCAGGAGTGGTATGACTGGGTCAGGTGGAAAGCTCATTTTGAGTCTTCCAAGGGTTCTCCACACTGCTTTCCATAGTGGCTGCACTAGTTTACATTCCCACCAGCAGTGGATGAGTGTTCCCCTTTCCCCACAACCTCTCCAGCACTTGGTATCATTTGTTTTCTTGATCCCAGCCAGTCTTACCGGAGTGAGATGATATCTTAAAGTGGTTTTAATTTGCATTTCCTTAATTATTAGTGATGTTGAGCACTTTTAAGATGCTTCTCAGCCATCTCTAATTCCTCACTTGTGAAGTTTCTGTTCAGCTCTTTACTCCATCTTTTGAGTTATTCATTTGTTTTCTTTCTTCTTTGTTTTTTGAGTAGTTTATTTACTCTGGAAATTAATGCTTTGTCAGATGTATCTGTGGTGAAGGTTTCCTCCCATTCTGTGGGTTTTCTCTTCACTTCCTTTATTGTTTCTTTTGATGTACAGAAGCTTTTGAGTTTAATGAGGTCCCATTTGTCAATTGTCGACCTTAATTCTTGAGCCGCTGCTGTCTGATTTAGGAAGTCTTTTCCTATGCATTTGTCTTATAGTCTGCTGCCAACTTTTTCTTCTATCACCTTCAGAGTTTGGGGTTTCACGTTAAGGTCTTTGCTCCATCTGGAGTTGACTTTTGTACAGAGCGAGAGGTAGGGGTTTAATTTCATTCTTCTACAAGTGGTGATCCAGTTTTGCCAAAACCACTTGCTGAAGATGCTGTCTTTCCTCCATTGTGTCTTCTTGGCCCCCTTGTCAAATATGAGATGGCTGAAATTGTATGTGCTCAGGTTTGGATCTTCAGTTTTGTTCAGTTGGTCAAGAGGTCTGTTTTGTGCCAGTACCAAGCTGTTTTTATCACTATAGCCCTGTAGTATATTTTGAAGTCTGGTATAGAGATCCCCGCTGTGTAGCTCTTTTCACTCAGGGTTGTTTTGGCTATTCGGGGTCTTTTGTTTTTACAAATGAAATTAAGGACTTTTTTTCCAAGCCTCTGAAGAAACTCTTGGGGATTTTAATTGAGATTGTATTAAATCTGTACAAAAGTTTGGGTAGAATGGACATTTTTACTATATTAATTTTCCTAATCCATGAGCATGGGAGGTTTTTCCATCCTCTGATGTCTTCAATTTCCTTCTTCAGGGGTTTAACATTTTTGTTGTAGAGCTCTTTGATGTCTTTGGTTAGGTTTGTTCCTAGGTATTTTATTGTTTTTGAGGCTATTGTGAGTGGGAAGGTCTCCTTGTATTCCTTCTTCAGTTGCTTGTCGTTGGTGTAAAGAAAGGCTACTGATTTTTCTAGGTTAATTTTGTATCCTGCCACTTTACTGAAGCTCTTAATCATTTCTAGGAGTTTTCTGGTGTTTTTAGTATCCCTTAAGTAAACAATCATATCATCAACAAAACGGGATAGTTTGACTTCCTCTTTTCCAATGAGAACTCCTTTAATTTCCTTTTTTTGCCTTATTGCCCTAGCAAGTGTTTCAAGCACTATATTGAAGAGAAGTGGTGACAGGGGGCAGCCTTGCTGAGTTCCTTCCTTTAAGGGAATGCTTCTCTCATTTCCCCATTTAGGATGATATTGTCTGTGGGCTTCCTGTATATGGCTTTGACTACATTGAGGAATGATCCCTCCAATCCAATTCCCTCTAGGACTTTAAGCATGAAGGGATGCTGGATTTTATCAAAGGTTTTTTCCGAGACAATTGAGATGATGGTGTGATTTCTGTCTTTCAGTCCAGTTATATGTTTGATGATACTTATTGATTTTCATATGTTGAACCATTCCTGCATTTCTGGTATGAATCCAACTTAGTCATGATGGATGATCTTCTTGATGTGGGTCTGTATGCGATTTGCAAGTATTTTGTTTAGAATTTTTGCATCTGTGTTCATTAATGAGCTGGGTCTATAGTTCTCCTTTTTGGTTGTATCTTTGCCTGGCTTTGGTATTAGAGTGATGCTGGCTTCATAGAAGGAATTTGGGAGAATTCCCTCTGTTTGTATCCTTCTAAACAATTTGAGTAATAATGGCTGTAAATCTTTTTGAAATGTTTCATAGAATTCTGCTGTGAAACCATCTGGGCCTGGGCTTTTTTTAGTTGTGAGGTTTCTTATTACATCTTCAATTTCTTCATATATTATGGGTCTGTTTAAGCTGTTGATCTCTTCTTGGTTGAGCTTTGGTGATTCCCAGGATTTCAGATATTCATCCATTTCTTCTAGGTTTGCAAACTTAGTAGAGTATAGGTTTTTGAAGTATTCCCGTATGATTGTCTGGATATTTTCATTGTCTGTTGTGATATTTCCCCTTTCATCATGGATTCTATTGAGTTGCAGTTGTTCCTTCTTTCTTTTGGTTAACTGGGCTAGAGGTCTGTCTATCTTGTTTATTCTCTCAAAGAACCAACTTTTGGATTCATTTTATTTTTAAATGCAGCAGACAGGAAGAAATAAGAAAAATCAGAGCAGAAATCAATGAAATAGAAACAAAGAAAACCAAACAGAAGATATTTTTAAAAAGATAAAAGAACATAGGAATACAATATAGGTATTAATAGCTACTATTGAAACAGTAATTTAAATTGAGCACCTTCTGTGTGATGTATACTGTTGATCACTTATATTTACTTTTACATCTGTTTATTTCTGATATGTGAATAAATCCTATTTTTCTTAATTTTTTGTCATTATGGAACTGTGTAGACTATTTCAATGTTATAATAAAAAGTTTATTGAAGGTATCCTTCATCCATTACTACTGAATTATTGATTGCCACAAATTATCTCTCTCCTGTCAGGTCTCAGATAACCTCTGTCCTTGAAAAAGAGGGTGTATTCTCTTTGAGATGTGGTACTCAAGTAATCTAATACTCTTCTTGTGTGTCACTGGTCACATTCACCTGTTTGTCAAGGGTTATGAAAGACATAGACCTTTGCTTCACTTTCTTTTCTTTATAATGCTTTTATTGATGTTTCCTGTATTTCAGACTTAATTTCTCAGTTCAGTTTAGACATATTCCCCTTTCCCTTCCCTCTACCCCACCCCAGATCATGCACTCTGCCATAAATATCCTGCATCTTTCTCTCAGTCTTTTTTTATGTTTAGGAATTCACATTTTCCTCCTTTAATTTTATATTACACTAAAATATGATACACACTTTCCACTCATATACAGTAATTACAGTCTGAGAGTAAGTGGTGGATCAATCCTAGAGCCTGTTAAGAGATTTACATTATAACAACATAGCTGCTTTTAGGTAAATAGAAATATAACAATAATGTTGTTCAGCTTGCCTTTCATCTGGGGATTTGGTGTTAGCATCCACAAATGAGGGAAACCATTTGCTGCTTGTTTCTCTGGGACTGTGTTACGTAATGGCTTTGAGCTCCATCCATTTACNCTCCTGGGAAGGTGGCTGCTCAGCTCCAATGTTGTTTTCACACAAACGAGAGTGGGAAGCTCTGTCTGATACTCTCCTGTGGATAAGCCACACAACAGCGGGACTGTGGACCAGATACCCCTGGAGCTGGTAGAGAAGTTTCCATCCCGAGTGCACTTTGGGTATAGGCAGCAGCCCTAGGCGCTAATTCTTGTGGCAGGGGAGAAGAGGATGTCTAACAGGAATTCTATCTTTTATAATTGGGTACATATGTCAGGCCGCTGGAGCACGTCCTTCTACGTATGGCTCAGCTAGTCCAAAGAGACTTCCCTGTTCTACGTATCTCTTCCCTTTTATTGCCAAAACCATTGAAATTATAGCCCGAATCCGCTCATGGATTCTATTAATGCGATCTACATCTTTATCTTGAAATGCTTTATTTAAAACTTTTGGGTTGCTTTGGAAATCCCTTCTCATTTCTACCTTTGTCAATTAAAGAACAAGAAAAGCTTTAGACACTTCAACATAATTTCAACTTTTGTGAATTTTGAATGGCTGTAAAATAAAACGTTTAAAATGCTTTATTATCTGTGTGAGCAAAGTTTCTCATTGATGGTGAGTATAAAGACTTTGAAGAAATGAGTATTAAAATCTCTTAATTGGAAGTTCTCTGTAGCCATTTGAAGCATTAAAACCTGTTACATAAAGTCATGATCCTAGAAGCAGGCTCAATTTTTTTCAGCAAAAAATGTTGAAAAGATATTGTATAGAGCTTTCCTAGGTTTTATATCAGTATCAGCAATACTTTTGTTTTTATTTTCTTGTCATAATTATATATTAAAATAGCTATTTTTTTTTTTTTGGTCTTTTTGAGACAGGGTCTCCCTGTAGCCCCTGCTGTCCTGAAACTCACTCTGTAGACCAGGCTGGCCTTGAACTCACAAAGATCCGCCTGCCTCTGCCTCCCAAGTGCTAGAATTAAAGGCGTGCGCCAAACAACTTTTTCTTCTATCACCTTCAGGGTTTCAGGTTTTCCATTGAGATCTTTGATCTACTTGGAGTTGATTTTTGTATGGTGAGAGGTAGGGGTTTAATTTTACTAATTGGAAAAGAAGAAGTTAAGCCATCCCTTTCTGCAGATGATATGATAGTTTACCTAAGGGATGCTAAAAACTCCACCAGAAAACTTCTAGAAATGATTAAGAGTTTCAGTAAAGTGGTGGGATACAAAATTAACCTGGAAAAATCAGTAGCCTTTCTTTACACCAACAATAAACAAGTGGAGAAGGAATATAAGAAAACCTTCCCACTCACAGTAGGCTCAAAAATAATAAAATACCTGGGAACAAATCTAACCAAAGATACCAGCGATCTCTACAACAAAAATTTTAAGCCCCTGAAGAAGGAGATTGAAAATGACATCAAAAGATGGAAAGATTTCCCATGCTCATGGGTTGGAAAAATTAATATAGTAAAAATGTCCATTTTACCCAAATTGATATGCATATTCAATGCAATCCCAATCAAAATCCCCATGAGCTTCTTCACAGACTTGGAAAAAAAATCCTTAAATTCATATGGAAAAACAAAAGACCTCGAATAGCTAAAGCAACCCTCAGTGAAAAATGCAATACAGGGGGGGATTGTTCTACCAGACTTCAAGCTATATTACAGGGCCATAGTCATAAAGACAGCCTGGTATTGGCAAAAAAACAGACCCGTTGACCAATGGAACAAAACTGAAGATCCAAACTTGAGCTCATACAATTTCAGACACCTCATATTTGACAAAGGGGCAAAAAAAGCTCAATGGAGGAAGGATAGCATCTTCAGCAAATGGTCCTGACGAACCTGGATCACCATTTGTAGAACAAAATTAAACCCCTACCTCTCATCCTGTACAAAAACTCAGCTTCACTTTCTTATAGACCTGGTCCCAGTACTTAGATATACTGCCATGCAACTCATTTGATATTAGGTATTTCTTTGCTACCATAATGAGTAAGTGAAGTTAAGGTTTTATGATTTTCCAGTGTAGAAATTAAATGTGCTTGGAACTGACACAGTAGAGAAGGAACATTTGAATTGCACATTTCTGTCAAAATATTTCCATTTTAGGACTTTAAACAAAATTAATCTTAATTTATATAAAAATTCCAGGAGATGAAAAAGACTCAAAAACTTAAGAAATCTGAATCCTGGTCTTTATTATAGGCTTCTTGGCTGAAAGATGATATTTTCTAATTTCTTTTGGCTAAATTGAGGCAAAATGAAGGTCTCATATTGAATATTTTGTCATTTAAGTTTGAGTTAAATCACCCAGAACCTAATCAGCTGATTCACCAATTATACCATTTTCTGTCAGTACATAAAACTTGTCTGTGGTTTCATATCAACTTTCAAAGATATCTCTACTCCAAAAATATGATGGTTTAATGACTATCAGTCATTAGCCAGGTGACTTTGTACTATGTCACATTTATTTTTCTTTTCCAGAATAAATGAATGTGTTAGTCTGAAAATATTGAGTCCAAATATTTGATAGACATTTCTTTTTTAATGATGTTTTAAAAAATTACCATGTGTATGTGTCTTCTCTCTCTCTCTCTCTCTCTCTCTCTCTCTCTCTGTGTGTTTGTCTGTCTGTCTGTCTGTCTGTCTGTGGACAACTTGCAGAAATCAGTTCTCTCCTTCTACCATGTGAGATGTGAGTCACAGGAATTGAACTCGGGGTGTCAGGCTTGGCAGCAGGTGTCTTTACATGCTGCACCATCTTGCCTGTGGGTGATAGGCATTTCTGAGGTAGGCCTTATGTCTTGTTTAGACAATAATGTGTGTGGATCTGTTTCATCACCTGCTTTTTCCTACTAAAGGCTGTTTACAAAAGCGCACATGCTCACCTCCCTGGGGATGATCTCCTTTGCTGAACTGCTGGGGGCAGCCTTGTGGTCCCTCACTCTGCCTGAATTTAGCAGCCTGTTCTTTCTTCTCTAATCTCATGATTATGTCAGTGCCCTGTTGATAGGTGCAGATTTCATGGTTTATTTTAATGGTGAGGATGTAATAGATGGTAATGTTAATATCCAGGGGACAGGGCTGAGAAACTGTGTGATAAGCATCAACTTCGGCAGCCATACGCAGTGTTCTGAGGATGGTTCCATATGTAATCAGACATTTTCAGTTAGAAGTAGGTTTAAGATTTTTCTTTGGCCCACAGAACTAATGATGGTATGCAGACAGTATGGAAATTCTATGTTAATAGTCTCTTTAGGAATGTGGCAGGGTACACTTGAGATTCAGAACACACTTCAGTTTCACGTTTTGATTTACACATGCCAAACTGTGAATTTCTGTGGAATTTAGGACCCATGAAAGAAACCCAACTTAAATATAGTCTGGCTTTCGGCTCAGCATTACTAGCAGCAGAGTTCAGAAATGCCTCAATAAGTACAATCCAAATTGAATTCGTATGTTTCTCTAGTTCCAGATATTCATGTTGTTCTTTCTTAGCCATTTCCTGGAAAAAAGTCTGTGAATTCGCCTGCAGTTCCTGTCATCAAACTTTTTAGACAGTTACTTGTTAATCGATGACTTCTTTTGAAGAAAAATCTTTGTGTACAGTACTTGCCACGAAAAGTCAAGAGCAGGTAGCCACTTACTGCCTGCATTGAACCACTGGATAGAGCAGAAAGGAAGCCTCAGGAAGCCTTGGGTCTCCACGAATGTGTCTATGGTACCGGTCCCCAGGCCAGTGGAGCCTTGCGACCCCTTCTGTTTTCCCCCTCAACCTGGCACCTTGAGTCAAGGTGTCAGGTTGAGGGGGAAAACAGAATTGAGGTTTAAGAGATTAGAATTCAGATTACCAGTCTCAGATCATCATCAGCACATAGATAAGAATCTGAAGTATCAGATTTTATAAAACTGAAGAACCTGGAATCAAACTAAGATATAGCAGTATAAAAATGAGTTGTTGCACTTTCTTGAGATACTGAAAATGAATGAAAATAGCAGGAAAATTATTGAGAAAAATGTGACTGATTCCTGAGGATCTTCTTATTGAGTTTTAAAGTTAGCATACAAAGTAAAGGCTTTCGTGATGGTGATGGCACTTTCACACAAGCTTCGTCCTCGCCGCTCCCACTTTCCTGAGTAGTCTCCCTCCCCTTCGTCACGACCCTCCCCAGTAGCCCACCTTGCTTTCTTGTCACATGCACTCAATTGCCCATTTTCTTCTCCTCCTCCCCTCCATTAAGATCTCTTCTCCCTCCCGTGGCCCCTTTCTAGTTTCATGATTTATACTCCCCCCCGCCACGTACATATGCACATATATACAAATTAAGGTCTAGGATCCACTTGTGAGAGAAAACATGCTGTTTTTGACTTTCTGTGTCTGGCTTATTTCACTGAACATAATGATTTCCAGTCCCATCCATTTTCCACCAAATGCCATGATTTCAATTTTCTTTATGGCTGAATAAATTTCCATTATGTTTATGAACTGCAGTTTCTTTATCCATTCATGTTTTGATGGATAGCTAGGCTGGTTCCATTTCTTAGCAATTGTGAAGAGTGCAACAGTAAACACAGATGTGCAAGTATCTCTGTGGTACCCTGACTCGAGAGTCCTTTGGGGGCTGTACCCAGGAGTAGCTTTTAAAGGAAGAGAATGAGGGCTGGAGAGATAGCCTAGTGGTTAAGAGCACCGACTGCTCTTGCAGAGGACCCGGGTTCGATCCCCAGCACGCACATGGTGGCTAAGAACCGTCTGTAACTCCAATTCCAGGAGAACTCCAATTCCAGGGGAATCCAAGACCCTCTTCTGACCTCCGCAGCATTGCACAACACGGGTGCACAAATCTGCATGCAGATAGTACATTCATACACGTACAAAAATAAATTTAAAAAAAATAAAGGAAGAGAATGAGGTTGTGTCTCAGCATGTTCTAAAGTCACTAGGAGGATCTCAGAGTCTACCTGTCTACCTTTTCTGAGTTCTTGTGAAGCTCAGTCATTATACCAGTACCTGCTTTGTCTGTTCTGTGCTTCAGGATGAATGACCTATTCATTTTGATGCCGTTGAGCATCAAGAAAATACTCCAATTGCAATAAAGATGGAAATCCTTCTAAGAGGAAATATTGTAGGCTTCTTTAGTAAGAGACAGAGGAGACCCTAAAAAACTTTGAGAAGATGGAGAGTAACCTTTGTGGGACTCCTGCCTTGAGCAGTGCTGAGGGCATGTTGTCATTTCCGTGGCATCAGTTACCTAAAAGAACCTTAACCAATCATTGCTCACTTAGTAGAGCAGAAATACAAGTGAGGAATAAATACTCACAAGACAGTGTCGATAAATGGCACAAAAGACAAGAAACTTGAAGTTCACATACGCCAACCTTCTTAAGAACAAACAGAATGACGAGGGGCACAGATGAGTGAACTAGCCAGGAAAACTCACAAGCCACCACGTGGGTCAGTGTCATTCTCAACAGGTGAGCTGCCCTCCAGCTTCCTTGGGCTGTCATCAAGGGCACTGTTCGTCATGATAATTGGATGGTTTGAGAGAATGTGTTGCTCACACTAATTCCACATGTTATCAGAACTTAGAAGACCCTTTGAGACCCTGGTCTGGGAGGCCAAAGGACATTATAGACAAATGGAGTATAAGATGCTCACACGGTTTACTCTGTGCATCATCTGTTTGTCAGTCCTCAGAACTGCTGCTGCTTTTTGACCTCTAGCTGTGTGTTAAGCACTGCACTAAACACTTTTCTCTCACTTACTGATTTTGTCATCACCAAGGCATACGAATAAGAACTACTCTGGCCTTCTCTTTGTAGTTTCCATTTCTGACTTTCATTGAAATATACATTGGGGTTTCTTTCACATGTATTTAGCAGACATTTGTAAAATTGCATTTATGAGCTAAATACTATATACAAGGCATGTCTGACCTTGCCCAAGGTAGAACACTTGTTAGAGATGGAGAGGCAAGGTGTGGCAGAGCTGTAGCAGATTATTCATGGGCAATGGGAAAGAGCAGAGAGGAATACAGGCTTCACCCCATGACTGTTTCTCAGAGTTGTTTGTTAGTGTTCCTCAAGAATCTAATTTTAATGTCTCAAACAAGGGCAGCTTTGGGTTGAATCTTGGAAGTTTCTTTTTCATAGGTTAACATGCTTGAACACTAGCTATCATCTGGATCACCCTAAATCCCCTCTCTCTCCCCTGACAGTTTTAACTTGTCCTATTGTCAGTATTACGGACAGATGCTATAATTGGAGCATAAGATAAAAGTCAACTCACTTCATAAATAGGTTTTCCCTACTGTATGACTGATCAGATGAAAACAAAATAGACTTCTTTTCAAGTATTTGCAACCCTTTTAAATTCCAGACATTAATGAATGTGACCGGCCTGGGCTCTGCGGTCCTCATGGAGAGTGTCTAAATACACAGGGTTCCTTCCATTGTGTCTGTGAACAAGGTTTCTCCATCTCTGCAGATGGCCGCACATGTGAAGGTAAGAAAAAAATCCTATAAGACATCCTGTCATTATTGTGTGATATAGAGGGGAGATTTCTTTTGATTGTAGAGGTGAAAAGACTAAACTATAAGAGGTATTCATAATTCCAGGCTCAAACCTATGTGTCAGGTAACTGGTGCCAGAAAGCATAGCTCAGGGGTTGCTAGGGTTTATAAATCGAGTGACCTGAAGTTACGATGGTGGAAATACTCACAGATGGTTCCAATACTGGAGCTACATTAAAGAGTTAAATATGCTGGGTCTGAGCAGTTCGGGTGGACACTGACTCGTTACTGTTGTAATCCAGCACTGGCCTGTTTTGATTTTGCTTTGTGCCAGTTATGCTGACTATTCTGTGTATAAAGCAGAATGTCCTGTTGGACTTCTCTGTGCCATGGTGAGTAGAGTGTTTCTGGAATTATTCCTCTCATTCCCTTACCTTTAAGCTAATCACTTTTTCTTACGTGCCGCGTTGCATAGGATTCCCGCAAAGGTTCATTAGGCTATAAGATATTAAGATGGCCCCACTTCCTGTTTTCAGGCTCTGTATGTTTGCAGTTACAGTGCTGGTTATTATTATGGTCTGGATGACTTATTATAGTTTGATAAAGTGAGGAATATCCCATTTGAACCTTTTAAAAAGTAAGCTGGGGGGGGGGGCTGGAGAGATGGCCTAGCGGTTAAGAGCACCTGGAGAGATGGCCTAGCGGTTAAGAGCGCTGACCGCTCTTACAGAGGACCCGGGTTCGATCCCCAGCACCCACATGGCGGCCGAGAACCGTCTGAAACTCCAATTCCAGGAGAACTCCAGTTCCAGGGGAATCCAATACCCTCTTCTGACCTCCGCGGCGTTGCACGACATGGGTGCACAAACTTGCATGCAGACAGTACATTCATACACATACAGAAATTAATAAAATTAATAAAAATTAAAAAAAAAAAAAGAGCACCGACCGCTCTTGCAGAGGACGCGGGTTCGATCCCCAGCACCCACATGGCGGCCGAGAACCGTCTGAAACTCCAATTCCAGGAGAACTCCAGTTCCAGGGGAATCCGACACCCTCTTCTGACCTCCGCGGCATTGCACGACACGGGTGCACAGACTTGAATGCAGACAGTACATTCATACACATACAGAAATTAAAAAAAAAAAAAAGTAAGCTGGGAAAATTCCTATAATTTTGTTTATTGTATCTTTTTGAAAATCTAGGTTATCGAAACTTGGCTTTTGCAAAAATTCTAGTCTAGACCTAAGATAGTACCCAGATTCTCTACTCTAGAATTTTCTGCAGCAGAAAGTGTCGGCTCTCCTTGCCAGTAACATACACAGGGAAACCAGGCCAAGGCCTGCAGCCAGGTTCAGCTGAAACCATTTATTATATTGGGAGAAATAAATTGATCTTATAAAAAGCAGGAGGTTGTTTAAATTGTTCTTCTAAGCAGACAAAACATGGAGGCCGGATTTGGCTTCCATGGAAGAAGATAGTGCAGGATGCAGCCCCAGAAACAGCGAGGGGTTTGGAAGGAGTCAGAAGTTGGGAAATGGAGGTAAGCGGCATTGTGTTGTGGGCGATGAGAGATTTACAAGGAACTCGGGTTTCAGTGGTTCATGTTTTATGTTAAGTTTGCATTTGGAGCCCTGAGTCTATAGCTTTTAGAGAAGACACAGCGGGGACGCACACATTCTTCTGGAGAGCTTGCTGCTTGCTGTTTCCCAGCCAAGGAGGGCGCTGCCCAGTGTGAGTCACTCACTAAGCCAATTTACAGAACCCTGCTTTTCATAAAGATGCAGGTTCACTTCCGTGCTTCCCTCTAAATCATGAGTGTTAAAAATCCTCCTTCCCGGGGTCAAAATCACAAGAGCTGGTGGCTGGGCCATGCCAAACTATGCTCAGCAAAAGGTCAGATTGTCTCTGATGTGCACCAGTCAGAGCCACTGTCTCAGACAAATCAGGGAAGTAGGAACAGATTCCCATGGGTTTGCCTTTTCTACTTACTGGTTTTTCTTTCATTTTGTACTTTTTAAAAAACAGTGATTTCTGCAAGTTGGGAGTTACATAAGCGCTCTAATTTAGTTGCAATTCTAATTTTGTTGATAGTTTACTTGGCAAGTGCTTGAGTTTAAAAATGTGTTTTTAGAAACTTCCAATGCTTTGTAAATTGCTGTTCTTTTCATATATTCTCTTTGACACTTGGTCCATATTTCCATATTCCCCAAGCGTGGCATTTTACAAGTAAATAAAGAGGTAATTTTAGAAGATTATACTGATATATGGCAGAATAATTATTAGGCATGTTCTTTTCTTTCTTAAATTCTGTAAGGATTTTGCTTTTAGAATTTAATTCAATATACTAAATTGATCCAAATTTTCTTTTTTTGGACTTAGTCTGAAACTTATGGCAGTAGTGCTGTCCTTATTCGACTCCTGGCTGTGTAGGACAAAGCCAGCTCATGGGATCAGGGTTTGGCAAAGAAGCTGGTGTGCATAGTGTTTGAATTAATGCTGAGAAGTGGCTGGTAGCCTTGGCACATGCCCATTCACCAGCTTCCATCTGAGCCTCTGGTTAAGCCCCCAAAACCATGTTGATGCTGTGACTGACACACTGGGTTCCACTAGGGTAAATGAGCTCAGTACAACAGTAAATAAAAATAAATCACTAAAAAATAAAAGATTTAAGTAGGGCCATGTATAGGATACATTATGTATTTATATCTCAATCATATGACATAGTTGCTCTTATGGATATAAATAACTGAATGGTATAGCGTGCCATATATACCATAATTGATACAATGTAAATCCCAAAGTCGTATGTTAGGAAATTGCAGGAGAACAGGACTGTCTCAACTGACCTCATCCTCTATGCCTGCCTGTTGTCTCTCAATTGTACCTCATCCTTTCCTGCCTCCCTCCAGCAAGCACTCTTATTGTGTATAAAAAGAGAATAAATTTCCTTCTTGCTCTCAAATCATTGTTCTATAACCTATTTTGCTCTATACATTTCTTTAAAAATTTACAATTCTTTTGCCCTTTTTTTCATTCTTTCCTGTCATTTGTTTGTTTGTTTGTTTGTTTGTTTGTGACAGCGTCCCACTAGGTAGCTCTGGCTGGCCTGGAACTCACCATGTACACCAGGCATTGAACTGGCAGAGATCTTCCTGCCTCTACCTTCAGAGTGGTGAGATTAAAGATGTGTGCTACCATGCCCAGCTACCTTTGGGGACTAGTTACAAGCTACTTCCTGCTAAGATATTCACTCAAAAGGGAAGAGGTGAAAATTACTGAGAGTTACATCAGCGGTGTGACAGAAATGAAGTGAGTTCAGACTCTGAGGCTGAAACAATGAACTGGGAGAAAATAATCTGTGTGTTTGACCTTTAGGCATGTTTTCTACAAACAATGTAGAATGAAAACAAAGCAGCTGCAAAGTCCAAGGCATTAAGTGGTTTTGTGGCACAAAGACAGAGCTTTATATTGATCACCACAGAAAAAATATTTATAAATGTGATTTAGCCAGTAGGATAATGAAGTACCTTGACACAAACTTTATTGCTTCTCTGCTTGGTCCAAATATGTTTAGGTTTAAAAAAATTGTTTAAGGTCTGAAATGAAAAAGTCTACTAAGACAATACAACTTGAGCATTTCTTACCATTCTAAAAAATAATGAGAATATACTGTCTACTGAAATATGAATCAGACAGCATTCCAGGTAAAAGTAGTGGCTTCCAGCCGCTAAGGCTACTGCTTGCACTCACTCTTCTGAATGCACTTCCATAGGAGTGAATGAACATGGATGTTTAAGTCATTAGGCAGAACTGCTGAGGAAATTGTGCAGCCTAAGCTGCCATTAGACCTGAACTCAGATTTTTCCTGTGTTCCTTGTCTTCTGTGTATCAACCTTATGTGAAGAAACTCACAATAGAAGAAAAAGTTTTGAGAATTTTTTCTAAGTTTTTTTTCTCATTTGCTGACTTTTTACAACCCCGGAGATATGGAAAATCATCTCTTGGTAGAGAAAGCAAGCACTTTCCCTGCATCTAAAAACCAGACATGAGAATGTCAGGACCAAAGTATGTGAATTGGAAGTGACCCACCTGGTATTGATGCTCAGTCGTCCCTGGCACATGGCTTGTCTTACCTGTTTATACAGTTCTTTTGATGTCATCAGCAAGTGGAGTTCTGTGAGGCTGTGGAAGGCTTTTATGAATGGTGTTGTCATATTTTAAATCTCAGTTGCACTGCTTCAAGTGTGAACTTATTAGACTTCTCACTGGTAAAGGATACACTAGATGATTATCTTGACTCCCCGTGTGAATGACAAGGAATGGTTCATATAGCTGATTCCATGACTGTTAAAACAATGGCAATAATAATAGCTACACTTCACGGAGTTCTTGCTGAGCCAGCCAGTATGATAAGTGCATCATGTCTTTCTTCTTACTCTATCTTCACAGCAAAACTGTAGGTAGGTGTGGTGGTTTGAATGAGAATGTCCCTGATAGGCTTTAAGTTTTCAGACATTTTGTCCCCAGTTGGTGGTGCTGTTTTGGGAGATCTTAGAAGGTGTGGCCATGCTGGAGGAAGTACATCATTGGGGGTGGGCTTAGTGTGTTCAACAAGCCTTGCAGTCTCCAGTGTCTCTCTCTTGGCTTCCTGTGCTCATTGGAAGATATGAATCTTGGGTTTCTGCTCCAGCCCCAGCCACCATGCCTCCCCTCTACAATGGACTCTTAATTCCCTGGAACCATCAATTATAAGCTCAAATAAACTCTTCCTTTTATAAGTTCCCTTGGTCATGGTGGTTTTATCACAACAACAGAAAAGTGACTAATACAGTAGGTTAGGTACTAATTGGTGTGCATTGGGCTATAATGACGAGGACCTTGGATATCCTAAGGCATACAGAGATCATCTGGCTCCTCAGGTCTCCTTCCAGTGTTGCTTTCTTTGTGAGCCCTTTTCCGACCAACTTTTCTCAGGTACACTCACCACTTAGTGCATGAACTTATTGACTTCCTACTTCAGAGTTTCATGCTTTTACCGCCCTATTCTCCTTTTTGTATTTGGTCTTGATGGTTATTGCCATTGTAAGACTCAAGCCAGGAGGACAGGGACTGTTTTCTGTATTGTCTTGTGCTCTGAATTACTCTGTACTCTGTGTACCATTGGAAATAATTAGGACACAGTGAATAATTAACAAATGGATGATGGAGAAAGAGCTGTCTGCAATTCATCATGTATTGGGAAAGATTTGAAATGAGAGTCGTCTAAACCAAGTGTGTTGCATACTTTTGGAAAGTCTTCATCCAGAAGAGTTCACTCTGAGTAACTGTTGGGCCCAGAAGCAGTTGGGCAGTTGGGTTGAATTTGAGTACATGATCTCAACTCCATGTTGGCATCCATCAGCCCACAGGTCCTAGTTGGTGACTGTATTATTATTATTATTATTATTATTATTATTATTATTATTATTTTACTACTTCTTACACCTGTGCCTCTGTTACTGTCATTTTTTTCCTTTGTTACTTAGAAGACAGGAACAGTAAAACTAACTTTTCTGTTATCAGTGCTTACCAAGCATGGATCACACAGATTCCACATTTCTAGTAGTGCCAAATCTAGGCCTAGATATTGATGGATTGCTATATCTATTTTTAAATCCCAAATTAAAGTCATGTGTAATATAGCATAGTAATTCACTTCCGTACAGATTACTTTCATTCTTCTTCCCCTTCTGTTTTCTGTAAGAACTTCATATGACCAACATTCTCCATTCATCCACCAAGTATTTAAAGTTTTAAATTGTTTTTATGTCTCATTCGCTAGTAAACTGCCAGCCAACACCAATGCTTGCTTGCCCCGAAGCACTGGAGCCCTTATTCTAGAGGTTGACTGTCTCTTTCTGTGGTTTCATAACTGATCATTCTTGGCTTTCTATTGGAATATAGAAAGAGAAAAATTAGGATAGTGAAAAAAAGAGAAAAAAAATTGGCTTATTTGATGTTGCCTTTGGGGCCTATGTGTCAAAAAGATGAATCTGGAGTTTGATATGTTTGGCCTGTGCTTGGGACTTTCTCCAGTCATTGCTGGCAGCACCACTGAGTATAAGAAACACTATAGGAAAGCAGAAAATGCACTGTGTGCCTCTAAATTTAGAATAACATCTTTATTCTCTTAAAACACTCAAGTATAAAAATGGAAAGTTATTAAATTTAATAGAGCCTCTAAATGTTTATGAATAAATATGTTAAGACAAAGTAATCCTTTGTTTTCTTACAAAGCTTATGAGTATAAAGCCACACATGTGTATTTCATGTGTATTACCTTTTGTGAGGACTGTGATCGAGTAAATAAGCAATTGAGGCTCAGGGTGTTTTCTGTTAGTCTCTCAAGAACATTCTCTGAATGGCAGGGACGTAATTTACAATGGAAACACTCCATTTTCTGTATAGATCTTTATAAGATAATATATTATGATTTACCCACAGGAATAGAAAAGCAGTCTTAGTTTTTTGTATTTATTATTATTTTTTATTGTTATGAAACTTTCCCCATAAGTCTTACATCATTTCTCAATCAAATCTAGAGTTACTTCCCTTTCCATGCCCTACCTGAGTTCCTGCACTCTGCCATCCATGTCCTGCATCTTTTTATGAGTCTTTCCAGAGTTTTTTTCCAGTTCTTTTGTTGTTATTGTTCTCTCCTACTTGTATTGCTTCAGTATATATACGTATATATATATATATATACACATATATATACATAGCTGTATATATACATAAATATATACATACATACATATATCACTTGAATTGGAAGACTTTTTTTCCTTTAAGATGTCAAGTTTTCTTAAGGAAGTGCTTGAAGGTTCCTCCTTGGCAAGCCCAAACAACCATCAATCCTGTACTTGTGCTCCACATTGGGGTCTTTCCCTCCCATAGTCCCCCAAATGAAGTCCAGTAAGCATGCGTCCTGTCTTGATCCCCCTGCACTGGCCTCCATGTTTAAGGCTTCTTATTCTTTTCCCTTTTAAATTGTTAGAAACATATCTTTTCTGTCAGAAATGTGATTCATTCTCAAAAGCAAGTATTCTTGCTTTTGTGTGATACTGTGTTAGCCCTTGGAGGGAAAGAAACAGAACATGTGCTTTGGCATTCAGAAATACACTTTGATTCTTATTTCTCTAGAGAAACACAGGCAATGCACTGTGCTTATAGATCTTGCTTTTGTGTAAAGAAAATCTGTGGGGTGTGAGAGTCCATGTCAGTAATCCCAGCACTGTGGAGACTAAGGCAGATTGTCTCTATGAGTTTGAGGACAATCTGGGCTACAGTGAGTTTCACATCAGCCTGAGGTACAGAGGGAGACCCTGTCTGAAAAAGAAAAAGAAAACAAAACTTGATTTATGTAAAACTGTGCTACTTTGTGAATGTAATTTTTTTTAATTTTTATTTATTTCTGTATGTGTATGAATGTACTGTCTGCATGCAGGTCTGTGCACCCGTGTCGTGCAATGCCGCGGAGGTCAGAGAGGGTGTCGGATTCCCCTGGAACTGGAGTTCTCCTGGAATTGGAGTTTCAGGTGGTTCTCAGCCACCATGTGGGTGCTGGGGATCGAACCTGGGTCCTCTGTAAGAGCGGCTGGCGCTCTTAACCGCTAGGCCATCTCTCCAGCCCTTGTGAATGTAATTTAAATTTCTTTAGTATCTCAGATACTTGTTTTTAAGTTTTTGTATGTAATACTGAGGTTTTGTTAGAACTGATCAAGTATCCGGCCCCTCAGTGGTTCCCCAGGCTGTGCCCCCTCAGCTCCATTCTACATTCTCTGGACAGGAGGATCCTTGCCAAGCACAAAGTATGTGCTTTTGAAGCTATTTAATGGCACAAATGACCTTTCCAGACACAAAGCCTGGGCTTTGCAAGATCCCTCAATAAAGAAAAGTATTAGGGTTAGACTACTTCCCCTGTTCCCTTGGTCATTCATGGAATGAGCTTGTCAGTACAGTTTGAAATGTAAAACCTGATGTGTGCTTGGCGGGGGGGGGGTGTCTTTTTTTTTTGTTAGTCTAGCAAGACTCCATTCATGAGAATGCTCATTCTTGACCTCAGTTTGGATGACACGGAGAGAATCTTCTGCACATTCATTCCACATCTTTGACTTTAAAGTCTTGCTTAAAATTTTGGGTTGATCTGATTAGTTTTTATTGTCAAGTTTGACCCAACCTAGAATCACCTGGGAACAGGGAACCTCAACTGAAGAGTCGCTTCCACCAGAGGGGCCTGTGGCCATGTCTGTGAGAGATTGCTTTGGTCAGTGATTGATGTGGGAGGACCCAGCCCACTGTGAACAGAGCCTTCCCTAGGCAGGTGGATCAGGGCCGTATAAGAGCGGCAGCTGGGCAAGCCAGAGCACAAACCAGTAAGCAGCCTTCCTCAATGTTCCTGCTTCAAGGTTCTTGCCTGGAGCTCCTGCCCGGATTTCTCCCAATGATAGAGAAGTCTCTCCTGCATTGTTTTTGGTTGGTGTGTTTTTCTCTCAGCAACAGTGAAGCAAACTAGAAAATGGGTGTTCCAGGAAAATCACAAAGTTAAAAGAAATTAATTTTATACTTACACTTATGTAAAAGAGCATCCACGAATAATGTTTACTTTGAAATGTATGGAACCTGTGTGGGGGAGGGGAGGGACCAGGGCTGGCAGCCAGTCTCAGGCTGAGCAGTGAGTCTGCGGGGAATGGGGCTGACCTAGCCTCAGCACCTCGAATGCTTCCCAATAAAACACAATCCAGCCTGGGGTGGTGACACACATCTTTGGTCCCAGCACTTGGGAGACAGATGCAGGTGAATCTCTGTCTACATAGTAAATTCCAGGCCAGCTGGGGTTAAAATGAGTCCTTGTCTAAAAAAAAAGTGTTTAATTTTTACCAGCCCTAGAACCCTCCCCAAACATTGCCATGATTTTGTCCCTCCCTAACCTCCAATCCCATGAACCCCAGTAATCATTCTGACTCTCTCACTATGGGTTGTTTTGCTTGATTTTTACAATCATATTAGTGGTGTTATATAGCGCGCGCATGTGTGTGTGTGTGTGTGTGTGTGTGTGTGTGTGTAGACCCAGTTTGTTTTTTTAATTTTTTTATTTTGGTCTTTTTGAGACAGGGTCTCCCTGTAGCCCCAGCTGGCCTGGAACTCACTCTGTAGACCAGGATGGCCTTGAACTCACAGAAAACCGCCTGCCTCTGCCTCCCAAGTGCTAGGATTAAAGGCATGTGCCACCATGCCTGGCTATCTTCCTTCTTTCATTCAATGTTGTTGCTCGTAAGCACCAGCCTTCCTCTATGTATCAATGTCAGTTCATTTCACTGCTATATGTGAAAGTTCTAGCATTTGCACTGCTGATGGTCATCTGGTTGTTAAGTTGGCCTTTTGTTTGCTACTTGCCTTGTTGCTGTGACAAAAAGCCTGACAGTAAGCAGTGTAAGAGAGGAAGTGTTTATTCTGGCCTGCAGTTCAAGGGGTAGTGTCCGTTATGGCTTTGGGAGGTTGAGGCAGCAGGTCACATAGCATTTGCTGTCAGGATGTTGAGAGCAATGAGTGTTAGTGCTCAGCTCACTTTCTCCTTTTTTCTAGTCCTGGACCCTAGCCTGTAGAATGCTGCAACCTACGGCTAAGGTGGGTTTCCCACTTTAGTTAGCCTAACCTAGATAATCCTCACAGGCTTGCCCAGAGGTTAGCCTAACCTAGATAATCCTCACAGCCTTGTACAGAGACCACCCTAACCTAGATAATCCTAATAGGCCTGCCCAGAGACCACCCTAACCTAGATAATACTCACAGGCTTGCCCAGAGGATAATCTAACCTAGATAATCCTCACAGGCTTGCCCAGAGGATAATCTAACCTAGATAATTCTCACAGCCTTGCCCAGAGACCACCCTAACCTAGATAATCCTCACCGGCTTGCCCAGAGACCACCCTAACCTAGATAACCCTCACAGGCTTGCCCAGAGACCACCCTAACCTAGATAATACTCACAGGCCTGCCCAGAGACCACCCTAACCTAGATAATCCTCACAGGCCTGCCCAGAAACTACCCTAACCTAGATAATCTTCACAGGCTTGCCCAGAGACTAACCTAACCTAGATAATCCTCACAGGCTTGCCCAGAGGCTAACCTAACCTAGATAATCCTCACAGGCTTGTCCAGAGACCACCCTAACCTAGATAATCCCCACAGGCCTGCCCAGAGACCACCCTAACCTAGATAATCCTCACAGGCCTGCCCAGAGGATAATCTAACCTAGATAATCCTCACAGGCTTGCCCAGAGACCACCCTAACCTAGATAATCCTCACAGGTCTGCCCAGAAACTACCCTAACCTAGATAATCTTCACAGGCTTGCCCAGAGACCACCCTAACCTAGATAATCCTCACAGGCTTGCCCAGAGGCTAACCTAACCTAGATAATCCTCACAGGCTTGTCCAGAAACCACCCTAACCTAGATAATCCTCACAGGCTTGCCCAGAGGCTAACCTAACCTAGATAATCCTCACAGGCTTGCCCAGAGGCTAACCTAACCTAGCTAATCCTCACAGGCTTGCCCAGAGGCCACCCTAACCTAGACAATCCTCACAGGCTTGCCCAGAGGTTAGCCTAACCTAGATAATCCTTATAGGCTTGCATAGAGGTTAGCCTAAACTAGATAATCCTCACAAACTTGTCCAGAGGCTCCTAAGTGGTTCTAGATCCTTTCAAGTTGACAACATCAGCCATCACTATCCCATGAATAAAAGTTCTATAGCTATTTTAGGGCATATCTTTCAGGGGACATTTGTATTCATTAGACTGAACCTAGACATGTATTTGCTGGGCCATAAAATAGACATATGTTTGCCTTTATTCCAGCATCATAGATGATGATGTGATGTACTCCAGGGTACATGCACTGTATTTAATTATCTTAGATGATGCTGCACTATATTCCAGATTCATAGATGACGATATACTCTATTCCATCCAGGGTGATCATGCACTGTATTTAATTATCTTAGATGATGCTGCACTATATTCCAGATTCATAGATGACGATATACTCTATTCCATTATCCTAGATGATTAAGCAGTGTACTCCAGCATGCTAGACAATGATGGAATATATTCCAGAATCCTAGATGATAATGCACTGTGTTAGAGCGTGCTAGATGCTGATGGACTGTATTCCATTGTTCTGGATACTGAGGCACTGTATTCCATTATCCTACATGGTGACACACTGTATTCCATTATGCTAAACGGTGATGCATTCTATTCCAGCATCCTGGAAAGTGATGCACTGTATTCCATCATCCTAGATGATGATGCACTGTATTCCATTATCCTGTATGGCAATGCACTGTATTCCATTATCTTAGATGGTGATGCACTGTATTCCATCATCTTAGATAGTGATACACTCTATTCCATTTTCCTAGAGACTGAGGCACTGTATTATTCCATTATCCTAGATGGTGATACATTGTGTTCCAACATCCTAGATGGTGCACTGTATTCCATTTTCCTAGATGGTGAGGCACTCTATTCCATTGAACTAGATGGTGATGCACTGAACTCCATTTCCTAGATGATGCAATATATTCCAATATCCTAGATGGTGGTACATTGTATTCCATTATCCTGGATAGTGATGGGCACTGGATTCTACCATCCTAGATGGGGATATAATGTACTCCAGCATCCAGGGTGAGGATATACTGTATTACATTATCCCAGATGATAATGCACTATATTTCATTTACCTAGGTAGTGAGGCACTCTATTCCATTATCCTAGATGGTGGTGCACTATATTCCAGTATTGTAGGTGATGCACTCACTGCACTACATCATCCTAGATCATACATTCCATTATCCTAGATGATAGATTGTATTCCATTATCCTTGATGGTGATACACTGTATTCCATTATGCTAGATAGTAATGCACTATATTCCAGCATCCTAGATGATGAAGCAATGTATTCCATTATCCAAGATGGTGAGGCACTGTATTCCATTATCCTAGGTGGTGATACACCATATTCCATCATCTTAAATGGTGATGAAGTGTATTCCAGCATCCAAGACAGTAATGCACTGTATTCCATCATCCTAGATGGTGACACACTGTTTTCCATCATTATAGATGGTGATGGACTGTTATCCAGCATGCTAGATGGTGATACATTATATTCAGCATCCTAGATGGATATGCACTGTATTCAATTATCCTAGATGACTGAGCACTATAATCCAGCATCCTAGATGGAGATGAAGTTTATTCTATCATCCTAGGTTGTGAGACACTGTAGTCCAACATCCTAGATGGTGATGCACTGTATTCCATGTAATAATGCATGGTATTCCAGCATCCTAGATGATGGTGCACTGTATTACAGCTCCTGGATGGTGATACATTTTATTCCATTATCCTAGATGATTAAGCACTGCAGTCCAGGATCTTAGATCATGATGCACTATAATCTGTCATCCTAGATGATGATGCACTTATTCCATCATCCTAGATGGTGACACACTGTATTCCATTATCTAAGATGTATTCCAGCATCCTAGAAGGTGATGCCCTGTACTCCATCATCCTAGATGATGCACTGTATTCCATTATCCTAGATAGAAATGAACTGTATTCCACTTTCCTAGATGGTGAGCACTGTATTACACTATCCTAAATGAGGATGCTCTGTAATCCAGCATGCTAGATGGTGATGCACTGTATTCCATCATCCTAGATAGTGATGTACTGTATTCCACTTTCCTAGATGGTGAACACTGTATTACATTATCCTAAATGAAGATGCACTGTAATCCAGCATGCTAGATGGTGATGTGCTGTATTCCATTGTCCTAGCTACTGAGGCATTGTATTCCATTATCTTAGATGATGATGATGCACTGTATTCCATCATCCTAGATAGTGATTCACTGTATTACATTATCCTAGATGGTGATGCACTGTATTCCATTGTCCTAGATACTGAGGCACTGTATTCCATTATCCTAGATGATGATGCACTGTATTCCATTATCCTAGATAGTAATGCACTCGATTCCATCATCCTACATAGTGATGTACTATATTCTGGCATCATAGATGATGATGCACTCTACTCCATCATCCAGATGGTACACTATATTCTAGCCTCCTAAGTTATGATGCAATGTATTCCATCATGCTAGATAGTGATGCACTGTATTCCATCATCCTACTGTGATGCATTGTATTCCATTTTCCTAGATGATGAGGCACTGTATTCCATCATCCTAGATGATTATGCATGGTATTCCAACATGCTAGATGGTGATGCACTGTGTTCCATTGTCCTAGGTCCTGAGGCACTGTATTCCATTAATCCTAGATGGTGACACACCACATTCCATTATCCTAGATGGTGATGCACTGTATTTGAGCATAATAGAAGGTGATGCATTGTACTCCACCATCCTAGATCATGCACTGTATTCCATTATCCTAGATGGTGATACACTGTATTGCATCATCCTACATGGTGATGCACTATATTCCATTATCCAAGGTAGTGATACACCATATTCCATCATCCTACATGGTGATGAACTATATTCCAGTGTCCAAGATGGTGATGCACTGTGCTCCATCATCCTAGATGGTGCACAGTATTCCATCATCCTGGATGGTAATACACTGTATTACACTATCCTAGATATTGATATACTACGTTTAATTACCCTAGATGGTGAGGCACTGTATTCCATTATCCTAGATCATAATATAGAATATTCCAGCATCCTAAATGATGGTGCACTGTACTCCATTATCCTAGATGGTGAAGCACTGTATTCCATTATTCTAGATAGTAATATAGAATATTCCAGCATTCTAAATGATGATGCACTGTACTCCATTATCCTAGATGGTGATGCACTATATTCCATTATCCTAGTGATACAGAATATTCCTGCATCCTAAATAATGACGCATCGTATTATGTTATCCTAGAGGATGATGCACTGTATTCCATCATCCTACATGGTGATATACTGTATTCCATCATCCTACATGGTGATGTACTGTATTCCAGCATCATAGATGGTGATGTACTCTACTCTCTCTTCTTAGATAGTGCACCGTATTCCATTATTCCAGATTGTGATGCACTTTATTCCATCAACCTAGATGACACACTGTATTCCAGCATCCTAGATGATGATGCATTGTGTTCTATTATCATAGATGATGATGCATTGTACTCCATTATCATAGATGATGATGCATTGTATTCCAATATCATAGAGGGTGATACACTGTATTCCATTATGCTAGATAGTTATGCAGTATATTGCAGCATTATAGATAGCGATGGACTGTATTCCAGCATATTAGGTTATCATGCACTGTATTCCATTTTTCTTTTTTTCTTTTTATTTATTATGTTTCATGTGTATGAATGTACTGTCTGCATGCAGGTCTGTGCACCCGGTCTTGCAGTGCCGCTGAGGTCAGAAGAGGGCGTCGGATTCCTCTGGAGCTGGAGTTAAAGACGGTTCTCAGTCACCATGTGGGTGCTGGGGATTGAACCCAGCTCCTCTGAAAGAGCAGTCGGTGCTCTTAACCTCTAGGCCATCTCTCTAGCCCCTATATTCCATTATTGTATATGGTGAGGCACTGTATTACATGATCCTACATTACGATGCACTGTATTCCAGCATGCTAGATGGTGATGCACTGTATTCCATTATCCTAGAGAGTGATTGTGATGAATAATATTTCATTATCCTAGATGGTGATGCAATGTATTCCATTATCCTAGATTGTGCAGCATCCTGGATAGTGATGCACTGTATTCCAATTTCCTAGATAGTTGTGCACTGTATTCCATTTTCCTAGATGGTCAGGCAGTGTATTCTATTGTCCTAGATGGTGATGCACTGTATTCCATTATCCTAGATGGTGATGCACCGAATTCCATAATCTAGATGGTGATGGAAGGTATTCCAGCAACCTAGATGGTGATACGCTGTACTCCAATATCCAAGTTTGTGAAGCACAGTATTCCATCATCCTGGATAGTGATGCATTGTCTTCGAGCATGATAGATGGTGATTCACTGTATTCCATTGTCCTAAATCATGACACATTTTACTCCATTATTCTATATGGTGATGCACTGTACTTGCACATCGTAGTAGGTGATGCACTGTACTCCATCATCCTCGATGATGTGCTGTATTTCACTATCCTAGATGATGATGATGCATTTTATTCCATTATCCTGTAATGTCATCCACTGCATTCCATTATGCTAGATATTGATGCACCATATTCCAGCAACCTAAATGATGATGCAATGTATTCCATTATCCAATATGGTGAGACACTGTATTCCATTATCCTTAATGTCATCCACTGCATTCCATTATGCTAGATATTGATGCACCATATTCCAGCAACCTAAATGATGATGCAATGTATTCCATTATCCAATATGGTGAGACACTGTATTCCATTATCCTAGGTAGTGAGTGATGGATAGCGATACATGGTATTCCATCATCCTACATGGTGATGAAGTGTATTGCAGCATCCAAGATGGTGATGTGCTGCATTCCATTATTCTAAATCTTGATGCACTGTATTCCATTATCCTAGATAGTAATGCACTGTATTCCATTTTTTTAGACGGTGGCACACAGTATTCCGTTATCCTAGATAGTACCACAATATATTCCAGCAACCTAGTTGGTGATGCACTGTATTCCTTTGTTGTAGATGGTGATGCGCTGTATTACATTATCCTAGATGGTGACAGAGCAAATTTCATAATCCTAGATGGTGATGGAAGGTATTCCAGCAACCTAGATACACTATATTCGATCATCATACATGTTGCACTGTATTCCATTATCCTAGATGGTGCTAGGCACTGTAATGTAGCATCCTAGATGGTGATGTAATGTTCTCCAGCATCCAGGGTCATCATTCACTGTATTACATTATCTTATATGATGATGCACTGTATTCCCCCATCCTAGAAGGTGATGCACTGTACTCCATCATCCTGGATGATGCATTGTATTCCATCATCCTAGATGGTGATGCCCTATACTCCATTATCCCAAATAGTGATACAGAATATTCCAGCATCCTAAATGATGATGCACTGTATTCCGTTATCCTAGATGGTGATGTACTGTATTCCATTTTCCTTGATAGTGTGGCAATATTCCATCCTACTAGATGGTGAGGCACTGTATTCCATTATCCTAGTTGGTGATACAACGAATTCCATCATTCGAGATGGTGATGGACTGTATTCCAGGATCACAGATAGTGATGCACTGTTTTCCATCATCCTAGATGGTTCACTGTATTCCAGTTGCTAGATGGCGGCACACCATATTCCATTATCCTAGATGGTTCACTGTATTCCAGTTGCTAGATGGCGGCACACCATATTCCATTATCCTAGATGGTGATGCACTACATTCCATTATCCTAGATATTGCTATAGAATATCCCAGCATCTTAAATGATGATGCACTGTATTCCATTATCCTAGATGGTGACTCACTGTATTCCATCAGCATAGATAGTGATGCACTGTATTCCATCAGCGTAGATAGTGATGCCCTGTATTCCATTTTACTAGATGGTGTGGCACTCTATTACATCATCCTAAATGATTATGCACTGTATTCCAGCATGCCAGAGGCTGATGCACTGTACTCCATCACCCTAAATGACACACTGTATTCCAGCATTCTAGATGATGCATTGTATTCCATTATCATAGATCGTGATGCATTGTCTTCCATTATGCTACATAGTGATGCAGTATATTCCAGCATTCTAGATGGTGAGGCACTGTATTCCATTATCCTAGATGAGGATGCACTGTATTCACACATCCTAGAAAGTGATGCACTGTGCTCCATCATCCTGAATGATGCACTCTACTCCATCATCCTAGATGATTATATACTGAATTCCATAATCCTAGATGGTGATGGATGATATTCCAGCAACATAGACGGTGATACACTGTATTCCATCATCATATATGTTACACTGAATTCCAATATCTTAGATGGGGAAAGGCAGTGTATTCTAGCATCCTAAATGTTGATGTAATGTACCCCAGCATCCAGGGTGACCATGCAATGTATTACATTATCTTATCTTAGATGATATGCATTATATTACATTATCGTAGATGATGCACTGTATTCTCGCATCCTAGAATTGATGCACTATACTCCATCATCCTGCATGATGCACTGCATTCCATTATCCTAGATAGTGATACACCAAATTCGATCATTCTAGATGATGATAGACCGTATTCCATTATCCTAGATGGTGATAGGCATTGTATTCCAGCATCCTAGGTGTTGATGTAATGTACCCCACCATACAGGGTGATCATGCACTGTATTCCATTTTCATAGATGATGATGCACTATATTCCATTATTGTAGATGATGATGGACTGTAGTCCCACATCCTATAATTTGATGCACTGTACTCCATCATCATGGATGATGCAGTGTATTCTATTATCCTATATGGTGAGGCACTATATTCCATTATCCTAGATAGTGATACAGAATATTCCAGCATCCTAAATGATGATACACTGTATCCCATTATCCTAGAGGGTGATACACTGTATTCCATTATTCTAGATACTAATGCACAATATTCCAGCACCCTAGATGGTGATGTCTGTATTCCTTTATCCTTGATTGTGATGCCCTGTATTCCATCATACTAGATATTGATGACTGTATTCCATTGTCCTAGATGGTGATGCAAAGTATTCCATCATCCTAGATACTGATGCATTGTATTCGATTTTCCTAGATGGTGATGCACTCTATCACATCACCCTAGATGATTATGCACTGTATTCCAGCATACTAGAAGTTGAGGCACTGTACTCCGTCAACCTGGATGATGTACTGTGTTCCATTATTCTAGACAGTGATTCACTATATTCCATTATCCTTCATAGTGATACAGAATATTCCAGCATCCTAAATGATGATGCACTATACTCCATTATCTTAGATGGTGAGGCACTGTATTCCATTATTCTTGATTGTGATGCCCTGTATTCCATCATCCTAGATTGTGATGACTACATTCCAATGTCTAGATGGTGATGCAATGTATTCCATCATCCTAGATACTGATGCATTGTATTCCATTTTCCTAGATGGTGAGGCACTATATTACATCACCCTAGATGATTATTTACTGTATTCCACATCCTAGAATTTAATGCACTGTACTCCGTCAACCTGGATGATGTACTGTATTTCATTATCCTAGATGGTGATGTACTATATATATTCCATTATCCTAGAAAGTGGTTCAGAATATTCCAGCATCCTAAATGATGATGCACTGTATTCCTCTTTCCTAGATGTTGATACACTGTATTCCATCAACCTACATGGTGATACACTGTATTCTAGCATCACAGATGATGAGGGACTCTACTTCATCATTCTATATGATGCACTGTATTCCTTATCCAAAATGATGATGTACTGTATGCCATCAACCTAGATGGTGATGGACTGTATTCTAGCATCCTAGATTATGATGTACTATATTCCATTTTCCTAGATGGTGAGGCACAACACTCCATCTTATTAGATGGATATGCACTGCTTTCCATTAGCCTAGATGGTGATGCACTATATTCCATTACCCTGGATAGTGATACAGAATATTCCAGCCTCCTAAATGATGTACTGTATTCCATTATCCTAGATGGTGATTAACTATATTCCATTATACTAGATAGTGATACAGAATATTCCAGCATCCTAAATGATGATGCACCATATTCCATCATCCTAGTGATGACTGTATTCCATTGTCCTAGATGGTGATGCAATGTATTCCATCATCCTAGATACTGATATATTGTATTCCACTTTGTTAGATGGTGAGGCACTCTATTACATCACGCTAGATGATTATGCACTGTATTCCAGCTTAATTGAATTTGAAGAGCACTGTCCTCCGTCAACCTGGATGATGTACTGTATTCCATTATCCTAGATGGTGATTCACTATACTCCATTATCCTAGATAGTGATGCAGAATATTCCAGCATCTTAAATGATGATGCACTGTATTCCATTATCTTAGATGGTGAGGCACTGTATTCCATTATCCTTGATTGTGATGCACTGTATTCCATCATCCTAGATAGTGATGACTGTATTCCATTGTCCTAGATCGTGATGCAATGTATTCCATCATCCTAGATACTGTTGCATTGTATTCAATTTCCAAGATGGTGAGGAACTCTATTATATCACCCAAGATGATTATGCACTGTATTCCAGCATCCTGGAATTTGATGCACTGTCCTGCGTCACTCCGGATGATGTACTGTATTCCATTATCCTAGATGGTGATTCACTATATTCCATTATCCTAGATGGTGATACATAAGCTTCCAGCATCCTAAATGATGATGCACTGTATTCCATTATCTTAGATGGTGAGGCACTATATTCCATTACCCTTGATTGTGATGCCTTGTATTCCATCATCCTAGATATTGATGACTGTACTTCATTGTCCTATCATGATACAATGTATTCCATCATCCTAGATACTGTGAATTTATTCCATTTTCCTAGATGGTGAGGTACGCTGTTACATCACACTAGATGATTATGCACTATATTCCAGCATCCTAGAATTTGATACCCTGTCCTCCATCAACCTGGATGATGTACTGTACTCCATTATCCTAGACGGTGATACCCTTTCTTCCATCATCCTAGATAGTGATGACTGTATTTCTTTGTCTTAGATGGTGATAAAATGCATTCCATCATCCTAGATACTGATGCATTGTATTCCATTTTCCTAGACGGTGAAGCCCTCTATAACATCACCCTAGATGATTATTCACTGTATTACAGCATCCTAGAATTTGATGCACTGTATTCCATCAACCTGGATGATGTACTGTATTCCATTATCCTAGATGGTGATTCACTTTATTCCATTATCCTAGATACTGATACAGAATATTCCAGCATCCTAAAGGATGATGCACTGTATTCCATTGTCTTAGATGGTGAGGCACTGAATTACATCATCCTAGATAGTGATGACTGTATTCCATTGTCCTAGATGGTGATGCCATATATTCCATCATCCTAGATAATGATGCATTGTATTCATTTGCCAAGATGGTGAGGCACTCTGTTATACCACCCTAGATGATAATTCATTGTATTCCAGCACCCTAGAAGTTGTTGCATTGTACTCTGTATCCTACATGGTGATTCATTCTATTCTATTATCCTAGATAGTGATACAGAATATTCAAGAATCCTAAATGATGATGCACTGTATTCCACTAACTTAGATGGTGAGGCACTGTTTTGCATTATCCTTGATTGTGATGTCCTCTATTCCATCATCCTGGATAATGATGACTCTGTTCCATTGTCCTAGGTGCTGATGCAATGTATTTCAACATACTACATACTGATGCAATGTATTCCATTTTCCTAGATGGTGAGGTACTCTATTACATCACCCTAAATGATTATGCATTGTATTTCAGCATCCTAGAATTAGGTGCACTGTACTCAGTCAACCTGGATAATGTACTGTATTCCATTATAGTAGATGGTGATTCACTATATTCCATTATCCTTGATACTGATACAGAATAGTCCCGCATTCTAAATGATGTCGCACTGTATTACATTGTTTTAGATGCTGAGGCATTGTATTCCATCAACCAAGATAGTTATGACTGTATTCCATTATCCTAGATGGTGATGCAATGTGTTCCATCATCCTAGATACTGATTCATTGTATAACATTATCCTAGATGGTGAGGCACTCTATTACATCACCCTAGATAATCATGCATGGCATTCCATCATACTAGAAGTTGAGGCACTGTACTCTGTCAACCTGGATGATGTACTGTATTCCATTATCCTAGATGGTGATACATTATATTCCATTATCCTGGATAGTGATAGAGAATATTCCATCATCCTAAATGATGATGCATTGTATTCTATAATCTTAGATGGTGAGGCACTGTATTCTATTATCCTTGATTGTGATGCCCTGTATTCCATCATCCTACAAAGTGATGACTCTATTGTCCTAGATGGTGATGCAAGGTATTCCATCATCCTAAGCACTGATGCGTTGTATTCCATTATCCTAGATGGTGAGGCACTCTATTACATCACCCTAGATGATTATGCACTGTATTCCAGCATCCTAGAATTTGAGGCACAGTACTCCGTCAACCTAGATGATGTACTGTATTCCATTATCCTAGATGGTGATTCACTATATTCCATTATCCTAGATAGTGATATAGAATATTCAAGCAGCCTAAATGATGATCACTGTATTCCATTATCTTCCATGGTGAGGCACTGTATTCCATCATACTAGATAGTGATGACTGTATTCCATTGTCCTCGATGCAATGTATTCCATCATCCTAGACACTCATGCATTGTATTCCCTTTTCCTAGATGGTGAGGCAGTCTATTACATCACCCTGGATGATTATGCACTCTATTCCAGCATCCTAGAATTTGATGCACTGTCGTCCGTCAACCTGGATGATGTACTGTATTCCATTATTGTAGGTGGTGTTTCACTACATTCCAATATCCTACACAGTGATACAGAATATTCCAGCACCCTAAATGATGATACACCGTATTCCATTATCTTAGATGGGGAGGCACTGTATTCCATTATCCTTGATTTTGATGCCTGTATTCCATCATCCTTGATAGTGATGACTGTATTCCAAGGTCCTAGAAGCTGATGCATTGTATTCCATCATCGTAGATACTGATGAATTGTATTCCATTTTCCTAGATGGTGAGGCACTCTATGACCCTAGATGTTTATGCACTGTATTCCAGCATGCTAGAATTTCATGCACTGTACTCCATCCACCTGAATTATGTACTGTATTCCATTATCCTAGATGGTGATTCACTATATTCCATTATCCTGGATAGTGATAGAGAATATTCCGTCGTCCTAAATGATGATGCATTGTATTCCATTATCTTAGATTGTGAGCCACTGTATTCCGTTATCCTTGTTTGTGATGCCCTGTATTCCATCATCCTACAAAGTGATGACTCTATTGTCCTAGACGGTGATGCAAGGCATTCTATCATCCTAAGCACTGATGCGTTGTATTCCATTTTCCTAGATGGTGAGGCACTCTATTACATCACCCTAGATGATTATGCACTCTATTCCAGCATCCTAGAATTTGAGGCTCTCTCTACGTCCACCTGGATGATGTACTGTATTCCATTATCCTAGATGGTGATTCATTATACTCCGTTATGCTAGATAGTGACACAGAATTTTCCAGCATCCTAATGATGATGCACAATATTCCATTATCTTAGATGGTGAAGCAGTATATTCCAGTATGCTTGATTTTGATGCCCTGTGTTCTACCATCGTAGATAGTGATGACAGTTTTACATCTTCCTAGATCGTGGTGCAATGAATTACATCACCTAGATGGTGAGGAACTCTATTATATCACCATAGATGATTATTCACTGTATTCCAGCATCCTAGAATTTGATACACAGTACTCCGTTAACCTGGTTGATGTACTGTATTCCAATATCGTAGATGATAATTCACTATATTCCATTATCTTACATAGTGGTACAGAATATTCCGACATCCTAAATGATGTTGCACTGTATTCCATTGTCTTCAATGGTGAGGCACTGTATTCCATCATACTAGATAGTAATGACTGTATTCCATTGTCCTCGATGGTGATGCAATGTAATCCATCAGCCTAGACGGTGAGGCACTCTATTACATCACCCTAGATGACTATGCACTGTATTCCAGCATCCTAGAATTTGAGGCACAGTACTCCGTCAACCTAGATGATGTACTATATTCCATTATCCTAGATGGTCATTCACTATATTCCATTATCCTAGATAGTGATATAGAATATTCAAGAAGCCTAAATGATGATCCCTGTATTCCATTATCTTCCATGGTGAGGCACTGTATTCCATCATACTAGATAGTGATGACTGTATTCCATTGTCCTCGATGCAATGTATTCCATCATCCTAGACACTCATGCATTGTATTCCCTTTTCCTAGATGGTGAGGCAGTCTATTACATGACCCTGGATGATTATGCACTCTATTCCAGCATCCTAGAATTTGATGCACTGTCGTCCGTCAACCTGGATTATGTACTGTATTCCATTATTGTAGGTGGTGTTTCACTACTTTCCAATATCCTACACAGTGATACAGAATATTCCAGCACCCTAAATGATGATACACCGTATTCCATTATCTTAGATGGGGAGGCACTGTATTCCATTATCCTTGATTTTGATGCCTGTATTCCATCATCCTTGATAGTGATGACTGTATTCCAAGGTCCTAGAAGCTGATGCATTGTATTCCATCATCGTAGATACTGATGCATTGTATTCCATTTTCCTAGATGGTGAGGCACTCTATGACCCTAGATGATTATGCACTGTATTCCAGCATGCTAGAATTTCATGCATTGTACTCCATCAACCTGGATGATGTACTGTATTCCATTATCCTAGATGGTGATTCACTATATTCCATTATCCTAGATAGTGATGCAGAATATTCCAGCATCTTAAATGATGATGCACTGTATTCCATTATCTTAGATGGTGAGGCACTGTATTCCATTATCCTTGATTGTGATGCCCTGTATTCCATCATCCTACAAAGTGATGACTCTATTGTCCTAGATGGTGATGCAAGGTATTCCATCATCCTAAGCACTGATGCGTTGTATTCCATTTTCCTAGATGGTGAGGCACTCTATTACATCACCCTAGATGATTATGCACTCTATTCCAGCATCCTAGAATTTGAGGCACTCTCTACGTCAACCTGGATGATGTACTGTATTCCATTATCCTAGATGGTGATTCACTATATTCCATTATCCTAGATAGTGATATAGAATATTCAAGCAGCCTAAATGATGATCACTGTATTCCATTATCTTCCATGGTGAGGCACTGTATTCCATCATACTAGATAGTGATGACTGTATTCCATTGTCCTCGATGCAATGTATTCCATCATCCTAGACACTCATGCATTGTATTCCCTTTTCCTAGATGGTGAGGCAGTCTATTACATCACCCTAGATGATTATGCACTCTATTCCAGCATCCTAGAATTTGATGCACTGTCGTCCGTCAACCTGGATGATGTACTGTATTCCATTATCCTAGATGGTGATACACTATATTCCATTATCCTGGATAGTGATGCAGAATATTCCAGCATCTTAAATGATGATGCACTGTATTCCATTATCTTAGATGGTGAGGCACTGTATTCCATTATCCTTGATTGTGATGCCCTGTATTCCATCATCCTACAAAGTGATGACTCTATTGTCCTAGATGGTGATGCAAGGTATTCCATCATCCTAAGCACTGATGCGTTGTATTCCATTTTCCTAGATGGTGAGGCACTCTATTACATCACCCTAGATGATTATGCACTCTATTCCAGCATCCTAGAATTTGAGGCACTCTCTACGTCAACCTGGATGATGTACTGTATTCCATTATCCTAGATGGTGATTCATTATACTCCATTATGCTAGATAGTGACACAGAATTTTCCAGCATCCTAATGATGATGCACTATATTCCATTATCTTAGATGGTGAAGCACTATATTCCATTATGCTTGATTGTGATGCCCTGTATTCTACCATCCTAGATAGTGATGACAGTTTTACATCGTCCTAGATCGTGGTGCAATGAATTCCATCAGCCTAGATGGTGAGGAACTCTATTACATCACCATAGATGATTATGCACTGTATTCCAGCATCCTAGAATTTGATACACAGTACTCCGTTAACCTGGTTGATGTACTGTATTCCAATATCCTAGATGATAATTCACTATATTCCATTATCTTAGATAGTGGTACAGAATATTCCATCATCCTAAATGATGTTGCACTGTATTCCATTGTCTTCGATGGTGAGGCACTGTATTCCATCATACTAGATAGTAATGACTGTATTCCATTGTCCTCGATGGTGATGCAATGTATTCCATCATCCTAGACGGTGAGGCACTCTATTACATCACCATAGATGATTATGCACTGTATTCCAGCATCCTAGAATTTGATACACAGTACTCCGTTAACCTGGTTGATGTACTGTATTCCAATATCCTAGATGATAATTCACTATATTCCATTATCTTAGATAGTGGTACAGAATATTCCATCATCCTAAATGATGTTGCACTGTATTCCATTGTCTTCGATGGTGAGGCACTGTATTCCATCATACTAGATAGTAATGACTGTATTCCATTGTCCTCGATGGTAGTGCTATGTATTCCATCATCCTAGATACTGATGCATTGTATTCCATTTTCCTACGTGGTGAGGCACTCTATTACATCACCCTAGATAATTATGCACTGTATTCCAGCATGCTAGAATTTGTTGCACTGTACTCCATTATCCTGGATGATATACTGTATTCCATTGTTGTAGGTGGTGATTCACTGTATTCCATTATCCTAGATAGTGATACAGAATATTCCATCATCTTAAATGATGATACACTGTATTCCATTATCTTAGATGGGGAGTTACTGTATTCCATCAACCTAGTTACTGATGCATTGTATTCCCTTTTCCTAGACGGTGAGGCAGTCTACAACCCTAGGTAATTATGCACTGTATTCCAGCATCCTAGAATTTGATGCACAGTACTCTGTCAACTTGGATGATATAGTGTATTCCATTATCCTAGATAGTTATTCACTATATTCCATTATCCTAGATAGTGAAACAGATATTCCAGCATCCTAAATGATGATACACTGTATTCCATTATCTTAGATAGTGATGCCCTGCATTCCATCAACCTAGATAGTGATGACAGTATTCCATTGTCCTAGATGGTGATGCAATGTATTCCATCATCCTAGACATTGATGCATTTTATTCCATTTTCCTAGATGGTGAAGCACTCTATTACATCAGCCTAGATGATTATGCACTGTATTCTAGCTTCCTAGAATTTGATGTGCAATACTCCATCAACCTGGATGATGTACTATATTACATTCTCCTAGATAGTGATATAGAATATTTCAGCATCCTAAGTGATGATGCACTGTATTCTATTATCCTAAGTTGTGAGGCACTGTATTCCATCATCCTAGATAGCGATGAATGTATTCCCTTGTCCTAGATGGTGACACAGTGTATTCCATCATCCTAGATACTGAAGCATTTTATTCCATTTTCCTAGATGGGGAGGCACTCTATAACAACACCCTGGATGACTATGCACTGTATTCCAACATCCTCGAATTTGATGCACTGTAGTCTGTCAACATGGATGATGTATTGTATTGCATTATTCTAGATGGTGATTCCGTATATTCCATTGTCCTAGATATTGATACAGAATATTCCAGCATCCTAAATGATGACACACTGTATTCCATTATCTGAGATTATGAGGCACTGTATTCCATTATCCTTGATTGTGATGCCCTGTATTCCATCATCCTAGATAGTGATGACTGTTTTCCATCGTCCTAGATCATGATGCTTTGTATTCCATCAGCCTAGATGGTGAGGAACTCTATTATGTCACCCTAGATGATTATGCACTGTATTCCAGCATCCTAGAATTTGATAAACTGTACTCCATCAACCTGATGATGTATTGTTTTCCATTATCCTAGTTGGTGATTCACTATATCCCCTTCCTAGATAGTGATTCAGAATATTCCAGCATCCTAATGATGATGCATGTATTCCATTATCGTAGATGGTGAAGCACTGTATTCCATTATCCTTGATTGTGATGCCCTGTATTCCATCATCCTAGACAGTGATGACTGTTTTCCATTGTCCTAGATCGTGATGCAATGTATTCCATCAGCCTAGATGGTGAGGCACTCTATTACATCACCCTAGATGATTATGCACTGTATTCCAGCATCCTCGAATTTGAGGCACAGTACTTCGTCAACCTGGATGATGTACTGTATTCCATTATCCTAGATGGTGATTCACTATATTCCATTAACCTAGATAGTGACACAGAATATTCCAGCATCCTAAATGATGATGCACTGTATTTCATTATCTTAGATGGTGAGGCACTGTATTCCATTATCCTTTATTGTGATGCCCTGGATTCCATTATCCAGGACAGTGATGACTGTATTCCATTGTCCTAGATGGTAATGCAATGTATTCCATCATCCTAGGTACTGATGCATTGTATTCCATTTTCCTACAAGGTGTTGTACTCTATTACATCAGCCTAGATGATTATGCATAGTATTCCAACATCCTAGAATCTGATGCACAGTACTCCATAACCTGAATGATGTACTGTATTCAATTATCCTAGATGGTGATTCACTATATTCCATTATCCTAGATAGTGATACAGATTATTTCAGCATCCTAAATTATGAACTGTATTCCATTACCTTAGATGGTGAGGCACTGTATTCAATCATCCTAGATAGTGATGACTGTATTCCATTGTCCTAGATGGTGATGCAATGTATTCCATCATCCTAGATACTGATGCATTATATTCCATTTTCCTAGATGGTGAGGCACTCTATGACATCACCTTAGATGATTATGCACTGTTTTCCAGCATGCTAGTATTTTATGCACTGTACTCCGTCAACCTGGATGATGTTTTTTGTTCCATTATTTTAGATGGTGATTCACTATATTCCATTATCCTAGATAGCGATACAGAATATTCCAGCATCCTAAATGATGATACCCTGTATTCCATCATATTAGATGGCGAGGCACTGTATTCCATTATCGTTGATTGTGATGCCCTGTATTCCAACATCCTAGATAGTGATGAGTCTATTCCATTGTCCTAGAAGGTGATGAAATGTATTCCATCATCCTAGATACTGATGCGTTGTATTCCATTTTTCCTAGATGGGGAGGCACTCTATCACCCTAGATGATTATGCACTGTATTCCAGCATCCTAGAATTTGATGCACAGTAGTCCATCAACCTGGATGATGTGCTGTATTCCATTATCCTAGATGGTGATTCACTATATTCCATTATCCTAGATAGTAATACAGAATATTCCATTATCCTAAATGATGATGGACTGTATTCCTTTATCTTAGATGATGAGGCACTGCATTCCATCATCCTAGATAGTGATGGCTGTATTCCATTGTCCTGATGGTGATGCAGTGTATTCCATCATCCTAGTCACTGATGCATTGTACTCCATCATCCTAGTCACTGATGCATTGTATTCCATTTTCCTAGATTGTGAGGCACTATATTACATCACCCTAGATGATTATGCACATAATTCCATCATCCTAGAATTTGATGCACTTCCTCCATCAACCTGTTTGATGTACTGTATTCCATTATCCTAGATGGTGATTCACTATATTCCATCATCCTAGAGAGTTATACAGAATATTCCATCATCCTAAATGTTGATGCAGTGTATTCCATTATCCTAATGGTGAGGCACTGTATTCCATTATCCTTGATTGTGATGCCCTGTATACCATCATCCTAGATAGTGATGACTCTATTCCATTGTCCTAGAGGGTGATGCAATGTATTCCATCATCTTAGACATTGATGCATTTTATTCTATTTTCCTAGATTGTGAGGCACTCTATTACATCACTCTAGATGATTATGCACATAATTCCATCATCCTAGAATTTGATGCACTTCTTCCATAAATCTGGATGATGTACTGTATTCCATTATCTTAGATGTTGGATCGCTATACTCCATTCTCCTAGATAGTGATAAAGAATATTCCACCATTGTAATGATGTTGCACTGTATTCCATTATCTTTGATGGTGAAGCATTGTGTTCCATTATCCTTGATTGTGATGGCCTTTATTCGATCATCCTTGATTGTGATGCCCTTTATTCGATCATCCTATATAGTGATGACTGTTTTCCATTGTCCTAGATCCTGGTGCAATATATTCCATCAGCCTAGACGGTGAGGCACTCTATTACATCACCCTAGATGATTATGCACTGTATTCCAGCATCCTAGAATTTGAGGCACAGTACTCCATCAACCTAGATAATGTACTGTATTCCATTATCCTAGATGGTGATTCACTATATTCCATTATCCTAGATAGTGGTATAGAATATTGAAGCAACCTAAATGATGATCACTGTATTCCATTATCTTCCATGGTGAGGCACTGTATTCCATCATACTAGATATTGATGACTGTATTCCATTGTCCTCGATGCAATATATTCCATCATCCTAGACACTCATGCATTGTATTCCCTTTTCCTAGATGGTGAGGCAGTCTATTACATCACCCTAGATGATTATGCACTCTATTCCAGCATCCTAGAATTTGATGCACTGTCGTCCGTCAACCTGGATGATGTACTGTATTCCATTATTGTAGGTGGTGCTTCACTACATTCCAATATCCTACACAGTGATACAGAATATTCCAGCACCCTAAATGATGATACACCGTATTCCATTATCTTAGATGGGGAGGCACTGTATTCCATTATCCTTGATTTTGATGCCTGTATTCCATCATCCTAGATAGTGATGACTGTATTCCATCGTCCTAGAAGGTGATGAATTGTATTCCATCATCGTAGATACTGATGCATTGTATTCCATTTTCCTAGATGGTGAGGCACTCTATGACCCTAGATGATTATGCACTGTATTCCAGCATGCTAGAATTTCATGCACTGTACTCCATCAACCTGGATGATGTACTGTATTCCATTATCCTAGATGGTGATTCACTATATTCCATTATCCTAGATAGTGATGCAGAATATTCCAGCATCTTAAATGATGATGCACTGTATTCCATTATCTTAGATGGTGAGGCACTGTATTCCATTATCCTTGATTTTGATGCCCTGTATTCCATCATCCTAGATAGTGATGACTCTATTCCATTGTCCTAGATCGTGATGCAATGTATTCCATCATCCTAGATACTGTTGCATTGTATTCCATTTCTAAGATCGTGACGAACTCTATTATATCATCCAAGATGATTATGCACTGTATTCCAGCATCCTGGAATTTGATGCACTGTCCTGCGTCACTCTGCATGATGTACTGTATTCCATTATCCTAGATGGTGATTCACTATATTCCATTATCCTAGATAGTGATACAGAATCTTCCAGCATCCTAAATGCTGATGCACTGTATTCCATTATCTTAGATGGTGAGGCACTGTATTCCATTACCCTTGATTGTGATGCCATGTATTCCATCATCCTAGATATTGGTGACTGTATTCCATTGTCCTATCGTGATGCAATGTACTCCATTATCCTAGATGGTGAGGCACTCTATTACATCACCCTAGATTATTATGCACTGTGTTCCAGGATCCTAGAATTTGATGCATAGTAATCCGTGAAGCTGGATGATGTACTCTATTCCATTATTCTAGGTGGTGATTCACTATATTCCACTATCCTAGATAGTGATACAGAATATTGCATCATACTAAAGGATGATGCACTGTATTCCATTATCTTAGATGGTAAGGCACTGTATTCCATCATCCTAGATTGTGATGCCAGTGTTCCATTGCCCTAGGTGGTGATGCAATATATTCCATCATCCTAGACACTGATGCATTGTATTCCATTTTCCTAGATGGTTAGGCCCTGTATTACATCACCCTAGATAATTATGCACTGTATTCCAGCATGTAGAATTTGATGCACTGTAATCCCTCCACCTGGATGATGTACTGTATTCCATTAGCCTAGATCGTGATTCACTATATTCCATTATCCTAGATAGTGATCGAGAATATTCCAGCATCCTAAAGCATGATGTACTGTATTCCATTATCCTTGATTTTGATGCCCTGTATTCCATCATCGCAGATAGTGATGACTGTATTCCATTGTCCCAGATGGTGACGCAATGTATTCCATGATCCTAGATACTGATGCATTGTATTCCATTTTCCTAGATGGTGCGGCACACCATTACGTCACCCTAGATGATTATGCACTATATTCCAGCATCCTAGAAGTTGATACACTCTACTCTGTCAACCTGATGATGTTCTTTATTCCATTATCCTAGATGGTGATTCACTATATTCTCTTCTCCTAGATAGATAGATTATTACAGCATCCTAAATGATGATGCACTGTATTCCATTATCTTAGATGGTGAGGCACTGTATTCCATTATCCTTGATTGTGATGCCCTGTATTCCATCATCCTAGATAGTGATGACTGTTTTCCATCGTCCTAGATCGTGGTGCAATGTATTCCATCAGCCTAGATGGTGAGGCACTCTATTACATCACTCTAGATTATTATACACTGTATTCCAGCATTCTAGAATATCATGCACTGTACTCCATCAACCTGGATGATGTACTGTACTCCAGTATCCTAGACGTTGATTCACTATATTCTATTATCCTAGATAGTGATACAGAATATTCCAGCATGCTAAATGTTGAGGCACTGTATTCCATTATCTTAGATGGTGAGGCACTGTATTCCATTATCCTTGATTTTGATACCCTGTATTCCATCATCCTAGATAGTGATAACTGTATTCCATTGTCCTAGATTGTGATGCAATGTATTCCATCATCCTAGATAGTGATGCATTTTATTCCATTTTCCTAGATGGTGAGGCACTCTATTACTTCACTCTAAATGATTATGCACTGTGTTCCAGCATCCTAGAATTTGATGTACAGTACTCCATAACCAGGATGATGTTTTCTATTCCATTATCCTAGATGGTGATTCACTATATTCCATTATCTTAGATAGTGATACAGAATATTCCAGCATCGTAAAGCATGATGCACTGTATTTCATTGTCCTAGATTGTGAGGCACTCTATTCCATCATCCTAGATACTGATGCATTGTATTCCATTTTCCTAGACTATGAGGCACTCTATTACATCACCCTAGATGATTATGCACTGTATTCCAGCATCCTAGCATTTGAGGCACAGTACTCCGTCAACCTAGATGATGTACTGTATTCCATTATCCTAGATGGTGATTCACTATACTCCATTATGCTAGATAGTGATACAGAATATTCCAGCATCCTAAATGACGATGCACTGTATTCCATTATCTTAGATGGTGATGAACTTTATTCCATTTTCCTTGATTGTGATGCCCTGTATTCCATCATCCTATATAGTGATGACTGTATTCCATTGTCCTAGATCGGGATGCAATATATTCCATCATCCTAGTCACTGATGCATTGTATTCCATTTTCCTAGATAGTGAGACACTATATTACATCACCCTAGATGATTATGCACTGTATTCTAGCATCCTAGAATTTGATGCACTGTACTCTGTCAACCTGGATGATATACTGTATTCCATTATCCTCGATGGTGATTCACTATATTCCATTATCCTAGATAATGATCAGAATATTCCAGCATCCTGAAGGATGATGCAGTGTATTCCATTATCTTAGATTGTGAGGCACTGTTTTCTATTATCCTTGATTGTGATTTCCTGTATTCCATCATCCTAGATAGTGATGACTGTATTCCATTTTCCTAGATGGTGATGTAATGTATTTCATCATCATTGATAGTGATGCATTGTATTCCATTTTCCTAGATTGTGAGGCACTCTATTACATCACCCTAGATGATTATGCACTGTATTCCAGCTTCCTAGAATTTGATGCACTGTTGTCCGTCAACCTGGATGATGTAATATTTCCATTATCCTAGATGGTGATTTACTATATTCCATTATTCTACATAGTGATACAGAATATTCCAGCATCCTAAATCATGATGCACTGTATTCCATTATCTTTTTTTTATTTTATTTTTTCCCGCGTAATTTATTTATTTTTAACAAATCTAGACCCGTGTTCCTGCCCATTCCCCCACCCCGCCAGAGCTCATGCATTCTGCCAAACATGCTTTTCATCTCTTAGTCTTTCTCAATATTTTCCATGGGGAAGTTGACTGTTTTGAGCAGAAGTTCACTGTTTCGGTCAGTTCTTTGATGCAGTCTTTTCTGTTGTTGTTGTTGTTGTTGTTGTTGTTGTTGTTGTTGTTTCCAAAATGCATTACGCCCAACTGCTTTGTACAAAAGCTCAAGGGGCGCTACACAAGAAATACTTACAACTAGGTAATTGGCACTAGCATCCACAGATAAGGGATACCATTCGTCGTTTGTTTTTCTGGGACTGTGTTCCTTCACTCAGCATGATGTCCTCTAGCTCCAGCCATTTTCCTGCAAAGCTCGTGATGTCGTCTTTCTTTACTGCTGCATAGAACTCCATTGTGTAGATGTACCACATTTTCTCTATCCACTCATCAGTTGAGGGGCATTTAGGTTGATGGAAAAACCTCCCATGCTCATGGATTGGGAAAATTAACATTGTAAAAATGTCCATTTTACCAAAACTCTTGTATAGATTTAATGCAATCCCAATCAAAATCCCCAAGAGTTTCTTCACAGGCTTGGAAACAAAAGTTCTTACATTCATTTGGAAAAACAAAAGACCCCGAATAGCCAAATCAACCCTGAGTGAAAAGAGCTACACAGGAGGGATCTCTATACCAGATTTCAAACTGTACTACAGGGCTATGGTCATAAAAAACAGCCTGATACTGGCACAAAAACAGACCTGTTGACCAATGGAACAAAACCGAAGATCCAAATCTGAGCACATACAATTTCAGCCATCTCATATTTGACAAGGGGGCCAAGAAGCCACAATGGAGAAAAGACAGCATCTTCAGCAAGTGGTGTTGGCAAAACTGGATCACCACTTGTAGAAGAATGAAATTAAACCCCTACCTCTCGCCCTGTACAAAAGTCAACTCCAGATGGATTAAAGACCTCAACGTGAAACCCCAAACTCTGAAGGTGATAGAAGAAAAAGTTGGCAGCAGACTACAAGACATAGGCGTAGGAAAAGACTTCCTAAATCAGACAGCAGCTGCACAAGAATTAAGGTCGACAACTGACAAATGGGACCTCATCAAACTCAAAAGCTTCTGTACATCAAAAGAAATGATCAAGGAAGTGAAGAGAAATCCCACAGAGTGGGAGGAAACCTTCACTGCCGATACATCTGACAAAGCATTGATTTCCAGAATATATAAGCTACTGAAAAAACAAAGAAAAAAGAAAACAAATGACCCGCTCAATAGATGGAGCAAAGAACTGAACAGAGACTTCACAAGCGAGGAATTAGAGATGTCTGAGAAACACCTCAAGAACTGCTCAACATCACTAATCATTAAGGAAATGCAAATGAAAACCACTTTAAGATATCATCTTACTCCAATAAGACTGGCTAGGATCAAGAAAACAAATGATACCAAGTGCTGGAGAGGTTGTGGGGAAAGGGGAACACTCATCCATTGCTGGTGGGAATGTAAACTCGTGCAGCCACTATGGAAAGCAGTGTGGAGAACTCTTGGAAGACTTGGAATGAACTTGCCACCCGACCCAGCCATACCACTCCTGGGCATGTACCTTCAAGACTTACGCCACCACAGAGATACATGCAGGGCCATATTTATTGCAGCTCTCTTCACAATAGCAAGGAGCTGGAACCAACCTAAATGCCCCTCAACTGACGAGTGGATAGAGAAAATATGGTACATCTACACAATGGAGTTCTATGCAGCAGTAAAGAAAGACGACATCACGAGCTTTGCAGGAAAATGGCTGGAGCTAGAGGACATCATGCTGAGTGAAGTAACACAGTCCCAGAAAAACAAACGACAAATGGTATCCCTCATCTGTGGATGCTAGTGCCAATTACCCAGTTGTAAGTATTTCTTGTGTAGGGCCCCCTGAGCTTTTGTATTCCATTATCTTAGATGGTGAGGCACTGTATTCCGTTATCCTTGATTGTGATGCCCTGTATTCCATCATCCTAGATGGTGATGACTCTATTCCATTTTCCTAGGTGGTGAGGTACTCTATTACATCACTCTAGATGATTATGCACTGTAATCCAGCATCCTAGAATTTGATGCCCTGTACTCTGTCATTCTGGATTATGTACTGTGTTCCATTATCTTAGATGATGATTCACTATATTCCATTATCCTAGATAGTGATGCAGAATATTCCAGCATCCTAAATGATGATGCTCTGTATTCCATTGTCTTAGATGTTGAGGCAGTAGAAGATGATGCAATGTATTCCAGCATCCTAGATGATGATCCATTGTATTCCATTATCTTAGATGGTGATGCACTCTATTCCATTATGCTAGATTCTGATGCACAATATTCCAGCATTCTAGAAGATGATGAACTGTAATCCATTATCCAAATTGGTGAGACACTCTGTTCCATTATCCTAGGTGGAGATCCCCCATATTCCATCATCCTACCTAGTAATGAACTGTCTTCCAGATTCCAAGATGGTGATGCACTCTACTCCATCATCCTAGATGGTGCACTGTATTGCATCATCCTAAATGGTAATGCACTGAACTCCATTGCCATAGATACTGATGGACTGACTATATTCCATTATCCTAGATGATGGCGCACTGTTCTACATCATCCTAGATTATGATGCACTGTATCCCAGCCTGCTAGATGGTGATGCACTGTATTTCATTGTCCTAGATGTGTCCATTATCCAGGGTGAGGCACTGTATTCCATTATCCAGGTGGTGGTACATAGTATTCCATTATCCTACATTTTGATGTACTGTATTCCAGCATCCAAGACAATGATGCATTGTATTCCATTATCCTAGATGGTGATGCACTGTATTCCAACATCCTAGATTGTGAGGCACTGTCTTCCATTATCCTAGATGGTGATGCCCTACATTCCATTGTCCTAGATATTGATACAGAATATCCCAGAATCTTAAATTATGATGCACTGTATTCCATTATCTTAGGTGGTGTGGCACTCTATTACATCATCCTAGATGATTATGCACTGTATTCCAGCATGCCAGAGGCTGATGCACTGTACTCCATCACCCTAAATGACACACTGTATTCCAGCATCGTGGTTGATGCATCGTATTCCATTATCATAGATTGTGATGCATTGTCTTCCATTATGCTACATAGTGATGCAGTATATTCCAGCATTCTAGATGGTGAGGCACTGTATTCCATTATCCTAGATGAGGATGCACTGTATTCACACATCCTAGAAAGTGATGCACTGTGCTCCATCATCCTAGATGATACACTCTACTCCATCATTCTAGATGGTTATACACCGAATTCCATAATCCTAGATGGTGATGGATGGTATTCCAGCAACCTAGATGGTGATACATTGTACTCCATCATCATACATGTTACACTATATTCCAGTGTCTTAAATGGTGAAAGGCGCTGTATTCCAGCATCCTAGACGATGATGTAATGTACTTCAGCATCCAGGGTGACCATGCACTGTATTACATTATCTTAGATTATATGCACTATTTTCCATTATTGTAGATGATGATGCACTGTATTCTCGCATCCTAGAAATTGATGCACTGTACTCCATCATCCTGGATAATGCACTGTATTCCATTATCCTAGATGGTGATACACCAAATTCCATCATTCTAGATGATGATGGACTGTATTCCAGCATCGTAGATGGTGATGGACTGTATTCCATTATCCTCGATGGTGATAGGCACTGTATTCCAGCGTCCTAGGTGTTGATATAATGTGCTCCAGCATCCAGGATGATCATGCACTGTATTACATTATCTTAGATGATGATGCACTGTATTTCATTATCATAGATGATGATGCACTGTATTCCCGCATCCTAGAATTTGATGCCCTGTATTCCATCATCCTGGATCATGTACTGTATTCCATTATCCTAGATGGTAATGTACTATATTCCATTATTCAAGATATGATACAAAATATTCCAGCATCCTAAATGATGATGCACTGTATTCCTTTATCCTAGATTGTGAGGTACTGTATTCTTCTTTCCTAGATGTTGATACACTGTATTCCATCATCCTACATGATGATGTACTGTATTCTAGCATCATAGTTGGTGATGGACTCTACTGCATCAACCTGGATGGTGCACTGTATTCCATTATCCAGGATGTTGATTTACTGTGTGCCATCAACCTCAATGGTGATGGACTGTATTTCAGCATTCTAGGAGGCTATGATGTACTATATTCCATTATCCTAGATGGTCACGACTGTATTGCAGCATCCTAGAAGGGGATGCACTATACTCCACCCTCCTAGATCATGCACTCTCTTCCATTATCCTAGTTGATGATGCCTTGTATTCCATTATCCTAGATGGTGATACACTTTATTCCATTATTCTAGATACTAATGCACAATATTCCAGCACCCTAGATGGTGATGGCTGTATTCCATTGTCCTAGATGGTGATGCAATGTATTCCATCATCCTAGATACTGATGAATTGTATTCCATCATGCTAGATGGCGAGGCACTCTATTACATCACCCTAGATGATTATGCACTGTATTCCAGCATCCTAGAATTTGATGCACTGTACTCCGTCAACCTAGATGGTGTACTGTATTCCATTATCCTAGATGGTGATTCACTATATTCCATTATCCTAGATAGTGATACAGAATATTCCAGCATCCTAAATGATGATACACTGTATTCCATTGTCTTAGATGGGAGGCACTGAATTCCAATATCCTTGATTTTTGATGCCCTGTATTCCATCATCCTAGAAGTGATGCACTGTATTCCAGCATCCTAGATGGTGATGCATTGCATTCCGTTATCCTAGATGGTGAAGTACTGTATTCCATTATGCTAGATACTGATGCAAAATATTCCAGCATCCTAGAAAATGATGGACTGTATTCCATTATCCTACATGGTGACACATCATATTCCATTATCCTAGATGGTGATGCACTGTAATTGATCATCCTAGAAGGTGATGCACTATACTCCACCATCCTATATCATGCATGTATTCCATTATCCTAGATGATGATACACTGTATTCCAGGATCCTAGATGATGATGCATTTTATTCCATTATGCTAGATACTGATGCACAATATTCCAGCATCCTAGAAGATGATGGACTGTATTACATTATCCTAGGTGGACATACACCATATTCCATCATCCTACATGGTAATGAACTGTATTCCAGCATCCAAGACAGTGATGCACTGTACTCTATCATCCTAGATGGTGCACTGTATTGCATCATCCTAGATGGTAATGCACTGTACTTCATTACCATAAATAGTGATGGACTATATTCCATTATCCTAGATGGTGAGGCCCTGTTCTACATCATCCTAGATTATGATGCACTGTATTCCAGCATGTTAGATGGTGATGTGCTGTATCCCGTTATCCAAGTGGGGGTACATAGTATTCCATCATCCTACATTTTGATGAAGTGTATTCCAGCATCCAAGACGATGATGCACTATATTCCATTATCCTAGATCATAATGTACTATATTCCATTGTTCTAGATGGTGATGCACTGTATTCCAACATCCTAGATAGTGATGTACTGTATTCCAGCATGCTAGATGATGTGCTGTATTCCATTATCCTAGATGTTGATGCATTCTATTCCATTATCCTGTATGGTCATCCATTGTATTCCATTATGCTAGATATCGATGCACCATATTCCAGCACTCTAGATGATGATGCAATGTATTCCATTTTGCTAGATACTGATGCACAACATTCCAGCATCCTAGTTGATGATGCACTGTATTCCATTATCCAAGGTGGTGAGGCACTCTATTCCATTATCCTAGGTGGAGATGCACCATATTCCGTCATCCTACATGGTGATGAACTGTATTCCAGCATCCAATATGGTGATGTACTGTACTCCATCATCCTAGATGGTGCACTGTATTCCATCATCCTAGATGGTTGATGCAGTGTATTCCATTATCCAAGATGGTGAGCCACTGTATTCCATTATCCTAGGTGGTGATACATGATATTCCAATTCCATCATCCTACGTGGTGATGAAATGTATTACAGCATCCAACAAGGTGATGCACCAAATTTCATTATCCTTGAGAGTGATGTGCAATATTCCATTATCCTAGATGGAGATGCACTGAATTCCATCATTGTAGATAGTGATGCACTGTATTCCATTTTCCTACATGGTGAGGCACTCTATTCCATTATCCTGGATGGTCAGGCAGTGTGTTCCATTATCCTAGATGGTGATGCAATGTATTCCATTATCCAAGATGGTGATGCACTATATTACGTTATCTTAGCTAGTGATACAGAATATTCTAGCATCCTAAAGGATGATGCACTGTATTCCATTTTCCTAGATGTTGAGGCACTGTATTCAATTATCCTTGATGGTGATGACCTGTATTCCATCATCCTAGATAATCATGCACTATATTTTATTTTTTCTAGACGGTGAGGCACTCTATTACATCATCCTAGATCATTATGCACTTTATTCCACCCTTTCAGGTGCTGATGCACTGTACTCCATCATCCTAGATGGCACATTGCATTTCAGCATCCTAGATGGTGAGGCACTGTATTACGTTGTCTGAGTTGGTGATGCACTATATTCGGTTATCCTAAATGATGATGCACTGTATTTCCACATCCTAGAAAGTGATGCACTGTGCTCCATCACCCTGGATGATTCACTGTATCCATTATCTCAGATGGTTATACACCGAATTCCATAATCCTAGATGGTGATGGAAGGTACTCCAGCAACCTAGATGGTGATACAGTCTATTCCATCATCATATATGTTGCACTGTATTCCATTATCCTAGATGGTGATAGGCACAGTATTCCAGCATCCTAGGTGTTGATGTAATGTACTCCAGCATCTAGGGTGACCATGCACTGTATTACATGATCTTAGATGATGATGTGCTATATTTCATTATCATAGATGATGATATACTGCATTCCCTCATCCTAGAAGTTGATGCACTGTACTCCATCATCCTGGATAATGCAGTGTGTTCCATTATCCTAGATGGTGATGTACTATATTCCATTTTCCTAGTTGTTGGTGCATTATATTACATTATCCTAGATAGTGATACAGAATATTCCAGCATCCTAAATGATGATGCACTGTATATCCTAGACGGTGAGGCACTGTATTCCATTATCCTAGATGGTGATGCACTGTAATCCATCATCCTAGATAGTGTTGGACTGTATTCCATTTTCCTAGATGTTGAGGGTTACATCATCTTAGATGATTATGCACTGTATTCCAGCATGCCAGATGTTGATGCACTATACTCCATAATCCTAGATGGCACACTGTATTCCAGCATCCTAGATGATGATGCATTGTATTCCATTATCATTATCATAGGTGATTATGCATGGTATTCCATTATCCTAGATGATGATACACTGTATTCTATTATGCTAGATCTTTTTTATGGACCTCAACATGAATAAACTATGGCTCCGCCTCTCAAGATGTTCCTAGCTGGAAAAACAAAAGACCCCGAATAGCTAAATCAATCCTGAGTGAAAAGATCTACACAGGAGGGATCTCTATACCAGATTTTAAACTATACTACAGGGCTATAGTAATAAAAACAGCCTGGTACTGGCACAAAAACAGACCTGTTGACCAATGGAACAAAACCAAAGATCCAAATCTAAGCACATACAATTTCAGCCATCTCATATTTGACAAGGGGGCCAAGAAACCACAATGGAGAAAAGACAGCATCTTCAGCAAGTGGTGTTGGCAAAACTGGATCACCACTTGTAGAAGAATGAAATTAAACCCCTACCTCTCACCCTGTACAAAAGTCAACTCCAGATGGATTAAAGACCTCAACGTGAAACCCCAAACTCTGAAGGGTGATAGAAGAAAAAGTTGGCAGCAGACTACAAGACATAGGCGTAGGAAAAAGACTTCCTAAATCACGACAGAGCTGCACAAGAATTATCAGGTCGACAATTGACAATGGGACCTCATCAAAACTTCAAAAGCTTCTGTACATCAAAAGAAACAATCAACGGAAGTGAAGAGAAACTCCACAGAAATGGGAGGAAACCTTCACAGTGGGTCCCATTGATACAATCTGACCAAGCATTGATTTCCAGAATATATAAACTACTCAAAAAACAAGAGAAAAAGAAAGACAAACGACCCGCTCAATAGATGGAGCAAAGAACACTGAACAGAGACTTCACAGCGAGGGAATTCGAGATGGTCTGAAAGAACCATCACTCAAGAACTGCCTCAACATCACTAACATTAAGGAAATGCAAATGAAAACCACTTTAACGTATCATCTTACTCCAATAAGTGGCTAGGATCAAGAAAAACAAATGATACCAAGTGCTGGAGAGGTGTGGGGAAGGGGAACACTCATCCACTGCTGGTGGGAATGTTAAACTTGTACAGCCACTAGGAAAGCAGTGTGGAGAACCCTTGGAAGACTTGGAATGAACTTGCCACCCGACACCAGCCATACCACTCCTGGGCATGTACCCTCAAGACTTACACCACCACAGAGATACATGCACGGCCATTTATTTCAGCTTTCTTCACAAATAGCAAGGAGCTGGAACCCAACCTAAATGCCCTCTAACTGACGAGTGGCATAGAGAAAATGTGGTACATCTACACAATGGAATTCTATGCAGCAGTAAAAGAAAGACGGACATCACGAGCTTTGCAGGGGAAAATGGCTGGAGCTAGCTAGAAGATCATTCTGCTGAGTGTGACGTAAAACAGTCCCAGAAAACAAACGATGCTATGGTATCCTCACTGTGGATTTAGTGCCAATTACCCAGTTTCAAAAAAGATCCTCAGTCCAAACCTTCAGTGCCAGATGGGGACTGTGAGCCATCCAGCTTGTGGGTGAGCTACTACTGGGGGTTTCAGCTCTTCAGAGTATAGACTGCCATCGTTGGACTACCCAGGCTGCATCATGGAGACCAGTACAGGGAAGATCAAGACCAGGATGCTTACTGGACCTCATTTGGTGACCATGGGAAGGGAAACCCAGTGTGGAACAGAGGCAGAACTGATGGTGGTTTGGGTTGCGAGCGAGAGCCTTCAAACATCTTACACATGATCTTTCAGCCTAATAAAAAAAAAAAAAAAAGATGTTCCTAGCATATATGCATGTGCTATACCAGAAAGCCACAATTGTTTAAATATCTTAGAAGCATAGCTCAGCAACTCAAAGAAAAGAATTTCAGTGAAATAATTTGGAAAATTTATCCTGTACCAAGGGGTGAAAAGAGAATTTCTTTTAATAAGTACTATTTTAAGAGTAGTGATTCTCAGGCTTCTTTGTTAATATAATATAAAAAGTTCCTGAAATATACAGTATTTCTTATTCTTTCTCAGTGTTTAAAAATAATAAAAAGAGATATATTTCAGTAGGTATATATAACCCATGCCTTTTCTACATCCTTTCTTTCTACTTGAGGTCTCTATGCTAGATCTTGATGCAGTATATTCCAGCATCCTAGATGGTAAGGTACTGTATTCCATTATCCTAGTTGTGATCACATATTCCATCATCCTACAAGTTGATGTGTAGATGATAATGTATTCCATTATCGTAGATGGTGATTGTACTATATTCCATTTTCCTAGTTGTTGGTGCATTATATTACATTATCCTAGATAGGTGATACAGAATATTCAGATCCTAAATAATGATTGCACTGTATATCTAGATGTGAGGCACTATATATCCATTATCCTAGATGGTGATGCACTGTAATCCATCATCCTAGATAGTGTTGGACTGTATTCCATTTTCCTAGATGTTGAGGGTTACATCATCTTAGATGTAGCACTGTATTCATCCTGATTTGATGCACTGTATTCCATATGCTAGATAGTGAGCACAGAACTGTATTCCAGCATCCTAGATGATGATGCTTGTATTCCCATTATCATTATTCATAGTGTGATTATGCATTGATTCCATTATCCTAGATGATGATACACTGTATTCTATTATGCTAGATCTTTTTTATGGACCTCAACATGAATAAACTATGGCTCCACCTCTCAAGATGTTCCTAGCATATATGCATGTGCATATACAGAAAGCCACAATGTTTAAATATCTTAGAAGCATAGCTCAGCAACTCAAAGACAAGAATTTCAGTGAAATAATTTGGAAAATTTATCCTGTACCAAGGGGTGAAAAGAGAATTTCTTTTAATAAATACTATTTTAAAGTAGTGATTCTCAGGCTTCTTTGTTATGTAATATAAAAAGTTCCTGAAATATACAGTATTTCTTTATTCTTTTCTCAGTGTTAAAAATGATAAAAAGAGATATATTTCAGTAGGTATATATAACCCATGCTTTTCTACATCCTTTCTTTCTACTTGAGGTCTCTATGCTAGATCTTGATGCAGTATATTCCAGCATCTAGACTGGTAGTACTGTATCCATTATCCTAGGGTAATACACCATATTCATCATCCTACATATGATGCACTGTATTCCAGATCCTAGATATGATGCATATTCCATTATCCTAGATGGTGAGGTACTGTATTCCATCATCCTAGATTATGATGCACTGCATTCCAGCATGCTAGAAGGTGATGCACTCTACTCCCTCAACCCAGATGTGTGCTGTACTCCATATCCAAGATGGTGATCATTGTATTCCACATCTGTGTGATGGATTTATTCCAGCATCCTAGGTTACCATGTAATGTACTCCATTTTCCTAGATTGTGAGGAACAGTATTTCATCCTTACTGATGGCTGCACTGTATTCCATTATCCTACATGGTGATCACACTGTATTCCATTATGTAGATGTGATGTACTATATTCCATTATACTAGATTGTGATATAGAATATTCCACCATCCTTAATGATGATGTACTGTATTCCATATCCTAGATTGATGACTACTATGATGCACTGCATTCCATTTCTAGATGGTGATACATCATAATTCCATACCTAGATGTATGGATTATTCCATCCTAGATGATATGCACTGTATTCATATCCTAGATGGTAATGCACTGTATTCAGATGTCGAGATGCTGATGCACTATACTCCATCATCCTAGATGACGCAGTGTAATCCAGCATCCTAGATTATGATGCATTGTATTCCATTATCATAGATGATGCATCCAGTATTCCATTTTATTGTAGATGATATGCATGTATTCCAAATCATAATGGTGATGCACTGTATTCCAACATCCTAGAATCTGATGCACAGTACTCCATAACCTGAATATGTACTGATATTCAATTATCCTAGATGGTGAATTCACTATATTACCATCACTCCTAGATGATTATGCACTCTATTCCACATCCTAGAATTTGAGGCACATTACTCCGTGTAACTGGATGATGTACTGTATATCCATTATCCTAGATGGTGATACACTGATATTACTCATTATCCTAGATGGCTGATGGCACTGTATTCCATCATCCTAGATATGATGCACTGATCCAGCATGCTAGATGGTGATGCACTGTACTCCATCATCCTAGATGTGATGTAGGCTCATATACTGTATTCCATTATCCTACATGGTGATGAAGTGTATTCCCAGCATTCCAAGATGGTGATGCACTGAATTCCATCATCCCAGAGAGTGATGCACAAATATTCCATTATTCTTAGATGGTGATGACTGTATTCATTTCCTAGATAACTAGCCTATAATCCAGCATCCTAGAATTTGTACTGTACTCCATCAACCTGATGATGTACTGTATTCAATTATCCTAGATGGTGATTCACTATATTCCAGTATTTCCCTAGATGGTCATGCACTATATCCCATTGTCCTAGATAGTGCCGCACTATATTCTGGGATCTATTGTTGATGACTGTATTCCATTGTCCTATATGGTGATACACTATATTCCATTATCCTACTGATGCGTAGAATGTACTATATTCCAGCATCTTAGGTTATGATGCACTCTTCTATTTTCCTAGATGGTGATGCGACATATCGTTAGTTACAGCACTCCTAAGGATGATGTACTGTATTCCATCATCATAGATACTGATGCATTGTATCCATTTTCCTAGATGGTGAAGCACTCTATTACATCACCCTACATGATTATGCACTCTATTCCAACATCCTAGAATTTGAGGCACATTACTCCGTCAACTAGATGATGTACTGTATTCCATCATCTATAGTCATGATGATGCACTTATTCCATTTTCCTAGATGGTGAGTACATTGTATTCTCATATCTGATAGTGATGCATTGTATTCCAATTTTCTAGATGGTGAGGCGCACTGTATTACAGCATCCTAGAAGATTTATTACACTTTATTCCACTATGCTACTATGGTATGCACTGTATTCCAATGTCCTAGATCCCAAGGGCACTGTATTCCATCAACTGTGATCTCATATCCTAGATGGTGAGGTACTGTATTCCATCATCCTAGAATTTGATGCACAGTATTCCTCACCTAGAAGGTATGCACTATATCCACATCCTAGATCATTTGCACTTATCCACTTTGATCCTAGAATGATTCACTGTATTACCATTATCTATGATGATGATGCACTGTATTCCTTTATCCTAGATTGGTAGTACTGTATCTCTTTGTAGATGTTGATACACTGTATTCCAGCATCTAATATGTATGCACTTATTCATTATCCAAGGTGGTGGTAGGCACTGTATTCCATTATCCTACAGTGTGATACACATGTATTCCACTTATCCAAGACAGGTGATGCACTGTCTCATCATCCTAGATGGTGCACTGGATCCCATCATCCTAGATGGTAATGCATTGTTACTCCATTATCCTAGATGTGATGTACTATATTCCATTATCCTAGGTGGTGAGGCCACTTATTACATCATCCTAGATTATTAATCACTGTATTCCAGCATACTAGATGGTGATGATACAGTAGTTCCATTATCCAAGAAGGTGAGACACTGTATTCCATTATCCAAGTGGGGGTACATAGTATTCCATTATCCTACATTTTGATGAAGTGTATTCCAGCATCCAAGACAATGATGCATTGTATTCCATCATCCTAGATTATGATGCACTGCTGTCCACTATGGTCCGTAGAGTGAGGTTTGAGACATTGTATTCCTTCTCCAAGATGGTGCATTACACGAATTGCCATATCATAGATGTGTATGTATTGTATTCCAGCATCCTAGATAGTGGTGCACTGTATTCTATTTTCTTAGATGGTGATGCACTGTATTCCAATTTCTAGATGGTCAGGCAGTATAGTTCATATTCCATCACTAGAATAGTGATAGGCATCTGTATTCCAGCATCCTGAGATGTGGATTGTACTCCAGCATTCCTGGGATCATCATCTATATTACATTATCTTAGATGATGATGCAATGTGTTACCGTATCTTAGATGATGATGCACTCTATTCCATTATCCTAAATGATTAAGCAGTATATTCCAGCATGCTAGACGATGATGGAATATATTCCAGTATCCTAGATAATGATGCACTGTATTCCATGATCCAACATAGTAAGGCACTATATTCCATTATCCTATTGTGATCGATTCACATTGTGAGTATTTTCGTACATGATGTCAGTGATCTAGTTATCATGTACATCATTGGAAATGCATTGTTATCCTGATAGGTTCCTGTATTAATTATCTTTAGATGATCATGATCCGTCCATTTGATGCCTGATTCATCATCCTAGATAGTGATGCAATTTATTCCATTTTCCTAGATGATAATGGAACTGTATTCCATTATCCAAGTTGGCGATGCACTGTATTCCATTATCCAAGTAGGGATACATAGCACTTCATCATCCTACATTGTGATGAAGTGTATTCCAGTATCCAAGAGGAAATTGATGCACTGTATTCCATTGTCTTAGTCGTGTGATGTATATATTCCATTATCCTAATGTATGGTGCTCACGCAACACAGTCCTATGTCCGTATTTCTGCCCCTATAGTACTGGATGATGGCGCGCACTTCGTATTTCCTCATTTATCTTATTATGACGAGTATAGTCCAGCACTTATAAACTGCCTGCGACATTCCGAAGCGGATAATTCTGCGTTGGGATGTGTCGCCAACCTTGTGATTTCAACTTAAATCTGAGTTCCTAGATAAGTTGCATTCTATCTTCCTTTTATCCATGTATGGACATCTAGCTGTATTTCCATTCATGTTAGATATTGATTGTACCAATATTCCAGCACCCTAGATGATGATTGCAACTGTTTCCATCTATCCAAAATGTGAGGCACTATATTCCATATATCCTAAGTGGCGTGGTGGATATACCAGTATTCCATCATCCTACATGTTGATTGAAGTGTAATTCCCAGCGTCCGAGATCGGTCAATGCACTGTATTGCATATCCTAGAGAGTGAGGCTACAAGTATCCTCCATTTTCAGCGTACGATGTGATAACACAGTAGTATTGCCACATCATCGTCGGTACAGATAGTGATGCATGTATTTCCATTTCTAGATGGTGAGGCACTGTTGTATTCATTTTCTTAAGTATGGTCAAGACAAATGGTTATTCCAGTTATCTTACGATAGTGATTCCACTATTCCCATCATCTTCAATTGGATGATGCATCTGTATTCCATTATCCTAGATGGTAATGCAATGAATTCCATAATCCTAGATGGTGATGGAATGTATTCCATCATCCTAAATAGGTGATGTACTCCAGCATCCTGGGTGATCATTCACTATATTACATTATCTTAGATGATAATGCACCCAATCCCATTATCCTAAATGATTAAGCAGTGCATTCTAGCATGCTAGACGATGATGGATTATATTCCAGCATCCTATATGATGATGCACTCTATTCCAAGCATCATAATTAAATGATTATGTTGCCTATGTAGAGATGATGACTGTTATTCCATTTGTACTAGATGGATGATGTACTGTATTCCCTTATGCAAGATAATGATAGCATTCTGCAACATTATTCCTAGATGATGATGCACTATATGATGATGATGCACTATATTCCATTATCCTAAACAGTGATACAGAATATTCTAGCATCCTAAATGATGAGGAACTGTATTCCATTTTCCTAGATGGTGAGGGACTGTATTCCACTATCCTAGAAGTGATGCACTGCATTCCATTATCATAGATGGTGATACATCAAATTCCATAACCCTAGATGGTGATGGACTTTATTCCATTTTCCTAGATGATGAGGCACTGATTCCACGCATCCTAGAATGGGATTGTAATTGTCTCCAGTTCCAGGTGATCAGCCTGTATTACTCTGTCTTAGATGATGATTGCACTCTATTCCATTTCTTACATGTTTAAGCATTGAATTCCAGCGTCCTAGATGATTATGCACTATAATCCAGCATCCTAGAATTTGATAAACTGTACTCCATCAACCTGAATGATGTACTGTATTCAATTATCCTAGATAACTGAGCACTATAATCCAGCATCCTAGAATTTGATAAACTGTACTCCATCAACCTGAATGATGTACTGTATTCCATTATCCTAGATGGTGATGCACTGTATTCAATTATGCTCAATTAACTGGTGCAGTATATTCTAGCATCCTAGATGATGATTCACTGTATTCCATTATCCAAAATGGTGATAGGCACTGTATTCCATTTTATTTTAGTTGGTATTACACCATATTCCATCAACTCCATTGTGAATATTAAATGTATCTCTAGCATCACAAGACGGTGCTGCCACTGCCACCACCATCATCCTAGATGGCTATACCACTGTATTCCATTATTCCTAGATGTTAACATTGAATTATTCACCTCCTTCATGCTCATGGAATGAATTCAAATCATCCTAGTGGAGAGATGGTGGTCGGTTTTGGTGATGATGGATGATGATGATGATGACTGCCGCACTGTATTCCTAGTCAGCCGAGACGGTCGTGCACTTTATTCCATTACTCCAGCTGATGATAATGTAGTGTTCCCTTATTATAAATGATGATGCATTGTATTCCATTGTGCGAGGTAGTGATACACTGTATTTCATTATGCTAGATAGTGATACAGAATATTCCAGCATCCTTAGATGATGACGCATTGTATTCCATTATCCAACATGGTGAGGCACTGTATTCCATTATCCTAGAAAATAATGCACTGTATTCCAGCATCATAGATGATGATGCACTCTACTCCATCATCCTAGATGATTATGCACTGTATTCCAACATCCTAGATAGTGATGCACTGTATTCCATTATCCTACGCTAGTGTATCAAATTCCCATTATCCTAGATTTTGTTATGCTGTCTCCCTCAACCACATGATGCACTCTATTCCCAAAAAATTTATCCTAGATGATGGTTCACTATGTTCCATTATCCTAGATGATGATGGGCACTGTATTCCAGCATCCTGGATGGTGATATGCTGTGCTCCCTCATCATGCATGATGCACTGTATTCCATTATCCAAAATGGTGATAGGCACTGTATTCCAGCATCCTAGATGTTGATGGTCAGTACTCCAGCCACCCAGGGTGATGGTGCACTGTATTACATTATTTTAGATCATGATGCACTGTATCCCATTTTCCTAGAGGGTGAGGCACTGTATTCCATTTTCTAGATTAATGTGATACACCATATTTCCATTATCCTACATTTTGATGTACTGTATTCCAGCATCCAAGACAGTGATGCACTGTACTCTATCATCCTAGATGGTGCACTGCATTTCATTAACCTAGATGGTGTCATATACTGTATCCCATCATCCTAGAATGTGATGCACTGTATTCCATTATCCTAGATAATTTTGCACTTTATTCCATTATCCTAGATGGTAATGCAATGAATTCCTTATTGCTAGACGGGAGGGGACTATAGGCCAGCAGCTAGAGGAGGGGATGCATGCGCGTCCATGAAAACGAGGTGGTTAGGCACTGTATTCCAGCATCCTAGATAGTGGTGCACTGTATTCTATTTTCTTAGATGGTGATGCACTGTACCCCATCATCCTAGATGGTGCACTCTATTCCATTTTTCTAGAGATGATTGCACTGTATTCTAGCATCCTAGATGGTGATGTACTATATTTGATTATCCTAGATGATGATGCAATGTATTCCATTATCCTAGATGGTGATGCAATGTATTCCATTATCTTACATGGTGGTACACTGTATTCCACTATCCTAGACGATGTAATATAGTTCCAAATCCTAAGATGTGAGTGAAGGGAGGCACTGTATTCCATTATTATTCCATTCTCCTAGATGGTGATTCACTATATTCCATTATCCTACATGGTGATGCACTGTACTCCATCATCCTAGGTGTTGTACTCTATTCCATTTCCCTAGATGATTAAGCAGTGTTTTCCAGCATCCTAGACAATGATGGACTATATTACATAATTGTAAAATGATTTGTGTTGTATTTCTTATCCTAGATGTGAGTGGCACATTCCATCATCCCTAGATGTGATACACCATATTCCATCATCTAATATGGTGGTGCACTGTACTCCATCATCCTAGATGATGCACTTTATTCCATTATTCTAGATAGGATACACTGTTATTTCCGTCATCCTAGATGTGCTGTATTTCATTATCTTAGATATAATGCACTGTTTCCCAGCATCCATAGATGGTGATCCACTGATTTTCCATTATCCTACATGGGTGAGCACTGTATTCCCATTAGCAAGAGATGCTGATCTGCGGATATTCCATTTCTATTCAAGATGGCATTGCACTGGTTCAAGAATACTAGAGAATGATCTGTATTCCATTATTCCTAGAATGATGCACTTATTCAATAATCCAGGATGGCAAAGGCATTGCTATTCCATTGTTCCAATGAAAATGCACTTGTCTTCAGTATCCTAGCATTATGATGCATTGTATTTCATTATCCTAGATGGTGAGGTACTGTATTCCATCATCCTACATGATGACGTACTTTATTCCAGCATCATAGATGGTGATGCACTGTACTTCATCATCATACATGATGCACTGTATTCCATTATTCCTGAATGGTTGATTCACTGTATTCCATTATTATAGATGGTGTTTTCCATTATCTTCCATAATTAAGCACTATAGTCCAGCATCTTATATGTTTATGCACTATATTCCATCATCCTAGATGATGATGCACTGTATTCCATTGTCCTAGATGGTGATGTACTGTATTCCAGCATCCTAGCATTGGTTTGATGTACTGTTCCAGATCTTAGCTGTTGATTTACTCGCATTCCTGTCCCCTATGATGATTGTACTACTGTTTCCATTTTCTCGATGGTGCTTTACACTGTATTCCATCATCCTAGATGTTTATGTACTATATTCCTATATGATACTCTGTATTCCAGCCTTCATAGCGGAGGATGCATGTTAGTCCATTATCCAGGATGGGTAGAATAAACCCTGATTCCATTTATCTCAATGGTGATGGTGATGTACTGTATTCCATCATCATAGATGATGATGCACTGTATTCCATCAAACCTGGATGATGTACTGTAATCCATTATCCTAGATGGTGAATCATTATACTCCATTATGCTAGATAGTGACACAGAATCTTCCAGCATCCTAAATGCTGATGCACTGTATTCCATTACCTTAGATGGTGAGGCACTGTATTACATCACCCTAGATAATCATGCATGGCATTCCATCATACTAGAAGTTGAGGCACTGTACTCCGTCAACCTAGATGATGTACCGTATAACATTATCCTAGATGGTGATTCACTATATTCCATCATCCTAGATGATGATGCACTGTATTCCAGCATCCTACAATGTACATTTTCACACCTTCTTTTGTCTTTTTGAGACAGGGTCTTCCCGATACCCTTGCTAGCCCCAGCTGGTCCTGGACTCACTCGTGTAGACAGGTTGGCCTGAACCACAAGATCCGCTGCCTCTGCCTCCCCAAGCGTAGGATTTAAAGGCATGCCACCACCATGCTGGCTACCTTTTCACACTTTTTTTTTATGTAGGGTCTCCCTTGAGGCCTCCGCATATCTGGTGCTTTGTGTATGTCCACGGACGGGCTGGCTGTGTTTCACAGAGTTCTGCTATTCTGGCCTCCCAAGTGCTGACACAATGGTGTGTGTCACCACACCCTGTTTACTTTATCTATTTTCGCACTGGCTGTTTTGACGATGGATTTTTTTTTTTTTGGTCTTTTTGAGAGCAGGTCTCCCTATAGCCCCATCTGTCCTGAAAACTCGCTATGTATGAGGGCCGCTTGACTTGCATCTCACAGAAATATCCTGCCTCTGCTTTCCTGAGTGCTGGGATTAAGGGCATTCACCACCACACCCAACTGAATATATGATTTTTAAGAGGTAGTACAAAATGTTTCATTTACAGAGTTTTTCCCTTTAAAATATAGTACATAGAATAATTGTGTTTTTTTCCATTGATAATCTGTTACATTTAATTCAGTACCTTATAATGCTTAAAATAGCTTTGTTGATATAGTTCACATTTCATGCCATTTAAATAAAGTGTGGTTTTTCGGTTTGCTCAAAGAGTTGTGTGATCAATTTTGTAACCTTTCCATCACGCACAAAAGGGATTACATAACTCCTGCTAGTCCTTCCCTCTCTCCCCCTTCAACACCTCACTTTCCTGCTTCTTATCTCTATAGTTGCCTCTTCTGAGTGGAGTCTTACATGTAGGATCCCTCCAAGAGGAAATGAGAACTCAAGGAGTAGATGCATTATGTGTAAAAAGTCAAGAGCCTTGACTGTTGCAAAGGAATGAGAAAGATGGTCCCAGGGGGAAAGGGACATGGTGATAAGAGGCTCTTCATTATTTTTTAAGATGAACTGCAGGAAATGTTGGGTTCTTTTATACAATGTCCAATGAAAGAAGAGCAAATAGCAGACACAGGGGAAGATGGGCCAGCTGGAACATAAAGTAAATTGAGAAGCCGAGCATGGCCAGAGGTCAGAGGGCGTGTGGAAAGCCTTTATCATTCATGCAGAAGTAGCACAGGGATACTTTGCTCATCACTGCTGGATTGCTAACATAATCAACTTACAGGAGGGCATATTCAGTTTAGCTCATGTTCCTGGGGGGTCAGCCCAGATTGCTTGGCCCCATGTATTTGGGCACAGCATCCTGGGGTTAGGAGCATGGGATGGAAGAGACTTTTACCTCATGATAGACAGGAAGGGAAGAGAAACAGAAAGGGGCATGGGATAATATACTTCCAAGGACCTTGCCCTGTGACTTATTTCCTCTAGCCAGTCACATCTCCCAAAATTACCAGAACCTCCCCACATCATAGCACCATTTGGTGGAGGAATATCAAGACTTTTCANGGTGAGGCACTGTACTCCATTATCCTAGATGGTGATGCACTGTAATCCATCATCCTAGATAGTGTTGGACTGTATTCCATTTTCCTAGATGTTGAGGGTTACATCATCTTAGATGATTATGCACTGTATTCCAGCATGCCAGATGTTGATGCACTATACTCCATAATCCTAGATGGCACACTGTATTCCAGCATCCTAGATGATGATGCATTGTATTCCATTATCATTATCATAGGTGATTATGCATTGTATTCCATTATCCTAGATGATGATACACTGTATTCTATTATGCTAGATCTTTTTTATGGACCTCAACATGAATAAACTATGGCTCCACCTCTCAAGATGTTCCTAGCATATATGCATGTGCTTATACAGAAAGCCACAATGTTTAAATATCTTAGAAGCATAGCTCAGCAACTCAAAGAAAAGAATTTCAGTGAAATAATTTGGAAAATTTATCCTGTACCAAGGGGTGAAAAGAGAATTTCTTTTAATAAGTACTATTTTAAAGTAGTGATTCTCAGGCTTCTTTGTTATATAATATAAAAAGTTCCTGAAATATACAGTATTTCTTATTCTTTTCTCAGTGTTAAAAATAATAAAAAGAGATATATTTCAGTAGGTATATATAACCCATGCCTTTTCTACATCCTTTCTTTCTACTTGAGGTCTCTATGCTAGATCTTGATGCAGTATATTCCAGCATCCTAGATGGTAAGGTACTGTATTCCATTATCCTAGTTGGCAATACACCATATTCCATCATCCTACATGGTGATGAACTGTATTCCATTATCGTAGATGGTGATGTACTATATTCCATTTTCCTAGTTGTTGGTGCATTATATTACATTATCCTAGATAGTGATACAGAATATTCCAGCATCCTAAATAATGATGCACTGTATATCCTAGATGGTGAGGCACTGTACTCCATTATCCTAGATGGTGATGCACTGTAATCCATCATCCTAGATAGTGTTGGACTGTATTCCATTTTCCTAGATGTTGAGGGTTACATCATCTTAGATGATTATGCACTGTATTCCAGCATGCCAGATGTTGATGCACTATACTCCATAATCCTAGATGGCACACTGTATTCCAGCATCCTAGATGATGATGCATTGTATTCCATTATCATTATCATAGGTGATTATGCATTGTATTCCATTATCCTAGATGATGATACACTGTATTCTATTATGCTAGATCTTTTTTATGGACCTCAACATGAATAAACTATGGCTCCACCTCTCAAGATGTTCCTAGCATATATGCATGTGCATATACAGAAAGCCACAATGTTTAAATATCTTAGAAGCATAGCTCAGCAACTCAAAGACAAGAATTTCAGTGAAATAATTTGGAAAATTTATCCTGTACCAAGGGGTGAAAAGAGAATTTCTTTTAATAAATACTATTTTAAAGTAGTGATTCTCAGGCTTCTTTGTTATGTAATATAAAAAGTTCCTGAAATATACAGTATTTCTTATTCTTTTCTCAGTGTTAAAAATGATAAAAAGAGATATATTTCAGTAGGTATATATAACCCATGCCTTTTCTACATCCTTTCTTTCTACTTGAGGTCTCTATGCTAGATCTTGATGCAGTATATTCCAGCATCCTAGATGGTAAGGTACTGTATTCCATTATCCTAGTTGGTAATACACCATATTCCATCATCCTACATGGTGATGAACTGTATTCCATTATCCTAGATATTGATGGACTATATTCCATTATCCTAGATGGTGAGGTACTGTATTCCATCATCCTAGATTATGATGCACTGCATTCCAGCATGCTAGAAGGTGATGCACTCTACTCCATCAACCCAGATGGTGTGCTGTACTCCATTATCCAAGATGGTGATGCATGGTGTTCCATCAACCTAGATGGTGATGATCTGTATTCCAGCATCCTAGGTTACCATGTAATGTACTCCATTTTCCTAGATTGTGAGGAACAGTATTTCATCCTACTAGATGGTGATGCACTGTATTCCATTATCCTACATGGTGATACACTGTATTCCATTATGCTAGATAGTGATGTACTATATTCCATTATACTAGATTGTGATATAGAATATTCCACCATCCTTAATGATGATGTACTGTATTCCATTATCCTAGATGGTGAGCCACTGTATTCCACTATCCTAGATGGTGATGCACTATATTCCATTATCCTAGATTGTGATACAGAATATTCCACCATCCTTAATGATGATGCAGTGTATTTCATTATCCTAGATGGTAATGCACTGTATTCCAGCATGTCAGATGCTGATGCACTATACTCCATCATCCTAGATGACGCAGTGTAATCCAGCATCCTAGATTATGATGCATTGTATTCCATTATCATAGATGATGCATCGTATTCCATTATTGTAGATGATAATGCATTGTATTCCAATATCATATATGGTGATGCACTGTATTTCCATTATCCTAGTTGGTAATACACCATATTACATCATCCTACATGGTGATGAGCTGTATTCCAATATTCAAGATGGTACTCCGTCATCCTATGTGGTGCACTGTATTCCATCATCCTAGATGGTAATACACTGTATTCCATTATCGTAGATAGTGATGGACTATATTCCATTATCCTAGATGGCGAGGCACTGTATTCCATCATCCTAGATTATGATGCACTGTATTCCAGCATGCTAGATGGTGAGGCACTCTATTCCATTATCCTAGGTGGTGATACGCAATATTCAGTATTCCATTATCCTACATGGTGATGAAGTGTATTCCAGCATCCAAGATGGTGATGCACTGAATTCCATCATCCCAGAGAGTGATGCACAATATTCCATTATCCTAGATGGTGATGCACTGTATTCAATTATCCTAGATCATGATGCACTGTATTTCATCATTCTAAATAGTGATATACTATATTCCATTTTCCTAGATAGTGATGCACTGTATTCCATTTTCCTAGATGGTCATGCACTATATCCCATTGTCCTAGATAGTGCCGCACTATATTCTGGGATCCTAGTTGTTGATGCACTGTATTCCATTGTCCTATATGGTGATACACTATATTCCATTATCCTACATGGTGATGTACTATATTCCAGCATCTTAGGTTATGATGCACTCTTCTATTTTCCTAGATGGTGATGGACTGTTTTACAGCCTCCTAGGTTATGATGTACTGTATTCCATCATCTTAGATAGTCATAGATGGTGATGCACTCTACTCCATCATCCTAGATGGTGCACTGTATTCCATTATGGCTGATGGTGATGCACTGTATCCATCATCCTGAATGGTGATAGACTGTATTCCATCATCCTGAATGGTGATAGACTGTATTCCAGCCTTTTAGGTTATCATGCACTGTATTCCATTTTCCTAGATGGTGATACACTGTATTCCATCATCCTAGATAGTGATGCATTGTATTCCAATTTTCTAGATGGTGAGGCGCACTGTATTACAGCATCCTAGAAGATTATACACTTTATTCCACTATGCTATATGGTGATGCACTGTATTCCAATGTCCTAGATCCCAAGGCACTGTATTCCATTATCCTAGATGGTCATATACTGTATTCCATTATCTTAGATGGTGATGCACTGTAATCTATCATCCTAGAAGGTGATGCACTATACTCCACCATCCTAGATCATGTACTGTATTCCATTATCCTAGAAAATAATGCACTGTATTCCAGCATCCCAGATGATGATGCATTGTATTCCATTATCCTAGATGGTTATGTACTGTAGTCCATTATGGTAGATACTGATACACAATATTCCAGCATCCTAGATGATGATGCACTATATTCTATTATCCAAGGTGGTGAGGCACTCTATTACATTATCCTAGGTGGTGATACACCATATTCCATCATCTAATATGGTGGTGCACTGTACTCCATCATCCTAGATGGTGCACTGGATCCCATCATCCTAGATGGTAATGCATTGTACTCCATTCTCCTAGATTGTGATGGACTATATTCCATTATCCTAGGTGGTGAGGCACTGTATTACATCATCCTAGATTATTAATCACTGTATTCCAGCATACTAGATGGTGATGTACAGTATTCCATTATCCAAGATGGTGAGACACTGTATTCCATTATCCAAGTGGGGGTACATAGTATTCCATTATCCTACATTTTGATGAAGTGTATTCCAGCATCCAAGACAGCGATGCACTGTATTCCATCATCCTAGATTATGATGCACTGTTCCATTGTCCTAGATGGTGAGACACTGTATTCCATTTTCCAAGATGGTGATACACTGAATTCCATCATCCTAGATGGTGATGGATTGTATTCCAGCATCCTAGATAGTGGTGCACTGTATTCTATTTTCTTAGATGGTGATGCACTGTATTCCATTTTCCTAGATGGTCAGGCAGTATATTCCATTATCCTAGATAGTGATAGGCACTGTATTCCAGCATCCTAGATGTTGATGTACTCCAGCATCCTGGTGATCATTCACTATATTACATTATCTTAGATGATGATGCAATGTGTTACCGTATCTTAGATGATGATGCACTCTATTCCATTATCCTAGATGATTAAGCAGTATATTCCAGCATGCTAGACGATGATGGAATATATTCCAGTATCCTAGATAATGATGCACTGTATTCCATGATCCAACATAGTAAGGCACTATATTCCATTATCCTAGTTGGTGATACAGCATATTCCATCATCCTACATGATGACGTACTTTATTCCAGCATCATAGATGGTGGTGGACTGTACTCCATCATTACACATGATGCATTGTACTCCATTAACCTAGATTATGATGCAATGTATTCCATCATCCTAGATAGTGATGCAATTTATTCCATTTTCCTAGATGGTGAGGAACTGTATTCCATTATCCAAGTTGGCGATGCACTGTATTCCATTATCCAAGTAGGGATACATAGCATTCCATCATCCTACATTGTGATGAAGTGTATTCCAGTATCCAAAGATGGTGATGCACTGTATTCCATTGTCTTAGGTCGTGATGTACTATATTCCATTATCCTAGATGGTGACGCACTGTATTCCATTTTCCTAGATGGTGAGGCACTGTTTTCCATTATCCTATATAGTAATGCACTATAATCTGGCATTCCAGTTGGTGATGCACTGTATTCCATTGTCCTAGATAATGTTGCATTCTATTCCTTTATCCTGTATGGACATCTACTGTATTCCATTATGTTAGATATTGATGTACCATATTCCAGCACCCTAGATGATGATGCAATGTATTCCATTATCCAAAATGGTGAGGCACTATATTCCATTATCCTAGGTGGTGATATACAGTATTCCATCATCCTACATGGTGATGAAGTGTATTCCAGCGTCCGAGATGGTAATGCACTGTATTGCATTATCCTAGAGAGTGAGGCACAATATTCCATTTTCCTAGATGGTGATACACTGTATTCCATCATCGTAGATAGTGATGCACTGTATTCCATTTTCCTAGATGGTGAGGCACTGTATTCCATTTTCTTAAATGGTCAAGACAATGTATTCCATTATCCTAGATAGTGATTCACTATATCCCAGCATCTCAATTGGTGATGCACTGTATTCCATTATCCTAGATGGTAATGCAATGAATTCCATAATCCTAGATGGTGATGGAATGTATTCCATCATCCTAAATGGTGATGTACTCCAGCATCCTGGGTGATCATTCACTATATTACATTATCTTAGATGATAATGCACTCTATTCCATTATCCTAAATGATTAAGCAGTGCATTCTAGCATGCTAGACGATGATGGATTATATTCCAGCATCCTATATGATGATGCACTCTATTCCAGCATCATAATTAATGAATTATGTTGCACTATTGTAGATGATGATGCACTGTATTCCATTGTCCTAGATGGTGATGTACTGTATTCCATTATGCAAGATAATGATGCAACATTATTCCTAGATGATGATGCACTATATGATGATGATGCACTATATTCCATTATCCTAAACAGTGATACAGAATATTCTAGCATCCTAAATGATGATGCACTGTATTCCATTTTCCTAGATGGTGAGGGACTGTATTCCACTATCCTAGAAGTGATGCACTGCATTCCATTATCATAGATGGTGATACATCAAATTCCATAACCCTAGATGGTGATGGACTTTATTCCATTTTCCTAGATGATGAGGCACTGTATTCCAGCATCCTAGATGGGGATGTAATGTTCTCCAGTATCCAGGGTGATTATGCACTGTATTACACTGTCTTAGATGATGATGCACTCTATTCCATTTTCTTACATGTTTAAGCATTGAATTCCAGCGTCCTAGATGATTATGCACTATATTCCAGCATCCTAGATAGTAATGCATTGTATTCCATTATTCTAGATGATGATGCACTGTATTCCATTATCCTAGATGATGATGCAATGTATTCCATTATCGTAGATGATGGTGCATTGTATTCCATTATCCTAGATGGTGATGCACTGTATTTCATTATGCTAAATACTGGTGCAGTATATTCTAGCATCCTAGATGATGATTCACTGTATTCCATTATCCAAGATGGTGAGACACTGTGTTCCATTATTTTAGTTGGTGATACACCATATTCCATCAAACTCCATGCTGATAAACTGTATTCTAGCATCACAGACGGTGATGCACTGCACACCATCATCCTAGATGGTACACTGTATTCCATTATCCTAGATGTTTAAGCATTGAATTATAACATCCTAGATGATCATGGACTGAATTCAATCATCCTAGATGATGATGGTGGTGGTGGTGATGATGATGATGATGATGATGATGATGATGATGATGCAGCACTGTATTCCAGCATCCTAGACGGTCGTGCACTTTATTCCATTACTCCAGCTGATGATAATGTAGTGTTCCCTTATTATAAATGATGATGCATTGTATTCCATTGTGCGAGGTAGTGATACACTGTATTTCATTATGCTAGATAGTGATACAAAATATTCCAGCATCCTAGATGATGACGCATTGTATTCCATTATCCAACATGGTGAGGCACTGTATTCCATTATCCTTGTTGGTGATACACCATATTCCATCATCCTACATGGTGATAAACTGTATTCTAGCATCACAGATGGTAATGCACTGTACTCCATCATCCCAGATTGTACACTGTATTCCATTATCCTAGATAGTGATATATCAAATTCCATTATCCTAGATGTTGTTATGCTGTACTCCCTCACCATACATGATGCACTCTATTCCATTATCCTAGATGATGGTTCACTATGTTCCATTATCCTAGATGATGATGGGCACTGTATTCCAGCATCCTGGATGGTGATATGCTGTGCTCCCTCATCATGCATGATGCACTGTATTCCATTATCCAAAATGGTGATAGGCACTGTATTCTAGCATCCTAGATGGTGATGTAATGTACTCCAGCACCCAGGGTGATGGTGCACTGTATTACATTATTTTAGATCATGATGCACTGTATCCCATTTTCCTAGAGGGTGAGGCACTGTATTCCATTTTCCTAGATAATGATACACCATATTCCATCATCCTACATGATGATGCACTGTATTCCAGCATCATAGATGATGATGCACTCTACTCCATCATCCTAGATGGTGCACTGCATTTCATTAACCTAGATGGTGTCATATACTGTATCCCATCATCCTAGAATGTGATGCACTGTATTCCATTATCCTAGATAATTTTGCACTTTATTCCATTATCCTAGATGGTAATGCACTGTATTCCATTATGCTAGACAGTGATGTACTATATTCCAGCATCTAGATGATGATGCATTATATTCCATTAACCTAGGTGGTTAGGCACTGTATTCCTTCATCCAACATGTTGATGCACTGTATTCCAGCACTGTAGATGGTGATGCACTGTACCCCATCATCCTAGATGGTGCACTCTATTCCATTTTTCTAGATGATGATGCACTGTATTCCAGCATCCTAGATGGTGATGTACTATATTTGATTATCCTAGATGATGATGCACTGTATTCCATTATCCTGGATTGTAATGCAATGTATTCCATTATCTTACATGGTGGTACACTGTATTCCACTATCCTAGACGATGTAATATATTCCAATATCCTAGATGGTGAGGCACTGTATTCCATTATTATTCCATTATCCTAGATGGTGATACATTGTATTCCAGCATCCTAAATGGTGATGCACTGTACTCCATCATCCTAGGTGTTGTACTCTATTCCATTTCCCTAGATGATTAAGCAGTGTTTTCCAGCATCCTAGACAATGATGGACTATATTACATAATTGTAAATGATGATGCATTGTATTTCATTATCCTAGATGGTGAGGCACTGTATTCCATCATCCTAGATGGTGACACACCCTATTCCATTATCTTAGATGGTGATGCACTGTACTCCATCATCCTAGATGATGCACTATATTCCATTATTCTAGATAGTGATACACTGTATTCCGTCATCCTAGATGGTGATGTATTCCATTATCTTAGATAGTAATGCACTGTATTCCAGCATCATAGATGGTGATCCACTGTATTCCATTATCCTACATGGTGATGCACTGTATTCCATTATCCTAGATGATGATGCAGTATATTCCATTATTCAAGATGGCATGCACTGTGTTCCAGAATCCTAGATAATGCTCTGTATTCCATTATCCTAGATGATGATGCACTTTATTCCATAATCCAGGATGGCAAAGCATTGTATTCCATTGTCCAAGATAATGCACTGTATTCCAGTATCCTAGATTATGATGCATTTTATTCCATTATCCTAGATGGTGAGGAACTGTATTCCATTTTCCTAGATGGTGATATAACATATCCCAGCATCCTAGATGGTGATGCACTGTACTTCATCATCATACATGATGCACTGTATTCCATTATCCTGAATGGTGATTCACTGTATTCCATTATTATAGATGGTGTTTTCCATTATCTTCCATAATTAAGCACTATAGTCCAGCATCTTATATGTTTATGCACTATATTCCATCATCCTAGATGATGATGCACTATATTCCATTATCCTAGATGGTGATACACTGTATTCCAGCATCCTAGATGGTGATGTACTGTTCCAGCATCTTAGATGTTGATACTCTGCATTCCATGTCCCATATGATGATGTACTACTGTATTCCATTTTCCTAGATGGTGATACACTGTATTCCATCATCCTAGATGTTTATGTACTATATTCCTATATGATACTCTGTATTCCATCATCATAGATGATGATGCACTGTATTCCATTATCCAGGATGGTAAAACACTGTATTCCATTATCCTCAATGGTGATGTACTGTATTCCATCATCATAGATGATGATGCACTGTATTCCATTATCCAGGATGGTAAAACACTGTATTCCATTATCCTAGATGGTGATGCACTATTCTCCATCATCCTAGATGATGCACTGTATTCTATTTTCCTAGATGATAATGCACTGTATTCCATTTTCCTAGATGATAATGCCCTGTATTCCATTATCCTAGATGGTGATGAACTGTATTCCAGTACTCTAGATGGTAATACACTGTATTCATGTATGATGATACTGTTTTCCAGCATCCTATATAATGATGCACTGTATTCCAGCATCCTACAATGTACATTTTCACACTTCTTTTTGTCTTTTTGAGACAGGGTCTTCCCTATAGCCCTGTAGCCCCAGCTGTCCTGGAACTCACTCTGTAGACCAGGTTGGCCTTGAACTCACAGAGATCCGCCTGCCTCTGCCTCCCAAGCGCTAGGATTAAAGGCATGCACCACCATGCCTGGCTACATTTTCACACTTTTTTTTTATGTAGGGTCTCCCTGAGGCCTCAGCATATCTGTTGCTTCCTGTGTAGTCCAGGCTGGCTTGTGTTTCACAGAGTTCTGCCTACTTCTGCCTCCCAAGTGCTGACACTAATGGTGTGTGTCACCACACCCTGTTTTACTTTATATATTTTAGTACTGGGATGTTTTGAAGATGTGATTTTTTTTTTTTTGGTCTTTTTGAGACAGGGTTTCCCTATAGCCCCATCTGTCCTGAAACTCGCTATGTAGAGCAGGCTGACTTGCACTCACAGAAATATCCCTGCCTCTGCTTCCTGAGTGCTGGGATTAAAGGCATCTGCCACCACACCCCACTGAATATATGATTTTTAAGAGGTAGTACAAAATGTTTCATTTACAGAGTTTTTCCCTTTAAAATATAGTACATAGAATAATTGTGTTTTTTTCCATTGATAATCTGTTACATTTAATTCAGTACCTTATAATGCTTAAAATAGCTTTGTTGATATAGTTCACATTTCATGCCATTTAAATAAAGTGTGGTTTTTCGGTTTGCTCAAAGAGTTGTGTGATCAATTTTGTAACCTTTCCATCACGCACAAAAGGGATTACATAACTCCTGCTAGTCCTTCCCTCTCTCCCCCTTCAACACCTCACTTTCCTGCTTCTTATCTCTATAGTTGCCTCTTCTGAGTGGAGTCTTACATGTAGGATCCCTCCAAGAGGAAATGAGAACTCAAGGAGTAGATGCATTATGTGTAAAAAGTCAAGAGCCTTGACTGTTGCAAAGGAATGAGAAAGATGGTCCCAGGGGGAAAGGGACATGGTGATAAGAGGCTCTTCATTATTTTTTAAGATGAACTGCAGGAAATGTTGGGTTCTTTTATACAATGTCCAATGAAAGAAGAGCAAATAGCAGACACAGGGGAAGATGGGCCAGCTGGAACATAAAGTAAATTGAGAAGCCGAGCATGGCCAGAGGTCAGAGGGCGTGTGGAAAGCCTTTATCATTCATGCAGAAGTAGCACAGGGATACTTTGCTCATCACTGCTGGATTGCTAACATAATCAACTTACAGGAGGGCATATTCAGTTTAGCTCATGTTCCTGGGGGGTCAGCCCAGATTGCTTGGCCCCATGTATTTGGGCACAGCATCCTGGGGTTAGGAGCATGGGATGGAAGAGACTTTTACCTCATGATAGACAGGAAGGGAAGAGAAACAGAAAGGGGCATGGGATAATATACTTCCAAGGACCTTGCCCTGTGACTTATTTCCTCTAGCCAGTCACATCTCCCAAAATTACCAGAACCTCCCCACATAGCACCATGGTAGGAGGAATCAAAGAATTTTAATATGACCCTTTGGGAGACACACTATATTTTAAACTATAAGAAGGTTTAAGCCAAGTATTAGCTGACTAGACTACTTCAATAATATTTGGCCATTATGAGTAATAATTCTGTTCTCCTCCTGAGTGACTCAGAGGACAAAACTGAGCTAGGAGGTCACTGTAGCAACTTAGGTGTGAGATGGCAAGACCCAAACAAGGTTGGACTGTAGAGGAGAGACTGGAGATGTAGTCAAGAAATAGAATCAGAAGGGCATGGGGATTCCCTGTGGAGGAGTCAGAGACTTCCTCTTTTTCAGATAAGATAACGAGGATGATATTTGTGATTGATTTTTAGGTTGGTTTTTAACACAAATGTCTGTTGCTATAAAAGAGGAATAAGTATAGTCTGTAATGGTCAATAAAACTCAGAATTTAGTTTGGCTTCTCTGGAACTGAAAGCTGCTTGTAGAAATGAAGTAGAAGACTGGTCTTGGTAGTTCTTAAGGAATCATTTAAGTCTCTGAAGGCAGTGTACCTTATGGCGGTGGGTGGAAGGAGGTCTCACGTTGGTTATTCCCCAAGTAGATTTGTGACCATCAAGAGCCCCACAGTTTTCTTCAGCCTTTCTCTATGGTTCTTCTCCTGGCGTGGAAGTCAGACTACACAAAGACTTCAGATTTTGCTTTTTTACTAGCTTGCCTATTTCCCAGAACTAAATTATTATCCATAACACATAAGGACTATATTCTCCAGCTCCGAGGATTTTGCCAGACCTCAGTGGACCTTTTTAAAAGGTTCTACAATATCCTATTGTACTGTCTGGATGTTCTCCAATTCCAGTTTTTAATTTCCTATTGGCTAAATTTTATTTTATTTTCTCTTCAGGCCTGTTGCTCATCTTCCGCTTAAGACTGGCTTCCCTGTACTATGAGAAGAACCTTAATCTCTTTGGGGCTAACAGCCATGCCATTTTAAAATTCCTTTGGGCTGCCATTCTGCTGGTTTAACATCTTTCAACCCCACTTCTTGGCTGGGGTTTACTGTCCAGGACCTCTGTTCCTTTCAGTAAGGAAATGAGGTCTGTGTTTTCCTGAGCAGGAGTCCTATGTTTCTTCTAGTGTGAGGCCCTGTCATGTGACTGTTTTCCTAAGATTCTGGCATCAAATACCCAATTGTAGCTAAGCAAGAAGATGTGAGGAAAAAGGTTGGGTTATTTCCTTCTAATGAAAGGATTGAAGAACATCCAAGTTAGTCATCAATTAGCCTGTCTTCCTGGAGCTGGCACACCATTTGAGCCTGGTATGTGTTTTTCCAAGAGTTTCCTAGAGAAACATCTTTGAAACCTACAGCATTCTGGTATCTTAATTCCAAATATGATTATGCCTTGTATTTTAAGGACTGTTCGAGGACAGAAGCTTCCTTGACTAAACTGCACATCATGTCAGCGCAAAGTAGACAGAATGTTTGAGGCCCACGTTTTCAGGGAGCATCCCATGTTATGCTTGTTGGGCTCACAACATGGTTCTATTCACCACAAAGGAGTAACTTTTTTAATTTTTATTTTTTCATTTTATGTGTATGAGTGTACTGTCTGCATGTAGGTTGGTGCATTCATGCTGTGCAATGCTGCAGAGGTCAGAGGAGGGCGTCGATTCCCCTGGAACTGGAGTTGAGATGGTCCTTAGGCACCATGCAGGTGCTGAGAATTGAACCTGGGTCCTGTGCAAGAGTCTCCAACCCCGAGGAGTAACTTTTTATAAGCACCCCTGTAACAAGCAAGCCCATATGTCATTCAGAACCATTACTGTGGATTTATAATACTGATCCTTGTCTCAGGCTTATCCTTTCGCATCTCTGCTGCTAACTGATTTTGTCACTTGGACACAAATCACTTCCCCTGCCAGGCCTCAAATTTTCTGGTTTTTAAAATGAGGAGGCTGGGGCTGGAGAGATGGCCTAGTGGTTAAGAGAGCTGACTGCTCTTGCAGAGGAGCTGGGTTCGATCCCCAGCACCCACATGGTGGCTGAGAACCGTCTGTAACTCCAATTCCAGAACTCCAGTTCCAGGGGAATATGACGCCCTCTTCTGACCTCCGCAGCATTGCATGACATGGGTGCACAAACCTACATGCAGACAGTACCTTCGTACACATAAAATATAAAAAAATAAAATGAGGAGGCTAATTTAGATAAACCTGAAATTCCTTTTAATTCAGGATACACTATATAATTCATATAAAAATGTTCTGAAGGGGCTGGAGAGATGACTCACTGGCTGCTCTTGCAGAGTACCCAGGTTTGGTTCCCAGCACCCACATGGCAGCCAACAACTATCTGTGTCTCCATTTCCAGGGCATTCCACAACCTCTTTTGACTTCTCCAGGCACTGTAGGACACAGGTGCACTTACATTTATGTGGACACTGCATTCATATACAAAAGATAAAAATAGTTAAAATGTTTTTTCAATTTTTAAAAATGTTCTAAGCCAGGCATGGTGGCACATGCCTTTAGTCGGCAGGTGGATCTCTGTGAATTTAAGGCCAGCCTGGTCTACAGAGTGAGTTCCAGGACAGCTGGAGCTACAGGGAGACCCTGTCTCAAAAAGACCAAAAAAAAAAAAAAATCTTCTGAAGACAGGAAGTACCTTCCTATCCATGATTCAGCCACCATGGAGATTTTTTAAATGATCAGGTACTAAGAATGCACTGCCATCCTCATCATCTGCCTTGCACAGTATCCTGGCAACAGGAGGATGGTTCCTTTGTGGGGTTTCCCCATAATGTGTGGGTGTGTCTTGCTCGGAAGTAGAAAGCAGGAATTCTACAAAGCACAGATGGTAAGGGACTGAGAAAATGAAGTTCTCTTCATAACTGAAAACAAAAAAGACTGAAAATTTTTTCTCACAAAACCACTTTGCCAACAAATCAAACACCAATACCCATTTCTTATACCACACATAGGGTTTTCTATGTATAATACTTACTAGAACCCTTGCTGTTTGTTATGACTGTTGTTGTCAAGATCTTAAACACAGTTTTGTGTTTTTTTGGACTTTGTGAGACAGGGTCTCCCCATGTCCCAGCTGGTCTGGAACTCACTCTAGACCAGACTGGCCTTGAACTCACAGAGATCCACCTGCCTCTGGCTCCCAAGTGCTGGGATTAAAGGCGTGTGCCGCCACGCCCAGACTGAGCACAGTTTTAATTTTTTGATTGGCATACAAGCTTTGTCTGACTTATCCTCTTTCAGAAAAATCAGATGAAGTGACCTTTACTAACCTTTATTCAAGAATTAGAGTACATTTGGAGTTCTCTTCTAATGTGAGTTTAACAAAGAGAAACTGATCTGTACAGCAGGTCAGTAGTTGAGACCCTTGAGTGTGTGAGCTTGTCAGCCACTGACAGCATCACTACTAAAAGCAGCTACTGGGGAATCAGGCTATTCCTTTTCTCTTTCTAACATTTGGAGGGATTGAGGGGAGGGGACAGTCACTTCCACGAGCCACTAGTCTCTGTGTACATAATTGTTTAGGCTTCATTTCTGTTGAAATATCAATATTTACATCTACTTTTTCTAATGAAATATAAAGAGCAGAGTTGCAGTAGAAATCAGCAGTACTTACGATAATGTGCCTAATTTGAATGGATTGATGAGTGAATGAACACTAGAGAATCAAGAGGCCTCATTTGGGGGCAGGATTTCTATGATAATATCTGGCATGGCCCTTAATAGATCCCTAAGCAAAGCTCTGTAGAAATTTTGACATTGAGCCAAAAGAAAACATGATATTAGGATAATTCAAATATTGATCTTATGTTCCAAATTCAACTTCTGCAAAGCAGAATGGGGTTCACTTGTCCAGACTAACAATGGAAATATATCTTTGAGACCTTGCATCACCAAAGAAAATGAAACAGTCTTTATGTAGGTCATTAAAGAAGTGGAGCAAAGGGCGAGGGATCTAGCTCAGTAGTAGAGCCCTTGCCTGTTCACTGGAGAAAGAAGATAAGTGCTGTGAAGTGAGGCTATTACCTCAGCTCATTGCCAAAAGCAAAAGACTGCAGTTATATCATTTTTATAAAATATTAATTGTCGAAAAGCTAGTCTCCAGAAAGCATTTCCTATTCCTTTTCCTATTCATTCCTGTCCAAAGTATTGCTCATCTAAACTTCCTTGGTGAATCATTGTCACAGTAAATCTGAGTCTTCAAGACGCCCAGTAATTCATAACCAGCTTGGGGCTTGTTCACCTTCAGGCCAGTTATTCAGTTCCTGTGCTGGTGCACAGTAATAAGAATTCATCAACCACTGCAATTGCACAGTTAGCAGAAAGGAAAACAAGATGTGTTGTTTTAAGAATCTGGGCTGAGAAGCCAGCAGGTTAGTAGCCATGTTCCTTCTTTCCCCCCATTTTAGTCGAGAAGGAAGTTGCTGGTGCGTTAAAGGGTGCCCATCCCAACAAGCCCAGCAGTGGAGCAGCAGGGAGAAGGAATGCATTGATACAGGTCCCTAGAGTAGTGGAAGAGGGTGCCACAAAGGAGGTGTCCCTTAGACTGCCTCTGGGAGGGTCGGCATAAGCTCCTAAGCAAAGCTCAGGGTGGAAGAGTCAGTGGAGAAGAGTGTAAGTACATCAAGATGTGAGAAATTAAAAGGACTGTAGTTCACCAACAGGGCTGGAGTACCGACTGAAAGGTTATCTGGGAACTGTGACCACATTCATCGCTAGGAGCCAAGCAAAGGCTCTATTGAAGGTGGTGGGGTTCTCTAGCCAGGAAGAGAGGCTGAACGTTCTGAGTAAGAGAGTGGCATGGATAGGCTTGTGTTTTACAAAGAACACATTGGCAACAGTTAGGTGGAGAGTGCATTAGGTGGAGAGGCAATAAGGAGGCCAATTGAAGTGAGAGGAAGATTGAGAAAGCTAAGAGGGTGGGGCAGGGAGTTGCAGGAAGCAAAGCATGACAGCAAGGTTTCTGGCATAGGGGTCCGTTTAGATTTCCTTGTAAAGGGCACATAGGTGAGGAGGGAGTGATCCTAAGTTCATTTGCTACAAACATGTCTAGTTGCTCTTAGATAAATAGTTCAACAGAACAGGGGTCAAGCTTTGAGAGAGACTGGGAATTGATCAGCATGTAATTGGTAACTGAAGCGTTGCTGAGTTTCCAACTCTAAAAGCTTGCAGTAAAGTATAACATAATCTCTTTGACAGATGCTCACTTCAGCAAGTCCAGAGTTAGCAGTTCCCTGCTCTAAGTTATTCAGTGACAGGATAGAGTTCCCCTTCACAGCTATGATCAGCAAAACAGCTGCAGTCCAGCCTCGTGCTTGCAGTCAAAACCAGTGAGGTCAGATTTACTATATTTGATGCCACTTATTTAGCTGTGGAGTAATTTCAATGAGCTTTCACTCAAGTTAGGAAAGCAAGATACGTAACACAGAAAAATGGAAATGAAAAAAATTCTCACCAATGTCAAAAAGAGGGATTTAATAGGAAGACAGGAATTTCAACTTTTAGGCTTGATGAAGTCAAAAGTTATGGTGGAAAATCAAATTTTTAAAAATTAGGAATAAGAGAGCTGGGCGTGGTGGGGCACGCCTTTAATCCTAGCACTCAGGAGGCAGAGGCAGGCGGATCTTTGTGAGTTCGAGGCCAGCCTGATCTACAATGTGAGTTCCAGGACAGCTGGGGCTACAGGGAGACCCTGTCTCGAAAAGACAAAAAAAAAAATTAGGAATAAGAAATGTATCTGAGAAGGGTTGTGGCTGAAGATGAAGACTTGAAATTCATCCTGAGATTCTGATCATTGAAGCTGAGAGTTTGGGAGGGATAGAGAAGGAAAAGAGCCTGTAGCTGATCCCAGTGCCCTGAGATTTGGCAAACAGCCACCTGAAGGCCAGCGAAATGCTGAACCAAACCAACATGGTTTAAGGTAGAACAAGAACAATATGAATATTCTTGAACATGGGATGATTTATTCAGGGAGTTTTCATTAGACTTAGACTGATGGAAAGGTTGACCAGAGAATTAGGTTTAGTGGGTCTTCTCAGCATCTGTGTTTCAGTGGGGCAAAGTTAGGGACTAACCTGCTCATCAATGAGGATGGAGGAAGACAAGATACAATGATGATGATAGTTAATGTCTATCAGGTACCCCCTAAGTTAGCACTTTGTCTTTTTGGTTGTAAGCCTGAGCCTTTAATGTCTGTGCCAGCTCTACAGGCTGTAAGTTAACACTTTTTGCATGTTTGTTTAATCCTCACACTAATTGTTGGAGAATACCAGTATTTATTATTACACAATCAGTTATTATTATTTTTGTATTTTGGATAAGATGTACAATTACTCTTCTGTGTTCCCAAGTTCTGCGTCCTCAGGTTCAACCAAAGGGGAACCAAAATATTTGAAAAAGTTACATCTACATGGAATATGTGCAGACTTCTTCCTTGTTATAAATTCTCTACACAATATGGTATAGCAATGATTTATATCAAATTTATACTTCATTGGGTATTACGAGTAATACCCTGCGGGATGGGCTGGGGATAGCTCAATGGAGAGTACTTGCCAATATGCACGAGGCCCTGGAATTAATTACAATATTGAAAAAGAAAAAAAAAAACGTTCTGGGTGGAAAAGCTAGGAGTAGTTAGGGAGAGAAGTGTGAGTGATGGATTCGATCAAAATAAAAATGTATTCATCTATGAATGGGGGAAAGTATATGGAAGGATGTGTAGGCTATTTGTGAAACCTGTGCTACTCTGTAGAAGGAAACTGGGCATCATTGGATTCAGAAACGAATCACCCTCAGATGCAGAGGATGACTGTTTGAGGAAATATAGACACTGACCATAGACAGCTCTAATGACACATTTCACAGTGATGGCCTGGAGAAGTAGCATGGGAGACAAGATTAAATAAATGAAAGCTCTCCCAGTGATAGTAACTCTTTGGGGAGCACTGAGAGGAGGAGCCAGAAGCAGAACAACTGCAGGTGATGGAAGAGGATACACAGGTGGGACATGGGGGAGAGCAGACCCATCAGGAAGGGGGGGCAGACTTGAAAGCAGAGAGAAAAGCTTTCCTAGAGCTGAGAAAATTAACATTGGTGAAGCTGAGGTCCCCTGCCCTGTCCACATCACCCTTTATTGCCTTCCCACCCAATTTAATGTACTCTATCTGTAGAGTCTAATTTGTGTCCTCAAATGTCCTTTAGTTTGAGTCAGTCTACTGGAACCTGGTTAACAATAACAACATTTTGCAATTCAAAATGAGATAGTCTGAATTTATGCTTCATAAGATCAGTGTTGAAAAATTTGGAAGAGAAATCAGAAAAGCTGTTGGATATATCTGCTGGAAGGAAAAGATATCTTCTAACTTAGCCTTAAGAACTTTCAAAGAAAAAAGCTCAATCTTACTAATATCTCCTTAAAACTGAATTCTGACATTCCCTTTATCATTTGTACCCAAGGCCATCATTTAAATATACAAGTAAAATCTTCTGCACAGATACTTGGGGCACTGTTTGTTGAGTTCAGGGCCAGAGAGCCAAGAGCCTAGCAGGTTCAGGTCTAAACCAGAATGGGAAGGAAAGGAGTATGTAGACAGTCCAGAAAGCTGAGAGAGGACTCATCTCTAATCTTATTGTAACTTTATAACCACAACATTTTATAAGAATGTATCTAATAATGGGGAAAAGGTACAGAGTCACTGTCTATGATCAGGTTACAAAGAACATGCACGTCAGCTAATCCTGTGAGTGACACTGACATTTTTGACCTGGAGTGGCTATACCCCATGAGTAACTGGGATATGCTGCTTACCCTGCTGAAGTCACCAGATTCTCTCTTAACCTATGAGAATGCCATGTAAACACTACCAGGGTTTTCTACAGGGTTGAGTAAACCATTGTTTCTTTTCTCCTATAAGTCTGCACTCAGAACTATTATTAATGTTTACTGCAGCTCAAAAAAGGCAGCATATAAACTGCCTTGAGATTCCACATCACCTTGGTTAGAAAGGCTATCATTAAGGAAACGAATGTGTAGACAGATGTGAGGGATGGGGCAGAAGGAGCCTTAAACACTGCCAGTAAGAATGTAGGTGTTACTGCAGCCACTATGAAAATCAGTATGGAGGTTTCTCAAAAGCAGAAGTGCTGAATGGCCCACTCTTGGGGACATACTTGAAAGACTCTAAGTCAATATTCCACAGAGACACTTGTGTATTTATGTTTATCACAGCACTATTCACAATAGCTAAGATATGGAAATGACCTAGTTGTTCATCAACAAATGTGATTATATATATATATATATATATATATATATATATATATATTCAGCCCTGAAAAGAATTAAATTATGTCAGAGCTGGAGATCATCGTGTTAATAAAAATAAGTGACTTTCAGAAAGAGGAATATTGTATGCTCTCTCATTTTCAAAATCTAGATTTCTTTTATGTTAAAGAATATGAAGTCAGAGAACTATTTGGGAAGGGGGATGGAGACACAAGAGAGGATTATGGGAGGGTAGATATGAATATGTTCAGCATATATGAAACTGCTATCAGGAAACCCATTATTTTGCCCAATGATTATATGCTAATAAAAATAAATTTTTAAAAGGTGACAATATTTCATTCACTTCCCCTGTAGGAAAATAAAACTATCAAAATAAAGAACTGAAAACATTTAGAAAAACTGACCATGGCTAATTATGGAAATCATTACAGACTGAAAACATTTCCTGAGGAAAAGTCAATGTTTTGTCATAGAACCCAGCATTCGGGCTACTAAACCATTTTCATCAAAACATTTTATAAGCATGTAAAATGTTTTAAGAGTCCTTTCTGTGTACACATGATCACGTCAAATGTTTTAGAGGCCCTGTGTGTAGACATGTTGCTCTCAACTTGATCTCAGCAGAGGGCCTCTGCCTGTCCATCATACCTGGTGTTTGTCAGCCTGTGCCTGTTTCCTGTCTTATGTTCAATGTCTTTTTTGCAGATGTTGATGAATGTGTAAACAACACAGTGTGTGACAGTCACGGGTTTTGTGACAACACAGCCGGCTCTTTCCGCTGCCTCTGTTATCAAGGCTTTCAAGCCCCACAGGATGGGCAAGGGTGTGTGGGTGAGTTTTTAGATTTTGTTTTCCCCTCACCATGTTTCATATATGCTTTCAAAAAAGAAATCGAAGTTACCAAAAGTAGGCAGTTTTAAGCCAGAAACCTTGGCAGGATTAATCATAATGACTTCAGATAATGCAAATTGTGTCCTTTGGCCTCTGACATGGATGGGACTTTAAGAAAAAAGTCTAACTTACTGAGAGGTATTTTTTAAGAACATCTGTTTAAGCTCTTAGCTGAATATAGAGATGTGTAGTCTCCCTTGCCCATGAAATGGACTCCACTATGGGGTGTTGCCTGCCTGTCTTCAAAATGCACCTCCTTAGTCATTGCATACGAAAGTGCTGCACAAATTTCCCTTTCCGCTAATGATACCAGCACCATATTTCTCCAGTCTGCTCTGGGATCCACAGGGCTGCTGTCAGATTTCCTGGAGCACAGTCCAACAAGGCTCCAAGAACAGAGAATTCCTTTTTCATTTCTGATCACTTGTAATATCTTCAAACTTGTTATGAAACACACTTCCAATCTGATCAGTTTTGTGAGAAAGACAAAATAAAAATTTTAGATTATAATCTAAAACTTCACAGGTTGCATGGCTTTTTCTTTTCAGTGGAGAAAGAGCTGTGTTTGCTACAAGGCAGGTGGCCCTTGAGGTGAAGACAAAGCCTTGTTTTGAAAATTTGTGATTCAAGCATCAATCCATTTGCCATCTGAATCTAACTGGGATGACCAACTCTGTTGACAAGTTGGATCATATCACTTGAATTATAAATGCTTTCCTGGTATGAATTATGGATATTCAGTAAATTCCCACATCACAGAAAAATATTTGGAAAATGGTAATGTAGTGTTCAGCAGAAATATTAGCTAATCAAAAAAACCACATGTAACTTCGAGAATATCCCACATGAAGATACAACTATTTAATAACACAGCTAAAACTACTCTAATCTCTCATGTTGACTCCCAGTTAAATTATCTTTCAGCAGATTACAAGTGAAAAAAATTATCTGACTGGGATTGGTAGCACAGACCTGTTACCCCAGCCACTCTGGAGCATGCAGCTGAAGGTTGTAAGTTTAGAGACTAACCTGTAGAAAAAGTAGGCCAGCTTGGGTACCATCAAGACCCTGCTTCAGAAGAAAAAGTTAAAAAAATAGAAGGGCCAAGAATGGTCTAAACCTATACTATGTGAAGCCTATGTTAAATCGCTGGTGCCAATTAAACAATTGACATTCGCCTATATTCTGGCCTGGAAGTCCTGTGAGGTGGCTCTCACTTATCTTCATAGCTTTATACTCAACTCCATTTTCATGTTCCAACATTAGGCTGCTTGTGCTAGGGCATGTCACTCTTCACTTGCTTGGCTGTCATTTGTTCCTTGTGCTGAGTTACCCTTCCTTCCACCCGTACCTCCCCCCATCCCCTTCTCTGAGCCTGGATTTGTCCCACTCATTCTTAAGAGACTGATGTGGGCTGCCATCTCCCAGACACACGCCTCTTCTTCCTTCACTCTGAGGCTGAGCATAACCTTCTGCCTACATTCAGAACACCATTAGCAAGTTCTATTAGAGTTTTCATCCCCTTTATGGGGAAAGTTTGGTCACTTTTTTCCTCTAATTCTGTTCTCTAAGTCAACAGCTTCCATGGGAATCTAACTTGCTCTTTCCACTGGGCTCAGCATAATATTTGGTCAATAGTTAGGAGAGCAGTATGTGTCATTTAACTGTTAAATGTTGAAATACCGGGTATTGACTCTACATTGCTCTCAGGCCCCTGCCTAATGTTCATTGTAATGAGCCTTTTAAGTTTGCCTGAACTTTGTTGAATTTTCAGTTTGGCATAGGACTAGTACTACCCTTAGAGAAAAGGTGTTTGTTGCTATTTTGTTGAGTTTTTTTCTTTATCTTTTATCATTCTTTTAAGACATACCAACTGGGCACCTATTAGGCACTTCTCCCCCATGGGCATTGTGTAGCATTTCAGGGATGAATCAACCCTGTGCTCAGTCTCTAGTTGAACTACTTCTTCTGTTTGGCCTGTCCACCCTTTATCTGTTCATCCTTCAGGTCTGGCTGACATGTTATTTCTCTAACACAGCCCTGCATGAAAGAATCACTGTTGCGTACTTCCACAAAGCTCTGTTCCTTTTCATTCCTAGCACTTGCTGAAGCTTGTGGGACTTTCTTACTAATGTCCCCATCTTGACTATTAAGTTCTATGTAGGCAGGAGCTGGGTCTGCCTATGCAAGATTGCTTCTCCACATGGGGTCTGTAGGGACCTGCTCTATATAAGTAAACTAAAAATATCTCTTGATTGAATGAATGCAGTCTTGTGGGGAATAGCTCAATAGCCAGGTGAATACTCTGATTTGGAAGGTAGAAAGTTTCATTTGATATTTACCTATAATTAATAAATATGAACTGGCCAGTTCCTAAATTCAACTTTTATGATGGAAATTATGACTGTCTGTGTTGATTAAAGATCTCAATTCTTCTTTACTTTTTGAAAGTGGAACCCACCGTATTTGGTTTATATCTGTTTATGAACAAAGTGAAATGAAAACATTAGATAATTATCTAAAAATTCTAGATCCACATACCATTTGTCCAATAAACTGCATATAGCAAGTGAAAATGGGATTTTTCTCTCTTAAATAAATTAGATAATTGCTCATATATTTCAAACCTATGTAAACTCTCAGAGTATGCTTATGAAAGCTGGTGTTTGTACATGTTTAATGTAGAAGACCTGAAAGCATTTCACAGTCAAGTCTGGTACTTTGCTGAAAAAGAAACTCAGCAGTAAAAGTGTTTTAGGAGCAAAAACGGTTGAAAAAAAATGAGTGTACAAAGTCAAATGAATAATTAGGCTTTCCTTAGGACGGTGAACTCATACCATGTGAAACAAATCCTGCCTGCCACTGAGATTCCTTGACTTTGTTGTAATTATATGGCTTTAAATTCATAAGAAAACTAAAAACATTCAGCTAGATTAAGATTATATTGTGGACATCAACAGAATTAGAAAAGGCAGTGAACTTGGTGGTCACTTATTGGGCCAATTGGGTTCACGTGAATGACTAATGCACCCTCATGAATAACAGTCTAGCCCTGACAATCCTAAGTTAATTTATGGGCATTTTGGCTGAAATGTGATTTCAGACACTTAAGTATGTTTTTAAAATAAATTTGTAAGCTGGAGGCATGGTGGAACATACCTTTAATCCCAGCACTTGGGAAGCGGAAGCAGGTGGATCTCTATGAGATCAAGGCCAGCCTGGTCTACATAGTGTGTTCCAGGCCAGGTGGGGCTACATGGGATACCCTGTCTCAAAAAGGAAAGAAAAAAAAAGTTCTCTGGTTCTGATTTTTTTTTTTCCTTGAATTAAGATCTGGGAACAAAATGTTGTATCATTATGACTGCTATATACTAAAAATGCGAGGAGGGCATGCTGTGCGGCCCAAGGGTGCACACTGTGCTCCCAGTGAGATTTGGGACTATTCCTTAAGACTAGAGCTTAGAACCTTGGCCTTGCAGTTTCGCTGTCTCTTCATCCGGACCAGCTTGGGCAGCTTGGCATTCCAGAGCTGCTTCTCTGGAAGAAAAGGATGGGGCTGATTGCCCTCTGGGGATCTCCTCGTTTCCAGCAGACACCGCTGGTCATGGCACTGGTGGTAAAATAAAGAGTTGTCAGGAGACAGGCACCGTCTCACTTGATCTGTGCTCCCTTTTCCAGATGTGAACGAATGTGAGCTGCTCAGTGGCGTGTGTGGGGAAGCCTTCTGTGAAAACGTGGAAGGGTCCTTCCTGTGTGTGTGTGCCGATGAGAACCAGGAGTACAGCCCCATGACTGGGCAGTGCCGCTCCCGGCCCACCGAAGGTAAGTGTCCATGGCCCTGTGCAGGGGTAAGAGGATGGGACAGACCCAGATCCAGGCTCGGGCTAAATATTCTGAAACTGAGACAGAACACGTCCTGGCAAAATCCTGCCTCTGGAAGCTTCCATGGTCTTCTGTACGCCTGCCTTATCAGTGAAATAAGGGTGCACAGGTGATGACGGGGTTAGGTGGTCTCAGTGTGCTTTCTAACCCTGTGATGCCATGTGTAAGATCCAAAATGATGAGAACATTGGCGGGGATTGCCTAAATCCTAGAGGGCTATCAGCTAGTATTTCATCTCATCAAGCTACATAATCCTCCTTTTTTGCCCCTTGGAGATACTTGTCCTGACACTTCTCTAAATTAAAAGCTAATCTACGCAGACTTCCACTCAGAGTCCTTGAGGGTGTTCCCACAACTTGGCCTACAGAGTTGGCATGTTTGTACTCTTTTAAAAATTTGATTTAGGCCTTTTTGTCACTGCATAAATTGAAACTAGAACTGATTGTCTTCTGGATGAATTAATCAACTTCCCTGTCACAGATCACCCTTTTAGTTAGTGCCATGTAGCTATAACTTAGTTTTATTTTTTTAAGAAAACCAAAAGACTAAAATAGTCTCTTAAAAGCCAAATAAAATGACACATAGGCCATTTTACTTTCTTATTAAATCTGAATGTTATCTATCTTCCTATAATAGAGTTCACTATTCCTCTATAAGAGACACTTGTTCTTTATAAAATAACTATTTTTGACAGTTACAAGGAATAGAGTCTGAAAATATTTTTGTTCATATATTTTCTTCCCTATTAAATATGGAGAAGAGAGGGGAACAGAAGTGAATGAACAGTAATTTAGATACACTGTATAAAGGAGAGTGGAAGGTTATTACTGAGGGAGGGTGGGCATGCGTTATGGTGGCCAGCCCCTGAGATCTAGGCCATAGGAGAAGCCTTTTATCTTAGTTTTACCAGCAATAAAAGAAAAAAAACAAAATTAAAGTCTTGCTAGCCTTCATTAACTGCATTGCCTTCTTCTCTGGGCTCCACATAGCAATACTTTACCACAGTATTACTTGGAGTGAGTTTATTTAGCATATTATATTACGTAATCACTAAATGATCTAAATGAAGATTGGGTATTCATGAGAATGATAAATGCATATGATACAATGTAAAATGAAAAAAATAAAATAGCCAGGACTGGAGAGATAGCCTAGCGGTTAAGAGCACCGACTGCTCTTGCAAAGGACCTGGGTTCGATCCCCAGCACGCACATGGCGGCTAAGAACCGTCTGTAACTCCAATTCCAGGAGAACTCCAGTTCCAGGGGAATCCGAGACCCCCTTCTGACCTCCGCGGCATTGCACGACATGGGTACACAAACCTACATGCAGACAGTACACTCATACACATACAAAAATAAATAAAATTAAAAAAAATGAAACAGTCCATTGATCCTACTCTGTAGAGAGAGGGAGAGAGAAATACATACAGATGTAATCGTAAGGCCTTCTTGGAAATTTTAAGGATTTTCGTCCTTTATTTTCCAAGATTTCTATAATATTTTGAATGGGAAGACCAGAGTCTGGCTCACTTACCTCTTCCTGTCTGTGAAAGGATGGTCATCTCAACATCTGTGCGCTTTTAATTCTCATGTATAAAATGGGGGAAAATGTTTTATTTACTTCACAGAGTTCTATGAATTTTAAGTGAAATCATTGGCAAAGTTTGTTAAGTGCAAAATGCAGCATGGAGTAGTTGAGTAAGCCACACTTCAGACACATAGAAAATCTGTCTCCTTGTATAGTCTCTTGTGAAATACAGGGTCTTTTAACTGTGATTGTTTTGCTAGATGTTTGAATAGCATTAAGAAATGATTTGTGTAGGTCACAGTGCTGCATTGGGGTGCATATCTAGGATCCTAAAGTTTGCTACTTCCTTTTTAAAATGAGCAATTTCAGCACTTAGGAGGCAGAAGCAGACAGATCTCTGTGAGTTCAAGGCCAGTCTGGTCTACATAATGAGTTCTAGGACAGCTGGGGCTACAGGGAGACCCTGTCTCAAAAAAGACCAAAAAAATGAATGATTTATTTTCTTTTTCCATTTTCATGTGTTGTGTGTGATGTGAACACACGTGTGTATGTGTGGTGGCACGTGTGTAGGGGGCACACAGCACATGTACTTGCGGATGTTGTGAAGACCCTAGGTTCATGTCTAGATTCATCTCCATTGCCCTTCCACATTATTCATTGAGACGGGGTCTCTCAGTCAAACCCAGAGCTGGCTGAAGCTAATTTTACTAGGCAGCTTGCCTCTGTGGATCCTTGTCCTCACCTTCCGAGGCTGGAAGTACAGGTGGGCCACCATGCCTGCCCCACATTTACTCTAATTCTGAGATCCATGCTTGCCTGGCAAGCTCTTTAACTGCTAATTTCCCCACCCCCTTTGTCTTTAAACTAGGAATAATAATGCGTTATTAGCATCATGAAGCCATCCAAATAATCTTTACTGAACAAGCTTACTGTCAAGCACATTACATTACTCTCTCTCTGCACATGTGTGTAGTATATGTGTGTGTTCATGTATGCATGTGGAGGCCATGGGTGTTTTTTGAGACAGTATCTCTAACTGATCTGAGAGCCTCCCAGTTTGCCTAGGGTAGCTGGTTGGAGAGTTCCAAGGACCCATCTGTCTTTGTCTCTCTGCTGCTGGGATCACAGGCACATACTGCCATGCCCAGCTCTATATGGTGCTTGGGATCCAAGCTCAGCTCCTCATGTTGTGTGGCAAGGCCTTCACCGGCTGAGCCCTTCACTGGCTGAGCCATCTCCCCAGGCCTGGCCCACTGTGTTACTTCTTAGGCTATAGCTCCTGTCTTCACTAGTATTGTTCCACATCTGCTTTGCAGTTTTTTCTATGACCAAGTGCCTGACAAGTACTTTGCTTTTCCTGCCCTTAGTTTACTCCATTTATTGTTGTCTATTTCTCTTTCTGGAATATTTTTCCAATCAGTTTCTTAAATAGCTCCTTCTGGTTTTGTTTTTTTTTTTTAGAGAATATAATTTGAACAGCTTATTTTACAAAGCCTGTTTGCCAAGAAATACGTGGTCTCTCCTTTCTTTTTAATACATAAAACCTTTAAATTTGGGGAGTTTTAGAATTTTTCCCATAGTTCTCTGATTTCTCCTAGATAAGATGCATACTCATTCCTTGTATTGCTCTAAGTCAGTATGGCATGATTCAACAATTAACTGATTGAGTTTATACATTTGTGTAGCTCTTGGCAAACTGTGATTATGGAAATCTTAAGACTCTTGAGTAGCTCTGGTGACATACATCTGGGAAATTCCATCACTTAGGAAGCAGAGGCAGTAGCATTTTCAAGTTCAGGACCAGCCAGGAATGTGTAGCAAGACCCAATCTCAAAACAAAGCAAACATTAGACATTTAAAAAGACACCATAGCAGTTAGCTGGGCATGGTGGCACATGCCTTTAATCCTAGCACTTGGGAGGCAGAGATAGGCAGATCTCTGTGAGTTCAAGGCCAGCATGGTCTACAGAGTGAGTTCCAGGACAGCTGGGGCTTCAGGGAGACCCTGTCTCAAAAAGACAAAGAAAAAAAAAAAAAAAAGACACCACGTAAGCAATGCCCTAATGACATACTGAGAAACTTAGTTGTGCACTACAGCAAGAACCAACCTGACTTCAGCAGAACCAGCATATGAACAATTACTTGAAAATGATCATTAAAAATGACAATCATAGGCTGGAGAGATGGCTTACCTGTTGAAAGAACTGGCTGCTGTTGCAGAGGACCCACATGGTGGCCAACAACTGTCCAGTTCTGATCTCCATGGGGATTGCACAACACTGGTAGAGATACTTGTAGACAATACATTCTCTGCAGTCTCTCCTTAGAGAAAGTAATGATGTGAAAGCCCTTTGCAAAGCAAGCAAGTGCAACACCATTCTAGACTTTTATTTTTCTGGGTTTTGTACAGTTGTTTCCTTTATACCTGATTTGGTAGCATTTTTTTTTTTTTTACTTTGTGAACTTTAATGTTTCTAAGCTCTAGAAACAAATCTGTGTTCATGGTTATATTTTTTTAGTTTATGTACTGGCAAATGAAACTACATGAGTACCATCATGGATACAATGGCCTAGAATGTTTGAGAGTAAACATAGCTGATCTCTGTGCACTGCTCCGCTGGTGGAGCAGGACCTTTCTAAGAGTCACGACTGGCCTTCAGAGTTCTTCCTGCCATGGGCCAAGGCCAGGGTGCTTTCAGAGAGCTAGAGAATGTCTCTTTACCCAGTGAGCTGGCTAAATGGTTATCAGTTAAGAGAGTTTATGCATGCCCCAGTCAAGGAATATAGAGTTCCACAGAGCACAGTGTGTACCAAATTGAAACAAAAGGTTTTAACTGGAGTTCACATCAGTTCCATTGTAGACATGGTATAGTAACCTCTCAAACTTTATCTTTTCTGAAAAGTAATTGAGAAAATACACTTATATTGTGAGCTGCATTGTCTGCTCAGCTGTTTGGCTTCCCCAGGATAATCCACCTGAACAGTAGCAAAATCACCTGATGTCATATTTCACAGAGCACAAAACTGGGGTTGAGGTCAGGATTTCAGGAGGGAATTTGAAAACTAACATGAACTGTCTAGCAAATAGCTGCCTTGTGAAATGGGTGTCGCCTGAAGGTATCTCAGAACAGGTGGGGGATTCTCAGTGGCAGAAAGCATCCATTTCTGGCAAGATTTTGTCTTCACTGTCTGCATGTGTACTTGTATGCTTTATGCATGTGTGCGTGCATGTATGTGGAGGTCAGAGGCCCATGTTTATTGTCTTCCTCTGTCATTTGTCCATTGTTCTCCACCTTATTGTTTGAGATGTGGTCTCTCACTGAACCTGAGGTTTACAGATTTGGCAGGACTCGCTGCCCAGTGAGCCCCCCAGGATCCTCCCATCTCTGTTTGCAGTTTGTGCTACCACACCCAGCTTTTTATGTGGAATCTGGGATACAAACTCAGGTCCACATGTGTGCATGGCAAGCACATTACTGACCAAGCCATCTCACTTAAAAAACAAACAACAGAAAAATAAAACATACTTTTGAACTCTAATGTCCTAGGATTTTTTTTTTAATTTTTGAACTACTTTTTGGCTCCCACATAATTTTTTTTAGGTTTAGTCTAGTGTTCTTCACTACTGGGACCTTGGCCGTTATTTTATGTTGCTATACAGTGCCTAAAAGCATCAGAAACAGAAATAACTAAAGTACTTGTGCATCTTAGGATATTGGTTACATTTAAGAGGGTATAGTTATGAAAGGTGGTCTATGCTTTTATTTCCTAGTGCCTGTGATATTGCTCAATAAAAACTGTATGCCTCGGCACTCTAAAAGAAGCAGTAAATATTTAGTCTGGGCCACTCCAGCCTTCAAGCCTTACCCACAAAATGCTGTTCTTGTCTTTGATTGGTCAACAGGGAGCAGTCTGTGGTAGGAACAGTATCTTATTCTTAAAACAAGAGGTATAATGAATACAATGAAAAATATGCATATAATGATTAACACAGTTTAAGAAATGCAAATAAATCCAGGTGTGGAGGCACTTGCCTTTAATCCCAGCGCAGGAGGCGGGAGCAGGTGGATCTCTGTGATGATGGTTGCTAGTTGCCTGCATAGCTCCAAGTTCAGGGGCAGAATCTGGCTCAAAGGAATAAGGCACTATCACTGTGTGATAAAACAAGTTAGACCATGCCCTCCTTTGGCCTCAATGCATGTCCACAGTACACACAGACATACACACATGCACACACACACACAATACACACACACAATGCACACACACACATACACGCACACACAATACACACACATAATACACACAATGCACACACATGCACATACACATGCATGCACAAACACACACACACACACACGCACACACACACAATATACACACACACTAAAGTAAATAAAAATCAGAACAAAAATACCCTGCAGGGTCATCCTCAGCAGATGCTGTCACTATTGACCTCCTACCTCTCTGAAGGGACATACACATTCCTGTTGCTTCTAAAGGGAAATCCCAACTGCTATTCATATGACAGCATCCCCCACACGTGCATTAAGTATGCTTTTGGGATCCTAGAATTTGCTAAGTTAGGCCTGAAGAGGAATGGTTTGTGCCTTTCCTGAAACTTTTCTGGAGATTTTACTTGTCCCTAGGCATGTGACCTTGTTCACACAGTCCAGGTCTTGCTCAGCTGATACACTGTGTCTCTGTGGTCCTGGGTGAGGCCTGTTTGCTCAAAGGCCTTCCAGCTCTCAGTCACCCTGGGGAACTCTCCTGTGTTTTTTTTTTTCCTCTACAGAACTCATCCTTCATGTCTGCTCATTTTTCTGAACTTTTCCAGTTTCTGGGAACATCACTGACTTTCTAATCTACTTCTCTACAGCTGCTCTCTGTCTTAATCTCCCCCAATCCTCCACCAGAACAAATAGAAACAAAGCTGCCTAGCACAGCCTATGGCAGGCAGCCCAAGTCCATCAGCAGTGCCACAGGTGGCCAGCTTTTCAGCATCATCTTCTCGGGCTCTTCTATAGTCTCTATCAGGAAAAAAAAAAAAAGTTGTTATAACATGTGTTTATCACGTGCTTTTTTTTTTTTTTTTTGGTCTTTTTGAGTCAGGGTGTTCCTGTAGCCCCAGCTGGCCTGGAACTCACTCTGTAGACCAGGCTGGCCTTGAACTCACAGAGATCTGCCTGCCTCTGCCTCCCAAGTGCTAGGATTAAAGGCATGCACCACCATGCCCAGCATCACGTGCTTTTTAAGTGCAAAACCCTAAGATTATTCTCTCTTAGGACTCTGCCATGTATTCCTATGCTTGGGTCAGGAATGGATATGACCGTCACCCATGGATCAGTTGTTCATGTGTTAACACATTCAGGCCCAATCCTTGGCTCTCAGAGTCATACTCTGTAGAATTCTTACCAGGTATCCTAACTGGCACCGTGGTCTCCTAGTTTCTAACTTACTCTGTAGGCCATCTCTCCCCTTACCTGACTCTGCCCACACAGACATAGATATGATTATACTTTATTATCCCCTTCTCACCTTGCCTGGTGCATTTTTTCTTTCCTTTTTTATATTTATTATTTTTATTTTATGTGTATAAATATTTTGCCTGCATGTGTGTAAGTGTATCCATGTCATGATTGCCCACAGAGTTAGAAGAAGGCATTAGATTCTCTGAACTGGAGTTAAGGATGGTTGTTAGCTACCATGTGGGTGCTGGGAATTGAACCTGGGTCCTCTGCAAGAGCAGCCAGTGCTCTTAACCATTGTACCATCTTTCCAGCCAGCCTTTTTTTTTTCTTCTTAATCTTTCAGAAACTGAATTTAGGTGTCATTTCTGCCTGGCAGCCTTCCTTAGCCCTGTCCATTTTCTGCACTGTGGCTTCCATGTGAATGTGCAGTTGTGGGCTCTCAGCCCAGGCACAGCCTGTTTGCTGAGCTGACTCCCCCTCAGACTGATGTCTTCCAAACCAGAATGGCAGGATAGGCTGGTACTTGCCTGTAATCCCAGCACCTGGGAATTACGAAGCAGAAGGATCACAGGTCCAAGGCCAGCCTGTATTGCATAGATGATGCTCTGTCCCATAAAAACCAGACAAAAGGAGACAACGTGGATAGGGACCATGTGGCTGCACTTTCCTCTTAAGCGATTCTCCTCTGTGCTTTGCTTTCTAGGTTCATGTTTCTCTATCTTTGGCCATCTCCTGTTTTCCTCACCTTTCAGTCATCTTTCTTGTTCTCTGTATCACTTCCCATTCCTGTTGCCAGTGCCTCGGCCATAGCCCTCTATCTCACCTTAAAAACCCAATAGCACATTTTCTTCAGTATGCAAGTTCTTGAATGAGAAAACTATTCTGTGTGCATCTCTTAAATTCCTTTCTCTCTCTCTCTCCTTTCTTCTTTTCTTCCTTTCTTTTCTTTTCTTTTCTTTTCTTTCTTTCTTTCTTTCTCTTTTTTTTTTTTTTTGAGATAGGCCTCACTGTGTAGCCCTGGCTGGACTGTAATTCACTATGTCAACCAGACTGGCCTCAAACTCATGGCGACCCACCTGCCTCTGTCTCCATAGTGCCGGGACTAAAGATATGTGCTAGCATACCCAGTTCCATTTTATTGTCTTAAACTATTACTCTAGAATTTCCTTTCTTGCAAAAGTATGAGGGTGGTATAACACATGACTGCCTTTGTAGAATTTTCAAAAGAGAGAAGAGAATCAAATGTCTGGGTTATTCTGCTGAAAGTAATTTGCTGAGCAGTAACTCATCCGTGAAGTTTCCTGAGTGATCTTTTCATGGCCATTGGCACTGTTTACTCACACCTCTCTATCATGCATGCTACTCTTTGACTATTGTCGTAAGCTGTGTCTAAAGGATATAGAGATGAAGCCCTTCAGAATCAGGACTGAGTAGTATGCAGGTGAATAGCCCACAGAGATACTGTGTGTGTGTGTGTGTGTGTGTGTGTGTGTGGTAGGAAGGTGGACTGAAGGCCCATTTCCACTTTAAATGAAAAGAAGTAAATATTCTGGATTTTCTCACCCAACAGCGGTCTCTGGGATCAGACATATTTTAGGAAAGAGAAAAGAAGGAAACAGTTCTTTTTTTTTTTTGAGACAGGGTCTCCCTGTAGCCCCAGCTGTCCTGGAACTCACTCTGTAGACCAGGCTGGCCTTGAACTCACAAAGATCCGCCTGCCTCTACCTCCTGAGTGCTAGGAGTAAAGGCATGCACCACTACGCCTGGCTAGGAAACAGTTCTTTAAGTGAACACTCACACCATAATCTATCAGACAAACCAAAGAAGAGGCTCCCAGAAAGGCCTCTGTAGACATCACCAGCAGCTCGAGGTCCCTCTTTCCTGTGTAGGGCAGAGGGCCATGCTCAGACCATGGGGGGCTAAGCAGATGGCTGTCCACTAGCAATGGCCATTGGTGTCCTCTCCCTGTTTATTTCAAGGAAAGTAAAGGAAGAGGCAAAGCAGAACAAACTCAAGCTAACATGCTACACCTCCAAAAGAGAGGGGGACACCTGGAACAGGCCTCACTTTCTCCTCTAGACAGTAAGATGCAGATATTTGTCCCACCCGTGGAATCGTTACTCTGTTTCACCTGAAAGGGCTTCAGTAAAAGTTACTTCCACACAGAACCATCTGAAGCTGAGATGTGGTAGAACACTTGCTTAGCATCAGTGAGGCCTCGTGGGTCCCTGTCACCAAAACCAGACAAGAAGCATCAGTGTAAAAATATCGGAATAGGAGCTGGAGCGATGGCTAAGGGCTTAAGAGCACCGGCTGCTCTTGCAGAGGGCCAGGGTTTGAATCCCAGCACCCACAGGGCAGCTGACAACCGTCCGTCACTCCAGTTCCAGGGGATCCTATCCCCTCTCCTCTCCTCCCTGTACATTGCACAACATGTGTGTACTTACATGCGGGCACTAGACTCATACACATAAAATAAAAATAAATAAAATAAAAATAAATCAATAAAAAATTAAATGTCCATACCACATTCACTTTCATGCTATCACCATATATTAGAGTGCACAAATTGATATTCGTTATAAGGAAAATGTTTCTTAGAAGTAAGTCTGTGGCATGAGCTGGGTGGTATGGCCAATCTTATTGATAAAATCTTTTTTAAAAAAAGGAAATTCCTTCTCTTCATGCTTAGCACTTTTCATAACCATTGACTTGACCTTGGAAAATAGTTTTCCAATGAAAATCTTAAGAAAAATTATATTGTGTATATTTATATTGATTTGTTATTAGTATTATTTCTGATGATCAGAGTTTTACCCCAATGGAAAAATGCTCAGGGAAGTTGATTATTTAAAGGTTGGGAAAATGGGGAAATTGTAGTTTTTCCGAGCGTGACCTTCGTGGAGTGGTGTTTGAAAAAGAATTCACATCTCTTTCCAACATGGATGAGGGCTTGCCTAACTCTCCATTTCAGCTGTGTAAACATTGAACATTCAAACAGCTTGGGAAGAAAATAAGAGTAGCACTTACAAAAAAAAGGTACAATCTGAATAATACAATTATATTATTGATTATTTCTCTTATGAAATAATCTGGGAGTCTCCTTCCAAATTGAGAAAAAAGATAATTTATATCTTTACTTCTGTAATGTAAGAGTAAAAAACAGAAAGCAAAGCAATGGTTACTATGCATATAAATTATATATGCATGTGCAATGTGTATATAATTTGGCATGTTTTGGTTTACAAAGAACCCTTTTGGTTTTTTTTTTTTTTTTGATTATTAACATAGTGCCTTCATTGAGGCCCTCTACATCCATACAGTTTGTAAAAACACTATCAGATGTAGCTGGGGCGTTGGTGGCGCACGTGCCCTTTACTCCACTTTAAGTCCAGCAATTGGGAGGCAGTAGGCGAGAGGATCTCTGTGAGTTCTAAGGCCAGCCCTGGTCTACATGTGAGTTCCAGGACAGATGGGGCTACAGGGGAGACACCAGTAGTCCGAAAGGACAAAACTAAAGAAAAAAAAAAAAGAAAGAAAAAAAAACTATCAGAGGAGACTTCTAACTTTGCATGTAAGAAAACTATTATTAGTACTTTTTAAAGCCCAAACTACAAAGTAAACTTCATTTGTAAAACAGTTGCTTTCTTGATTTATATTTTTTTAAAAAAATATTTTACTTATTTATTTTGGTATTTTTGAGACAAGGTCTCCCTGTAGCCCCAGCTGACCTGAAACTCACTATGTAGACCAGGCTGGCCTGGAACTCACAGAGATCTGCCTGCCTCTGCCTCCCAAGTGTTGGGATTAAAGGTGTGTGCCATCATGCCTGGCTTAATTATTTTTATTTTATATATTTATTGCCTATTGTCTATTGCCTGCATGTGTGTAAGTGCACCTGTGTTGTGTAGTGCCAGCCCAGCCAATGAGCTCAGAAGAGGGCATCGGATGCCCATGGAACTTGAATTAAAGATTGTTATTAGCTGATGTGTGGGTGCTGAGAATTGAACCCAGGTCCTCTGCAAGAAGAGCCAGTACTCTTAACCACTGAGCTATCTCTCAAGCCCCTTGATTTATATTTTCAATACATTCATTAATAGCTATATTTTGGGCTAGCTGAATAATTAAGAAGTATGAATTAGCAGTAATATGCTGGCAATTTATTGAAACTATTGGGAGGAATTTGTAAAATTTCATATAAGGTTTATGCAATATATTTAATGATAAATTAAAGTAGATATCTGTAGTATTTCCCAAATGACTCTGTCTAAGGCATGGTGGCCTTCTGACAAAGATGGCTTCCATCAAAGTGGGCAAAGCAAGTATCCATCCTGTATGTGCTTGGAGTAAGCTAGACCAGGCAAAGAAGGTAATGGGTTCACCATTTAACACAGAAAAAAATGCTTTTAAACCACTCCATAAACTCATGCATAGAAATAGCATTTCACCTTTTTCCTAGCCTCTTTTTCTTGATATATCATCAGCTGTCCACACTAATTTAGAGTCCATGCCAGAATCTGTCAAAGTGAGAATAACCCAAGAATGGGCTGAAATAAAGTACTTGAAGGTTCTTTGATGTTCCCCTTGGCTCTGTTTGGAGAGTCATGTTGTGTTCCAAAAGTTTATTTAGGTTTTGCTTTTATAAGAGGAAAGCAAGGGCCTGGAGAGCTGGCTCAGTGGTTAGCAGCACTGGCTGGTCTTTCAGAGGATGCAGGTTCAGTTTCCAGCGCCCACATCCGGCTAACAACCATCTGTAGCTCCAGTTCCAGGGGATCCAACTCCCTCTTCTGGTCTCCATGGGCATTGCATGACACGGTGCACTTATATACATAAAATAAACAATAATATTTTTTAACAAAGAGGATAGCAAGCAGCAGCTTTCCTGATTGAACTTAATGAACTTTTATTTTAGAAATGCCCTTACTACATTTTATTGAAAATAACAAACATTTAATTTTTAATATTTAGTTTCATTTTTTCTGTGTATGAGTGTGTTGCCTGCATGAAAGTAAGTGCACTCTTTTTGTGCAATGCCTAAAGAGGTCATAAGAGGGCGTCAGATCTCCTGGAGCTGGAGGTAGCCACCATGTGGATGCTAGGAATTGAACCCAGGTCATCTGCAAGAGCAGCCAGCGCTCTTAACTACTGAGCCATCTCTCCAGCCCCAAACATTTTTGCAAGCCCTGTCACAAAATATTGATCAAGTACTTATTTGAAGACAATTCAAATCTTAGTGTCCACTTATTTACATTTTATATTATTTTCTGGAATGGGTAGACTTTGTTTTCATCATGTGTATTCTTTCATTTCACCCTGTTTGTGCTTTGTCAGAGAGAGACTCAGTCAGTTAGATTTTTTTTTTCCTTGGGGCTGGAGAGATGGCTCAGTGGTTAAGAGCACTGACTGCTCTTGCAGAGGACCTGGGATGGATTCCCAGCACCCACGTGGCGGCTAAGAACTGTCTTTTACTCCAGTTCCAGGGGAATCCTATACCCTCTTCTGAACTCCATGGCATTGCACGACACAGGTGCCCCAACCTACATGCAGACAGTACACTCATACACATAAAAAATAAATAAATAAAAGTTAAAAAAATTTTAAAGAATATTTTTTCCTTTAGGACCCAGGTGAGCAGGGATCAGAACTCAGACTTGAAATTCTATACCAAGGCTCAGCAGAATCCCACAGTTTCATTCCGAGTCATATATTTGCAATAATTCAAGTAGTTATGATTTCAGTGATGAACGTTTATTTTATGGGTTCCAGGTTACTGTATTCTTTCTCTGTCTTCTGCTATATACTCTTGAGAAAAGATTGGGGGCTTGATTGGTCCAAATAAGCACCCAAGGGTTAAATATTACATGTGGCCCCAGATCGCTGGTCCAGTTTGAGGGAAAATTTTCAGTGATTTAAGTAGGTGTTATAGCTCTGTAAAGAATGGCCCTGTGTTGGCAAAAGAGCAGATATGGAAACTGCTCACAGCCAAATTTATAAGAATAAAGTAATTGGTTAACGTAAAAGGAAATGGTTTTGACAGATTTACAGTCTTGGGGTATGTTAGAAATCTACCAAAATTCAGGACCAAAGTGCATTTTTATGTTGACGTGGGATAACGGGACCCTGAAGGTAGGAAGTGGTCTCCTGTGAAGGACATATGAGCTCCACGTGGTTGCTTGTGCTGCGTTGTGGTTTGTCTGCACTGTCCCATCAACATTCTTTCTACTTTTTCCATTCTTAGATGTGGAGGTCGATCAACCCAGAGAAGAAAAAAAAGAATGCTACTATAATCTTAATGATGCCAGCCTCTGCGATAATGTGCTGGCACCGAATGTCACCAAACAAGAGTGCTGCTGCACGTCAGGAGCCGGGTGGGGAGACAACTGTGAGATCTTCCCCTGCCCAGTCCTGGGGACTGGTAAGATCTGCTTAGAGTCGTGTGCACACTTGGGACTGCTCATGTGATGTTCATAGTCCTGAAAATGAGCTTTTATTGGGTATGACTCTGAGGTTCTCAGATGACATTCCTTGACATTGTGACTCAGATGAGTCTACCCTTCCGTGAGCATCACTAACCTTGACCCTCACCCCACCTCCAGATGCATACTTAAATCCTGCCCATTGCAGAATGCACTGCTATAGTTATATTCTCTAGGGTACTGTGAAAGAAAGATAATTTACTTTATTCTATTTTTAAAATAAAAGCGTTATTCATTATTTCTATATGTATATGTTTATGTGAGCCTATGCTCATGTGCGCAAATGGGTGCTTGTGCCTGTGTCTGTGTAGCACTTTCTCAGATTGGCTGGAAGACAGCAAGCCCAGTAGTCCCCCTGTCTCTGCAACCTTTGGAATGGGGGTTACAGATACGCACAAGGCACCCAGCTTGCTATGTGGGTTCTGGGACCCAAACTTCAGTCCTCATGATTGAGAAGCAAGCACTGTAACTTCTGAGCCATCTCTCCAACCCACCAAATCATCTTTTTTAAGTTAATGACACAACATTATAAGTATAGCTTGTGTATTTAAGCCAAACTTTTGCTGTATGGACTCTTACTAAACATTTAAAATACTAGATGCCACAGTAGTACAAAAATAACGTGATACAAAGTAAAACATGGGTAAAGTGGGAGGCTTTAAAAATAGTGAGTCAGCTTATGAAGTGCTCACATGTATTCTCACCTAGTCCATGATTTTGAGACTGTGCTTCATTTATTGGTTGATTTGCTTAAAGTTTCTGAATCTAAGAAGGCAAAACTGGATTAAAAATGTCCATTCAGGGAAAATGTTGATTCTTTGTTTTTCTTTTTCCAACTTATTGCTCTTTTTGGTTTGTTCTCTTCTAAAATCAGCTGAGTTCACGGAAATGTGTCCTAGAGGGAAAGGTTTCGTCCCTGCTGGAGAATCCTCTTATGTCACTGGTGGCGAGAACTTTAAAGGTCAGAATCAAGTGAAAATGAATTTGCAATGCATGTCAGTCATTCAGTGGGAGTCTGGCTTAGGTTACTCAGAGTTCGTGTTCTGTTGGGGTATGGAAACTGGTTACCAAGCCCTTTATTCCACTCCCAGGGGAGGGTCTTTGTGGACTCTGGATAAAACTGTGGTTTGGGATCATAACACTGGAGGCTATGTGACCTTGCGAGGTCACTTAGCCCGAGTTTCCAGCTGTTCATCTCTGAAGCAGAAATAATGTTTCCAGCCTTATAATGAGCGTTAAATGAAATAATATGTGTTCAACTGTTTACCACAAACTTCTGTACTCAGTAAATATTTGCATTCTGTTACTCTAGAGGTATGCTTGAAATTACACAAATTAAAAGCATGGAAGTTTGGGTCATAATACAAAAATTTTATGTGTTTTATATCTTTAAAGCTGTTCTAGATCTATAATGCTACTATGTGTAACTGAAAATAAATGTGCAGCCTGTTCATTTGGGTGAATATTCACATATATGAACATTGCCTTGTTGATTCATGTTTGACAGCTCCATGTTGAATATTATAATGGCATATTTATTGCCTACAAGGTGATTTTTCCCATCATAGTTTAATATTGAAAACTGTAATGTTGCTGGAAAGGAGACTATAAAAAATGTTTTATTATCCAACCATTTTGGAAAACTAGTATTTGAATATATGGAATAATTCAGTAGCTAGGTAAGAAATTCCATTTGTGTTTTTAAAATACATCTATGATTCAGTTCAAGTGAATAACAAGAAGACTTGGTTTGTAATATGTGTTGAATGGTTTTCAAGTTCATAAATATCACATACTATATTTTTACAGGAAATGTAGTTAAATTCCACTTCATGCTATGAACCTCCATTTCACGAGAAAGCCATCCTTTCTTTTATGTAAGTGAGGGATGGAAGAAAATGAGATTTAGATATGCACCTCCATAAGCCTGTGCTTGGCTCTACCAAGTTCCAGATGTAAATTGGAGCAGGTCATCCACAGAGTTGCCAGTTTTCAAAAATGAGGACTAAGTGATTTTAGCTCTGAAGTGCTTGAACAGATAACTTCAGAGTGTCTGGTCATGCCAGAGTGTGCACTGAATCCTGGATGTGGATGATTTCATTTAATTCCCTGAATCCTCACAAATTGGTATGCCCTGTTATGTCTAATTTATCACTGGGAAAACTGTGATGGCCAAGAGTTAATTCTGTGGGGAAGAGGGTCTGTCCACCTCCTTCATAACTTGTGCTTCCACAAGCCTATCTCTATCCCCAAGAAAGGCCTTCATCACAATCCACCACATTGCTTTTGGCAGCTTTGCGCTCCTGGGCTAGTAACTGGGCCGGACTACACCATTGGCAGAAGGCCCCATTTCATGAAAGATCTGTTAGAGAAGGTTGTGAGTACTACTGTCTGATCCATAGACTAGCTCATCAGATAGGAGGTAGCATCTCAGAAGCCATTTGACAACTGCACATTCTTTATTTGGGTATTTGTTCTCCAGGGGACCCACACCTGATCATGTGTCCACATCCATCAGTTGAGCCCAGTTTTAAGAATTTTATATTGTTAAAAAAAGAATTTTATATTGCCATATCTATAAGATTCTTTTAACATATGTAATATCTAACTTTAAAACTCAATATCGGTTAGATTATTTTTAACTGGAAAATCAAAACTAGCTCCTCTTTGGATTTCTCAAATTTCCTCCCATAGATGCTGATGAATGCCTGCTCTTTGGACAGGAAATCTGCAAAAATGGTTACTGTTTGAATACTCAGCCTGGTTATGAATGCTACTGTAAGCAAGGGACATACTATGATCCTGTCAAACTGCAGTGTTTTGGTAAGCTTTAAGAGAATAGAGCATGGTGTGCTGTGAAAATATACAGATGGAAAAATCAAGAAACACTAGGTAGTAAAAACAGTGCCTTTGACTGTAAATCATGTCTTAAAAAGATCCATAAATGTTTTATGGATCTCTTTCTTGAGCAAGATTTGGCAAATAAAGCCTTTCATCCTCCTATTGAATGGATTTCAGGCAAAGAGTTAATATTCATTGTGGATGGTGGGACTGAAGCATTCTTTTGGGATGTGAGCGCCCCCCCCCTTCATCAGTGATGTATGCTAGTGAAAGTCAGTTTTAAATACTCACGCAAACTTTAATGCTTAAGCAGGAAACCATGTACTCTGGGCTGAGAAACAGACCACGAGGAAATCATTTTAAAAGAATCATAAAAAGGCATTTTATCTTAAATTTCTAACCGTATCAGTATCACATTCCTTGGTATTTTTTCCTCACATTTAACATCGGCAGTAGCAGCAGCAGTAGCATTGATTTTCCAGATGCTGCAACTGGCATCTTTCAAGTCACAGTGATTCCTTTTTATGATGATGTGTTGTTAGTGAAAATGTGGCAGCTCTTGGCCTCTGGACCTAATTTAGCAATGTGTTAACTTTGGTAATTATATGAAACACAAATGATTGCCGATTCTCTTCAGTAATGTTTCTTCCTCTTAAGATATGGATGAATGTCAAGACCCTAACAGTTGTGTGGATGGCCAGTGTGTTAATACAGAAGGCTCTTATAACTGCTTCTGTACCCATCCCATGGTTTTGGATGCCTCAGAGAAGAGATGTATACAACCAACAGAATCAAACGGTATGTCTGCATTGGAAATGCAAACCTTTGTATACAGATAAATACCCTAATATCATCCTTTAGATTAAAATATGAACTACTGGAATATAGGGAAATTAGTCCTTTGGGTATTTTGAAGAAGTTAAGATGACATACTAAGAGAAATACATAAGGTTAATATATACTCATTAAATGGACTTCAGGATATCGAGAGAGGCAGAATTGTCTCAGACATGAAGGTTTATTACACTTGACCTTCAGAGACAGCTGTGTGTCCACCTGGGGTGCAGGACGGTAGGTGAGATTACATAAATCACAGTATGGAGTTCAGCAAGGTGCTAGAGAGTCCTGGAGTGGAGTGCTGGGAACCCTGTGGATTTCAGATGAGATTATGTCATTGATTATTGGCATCATGCTAATCAATCCTCACATTCAGGAGATTCCTTCAGATTAATGAAGGTTGAAAGGTTAGAACCGAGGATTCTAGAGTGAAGTGTCACTGGTCCAGGGCTCGAGCAGATGAAATGAGTGAGAGAGCATGGGTATGAAAGAAAGGGTAGGGTTTGACAGAGGACTAGAGAGGATTCAGGGAACAAGGAGCCACTGGGAAGGCAGGATCGCAGACACTTCACTGCATTCAGCTGACAGTGACGCTCAGCTGCAGATGACAGAGATTTGATCCATGGAAGGACTAAGCTGGATTCAGACTTTTACTTAGAAGTCACTCATAAAAAGAAGAGTGGAAATTTCGAGCCTCCCTGGCTTCTACCACAGCTTTGACGGAACTGGAATAACGGTGCAATTGTCATGGGTTCATGTCTTCCCTTTTAGAACAAATAGAAGAAACGGATGTCTACCAAGATTTGTGCTGGGAACATCTGAGTGAAGAGTATGTGTGCAGCCGTCCTCTGGTGGGCAAGCAGACAACATACACAGAGTGCTGCTGTTTGTATGGGGAGGCCTGGGGCATGCAGTGCGCCCTCTGCCCAATGAAGGACTCAGGTAAGCTGCTGCCTGACTTATTCTGCAAGAGCCTTGTGGGACCAGTTCTCCATCCCCTGTAGAGATGGGCATTTCTCTTTTTCCTTGTATCTTATTTTAGTGTGTGTGTGTGTGTGTGTGTGTGTGTGTGTGTGTATGTGTGTGTGTCTGCAGTGCAGGATATGATTGTATAAACATCGGGCTTCTAGTTTGCCCTCAAGCCAGACCACATCAAGCCAGACCACATCATTAATTTTTGAAACCATCATTCCATTTCCCCAAAGAATGATAAATGACCTGAAGGAATATAACCTAGCCATTGGTGGCACTGGATTTTTAGTTACTTCAGTTTTTTTCTCCAGTCCCCACCACAAATACTGTTTGAAACAGAGCAAAAAAAAAAAAATCAGAGACTATGAAATATAAGTATAGGATAAGATTGATGTCAAATGCCAGCTGAGAGATAACAAGTTGAGCACTTCTAATCCAAAAATCTAGAAAACTCCTCCAAATTCAGATTTTTGGAGCACCTCAGATTTGGAGAGTAAGGTGTTCATCTGCTAAAGTCTGTCCAAATATCCCTAAATATGAAAATGTCCCAAATTTGAAATATTTCTGGTCCTAAGCACTTTTCAAGTAGGGGTTGTTCAACCTGTATAAGGAACCTGTTTTGGCAGGTCAAGGCACTTTCTGGCAAGCCTAACGACCTGAATTCAGTTCCTAGATCCCACATGGTAGGAGATAACCAATGGGTGACTTCCACATGTACTGGGGCATGTGTGCATACATACATACTCAAATAAATAACTGAAAAAAGGTAAAGGGTCAAAACAAGAAGGAATGGATAGAAGAATTGGAAACTGTTTGAGTAAATGTTTTCCCCACTTGAGCATGGGCCCTAGTTTTATTCTGTCTTCTGGTGTTGAAGGACATGCAGGCACTGACTGCTTCTTGGCTGGAAACTGCTGGGTTGTGAGATGATGGTTTATTTCTTATAACAAAGTTACCTCTTGTGTTAAAGGAAGGCACTTAAAAGTGTTTGTTATATCATTCTGTCAATTTGCCTCCTTAAAGCTAGAAAAGCATCATGCAGGAACCTAAGGTGAAGTAGTTTCTAATGAGTATGTAGTCTCAGAATGGTTACATGGGGACGGGTTGCTTGAAGATGGGAAGTACATTAATATACATGAATTTTTAGTTAATTTAATGATTTGACTACTTCTTTCAAGCTATTCCATAAGTTTGGTGGTCTAGTTTGAGGTAACTTACAATCAATGTTGTATGAAAAAGAAAATAATTAGAAATACCATAAAAAAGCCAATTGGAAGACACGGAGCAAAGACCTCAGGCAGCAGACAGCAGAGATAGCCAATGGGAGGACACAGAGCAAAGACCTCAGGCAGCAGATGGCAGAGTTAGCAGGCCAGAACCAGTAAAGGGCCAGGCTCTGGGGTCAGACCATAGCAACAGCCTTAAAGGAAAACAGACTCACAGCTCCGCCTTTAGTTGGGGTGAGGACAGGAAAAGCTGTGGGCACTCCTGTTTTGATTGCCTCAAGCCCAGGAGGCAGATGGTACAGGGAGATGAGCTTGCATCTTTCCATCAAACTTTTAATTCCTCCGATCTTTTTTCCCTCCTGTCAGGCATGGTAATGGATGTATTTCATCCCTGCACACAAGAGGCAGAAGCATTCCAATCTTTGTGAATTCCAGGCTGGCATGGTCTACATTAGCAAGTTCCAGGCTGGCTAGGGCTACCCTGTCTCCAAGAAATTTTTTTACTCCTGCTAAAGAATTAAAACAATCAAAGATGTGTCTACTCCGGAAGATGTTCACACTTGACTTTGAGCCTATTAGGATTTTTCCTATTCATTAATTATTATATGTTTATATTAGTCATTGTTTATATATTTAGCAGAATATTTAAAATTATACTCAATAACACCCATCTGAAGTAAATTTTGTTATAATTTTATTTATTTTTATTTATTTATTTATTTATTTATTTATTTATTTATTTATTTATTGTCTTTTCGAGACAGGGTCTCCCTGTAGTCCCAGCTGTCCTGGAACTTACTCTGTAGGCAGGCTGGCCTTTAACTCACAAAGATCCACCTGCCTCTGCCTCCCAAGTGCTAGGATTAAAGGCATGTGCCACAATGCCTGGCCATTTTGTTATAATTTTATACATTAGCATCTCTGAAATCAGGCTCACCTCCTCATAATTGGTGGTATTTAAAATGGCCACCAGCCATATTTCTTTTGTTTTAAATGATTTTTTTATAGTCTTCATGTCATTATATTCTTTGGGGGAGGTTTTTTTTTATTATTTTTTTATGTGTATGAGTGTATGTCTGCATGTAGGTTGGTGCACCCTTGTTGCACAATGCCATGGAGGTCAGAAGAGGGCATAGGATTCCCCTGGAACTGGAGTTAAAGACAATTATTAGCCACCATGTGGGTGCTGGGAATCGAACCTGGGTCCTCTGCAAGAGCAGTCGGTGCTCTTAACCACTGAGCCATCTCTCCAGCCCCCAGCCATATTTCTTACACTTTAACATTGTCCCTCTGAAGGGCAATCTATTAGTGATACTTTAGAATTGGTGAATGACGATAAGTTAAAGGACTGTGCATAATCTATTCTATATTATGCATCATTTATTTAGCCATATCTCATGTTGGCCATTTGAATTATTCCTTTCCAACCTTTCCCTGCCCAGTCCTGATTTTCCCATTATAAATAATGCTATGTATATACTTGAAGGACTTCCTCAGTAAGATAACTCCTAGAGATAAAAAATACTTGAAAAGTACATTCACTTTAAATTTTATATATTGCTTCCCAGAATACTGCAAAAGTTATACTTACAGTACTTGTACCACTGATATACTGTCTTTATTTTTTTGTCTTTTGGGGGTATTAGGAATTAAAACTTAGGTGAAACACAAAGTCTACCACCGAGCCATACCAATAGCCCCGAAGAATTGTTTCTATCACTTCAGTTAAAAAATAGTATATTTTATAGACATTTCCTTTATTTCTAGAGAGCTTGAACATCTTTTTCTATGCTTAGGATGAGTTGTATTTACCATGTCTTCTTGTTGGAGTTTTCTTTTTCTTACTTATTTATACATGTCTACATATTTTGTTTTATAGCCCTGGTATTTGGGCTATAGTGTGCTTATAGTGTAGAACACTCTTATGGAACGGTGTACATAGATCTACATTTAATTATGTCTTCAGCCTGATCCTGTGATACTAAATATTTACTGTCTGTGCCTGCCAAGCCAAGTACCTTTGATAATCACATTTAATTGACTGGGCTTTTAAAAAGATATTCAAATCCAATGCATTTTCTAATGTAACCACAAAGGACTTTACAAAATATACAATTACCTAATTACAATCTGAACCTGTAAGAATCAGCCAATGTAGAAATAATTGTTCTCATTATAAAAGTTCCTCTTCTGCACTGTTAGGCGACTCTTACCCAAACTCTCATCCTGGCTCTAAGGTTGTAGGGCATTAGGGTAGTGATTCTCCATTCTGATAAGTCCTAAGGACAAAGCCTTGCCACTGGCCCATCGTGCTATTGAGACTGTGGGGACACCTAAGAACATTTGACTTCTTCAAACTTCCTTTCATTCTAGGGTTATTAATTTTTCATAAAATCATAGGCTATGTGGCTTTTAACCTATTTTAACCTGCTCATTATTTCTGGCTCTTAGCTCTTTAAACACACTGCTCCTGCATATCTTGACCACTGAGAAGGGCCAAAATGTTTCTTTGTTAATCCAAACACTGGACTAGCCCCAGTCTCTCAGACACTGGACCTCCCAGTTTCCATAGGAGGGCTCTGCTTTGGGGAACAATCCGTTACTCATGGAAGCAGTACTGGAGGAACTTGAGGAATAAATCGAAGTGCCTGTCATCAGCTTTGAGCATGAAAGCACAGTGCAAAGCAGAGCGCTGGCTCTGGAGCAGGCCTTCACACTTCTGGTCCAATAGGTCACGGCATTTATTCTTGCTAAAGTAGCGGCTATGTCTCAGAATACTGGCAGGTGGGGGAGGTAGGAGTGGCCTGTTCAGTGGTGCTCTCTGAAGTTGGGTGGGGTCTTGTGTGTTGGTACCACACACAGGGTAAGTGAGCAGAGGGTGAAGGATTATATCAGGCTAGCCTCACATGAACAGAACTACATCACTGTGTAATTTGGAGTCACTTGGGATTTCATGTCAATCTTTAGCTATTTTTCCAGGGGTCAGATGGCAGCCTCGTTTAGGAGAAGGCCCAGGTTATTTGCGCTGGAGCGGGTACCTTCTTCTAGAACTCTAGAGATCTCCCGGCCCAGTTCCCACCTTCCCACCTTCCCACCTTCCCACCTCCTCCTCCCACCCCCTTTCACAATGCCCACTGCTCCTGGCCAGTCTTGAATGTCAGTGGCTAAATATTTTGGGAGAACCCTCAAATTTGATCTGTTTATCATCATGTATGTGAGACTGTGAGAGCCAAAGCTGCTTAGAAAAGCAGTTCAAGCCAAATAAACCACTGCACCTCTATCTCAAATGAGAGCAGGAACTCACAGTTTGAGCTTTGGGAGAATTGATTAGAAATTTCCTATCCCTTGGTTTTTGTGGGTCTCAGATATTTCAAAAAAGTGTTACTCGAATAAATATTTCACAATGCCAGGGACTGTCCAAAGGTATTTACTTCTAAAGTCCCTCTTTTTTTTTTTTGAGACAGGGTCTCCCTGTAGCTTTGGCTGTCCTGGAACTCACTTTGTAAACCAGGCTGGCCCCCAACTCACAGAGATCCGAGTGCCTGTGCCTCCCAAGTGCTAGGATTAAAGGCGTGTGCCACCACGCCCGGCATTTATTTATTTCTGTATGTGTATGAATGTACTGTCTGCATGCAAGTTTGTGCACCCATGTCGTGCATACAATTGCACCTCCTTCTAGCAGAGGAGGCATGTCGGAGGGCATCAGGTGACCTTCCTTGTCATACACTGTTCAGTGGCAGAGTCCAGACCTGGGAATCTTGTTTCAGACTCTGTTGGAACTGCTTCAGTGTGGTCCAAGTTCTTTCTCCCAAGATATGAAAGAACATTTTTAAATACTGTTTCTTAAAATGTGAAAGTAACAGAGTGAAAAATTAAAGCTGAAACCTTTCAATTTTCCCATTTGGAGCTAAGACAAGCAAAAGACTATGGTTTATGGTTTTAAAGCTAGCAGTGCACCTAACGCATAGGAAAACAAGAGAATGCACTATCGGCCTGTGTCTCCAAGCACATGGAAGCGAGACAGGTAAAGAATATTTGATTGGCTGATGAGTTAAAGTCAATGATTCTTGGTAAAATAAAAGCATACACAATTTTTTTGGAAAAGAAATCTATGAATTATCACACACACGCACCATTGTCTCATGGAAATAAAAATCTTTCCAACTGAGATGAGAGACGGACACATTGAACACTAGAATGTATAGTACCCAGGAATCCCAGCATCTATAATTATACTATTTAAATAATTATACTTCTCATAAATACATTCTTTAAATAGCCATGTTCAGGCCAGGCATAGTGGCACACACCTTTAATCCCAGTACTTGGGAGGCAGAGGCAGGCGTGAGACCTTCATGAGATCTAGGTTACCCTGCTTTATATAGTGAGTCCCAGGCTAGCTGGGGCTTCAGGGAGATACTGTCTCAAAAACAAACAAACAAAAAGCCATGTTGTGAGTTAACTGGACATAAAGTCTCGATTGAAAACTTGGAGGTGCAGAAGTCCTCTCGCATTAATGACCGTTACTGCATTGAGAGTTGAGAGAGTGCAGCTGTTGGTAGTCTGTTTTACAGCAGCACAGGTTCTGGCCTCTGAAACAGTAAGTACAGTTCAGGCATAGATAGTGAGAGTGGGATTTTTCATTGTTTGTTCATCTTCTTGTTTTTGCTGATATCCCAAATCCAAATGGGAATGGCACAAAAGGAACTGTTAATTTTATAAATCTTAATCAAACAGTATGGACCACAACATAGCAATATTGTCCCTCTGCATTTCAAGGAGAACAGTCTAAGAACACAGATACATAGATACACTTCATTCACTAAGGCTAGTTCTTGGGGTTCATCCTGTAGATGGACTTGAGTGGCAGGAAGCAAAACATAATTTCTGGGGCTGGAGAGATGGCCTAGCAGTTAACAGCTCTGACTGCTCTTGCAGAGGACCTGGGTTCAATTCCCAGCACCCACATGGCAGCTGAGAACTGTCTTTAACTCCAGTTCCAGGGAAACCCGACATCCTCTTCTGATCTCTGCGGCATTGCACCACACGGGTGCACAAACCTACATGCAGACAGTACATTCATACACACACACAAATAAATAAACATTAAAAAACAAACAAAAAATAATAATTGCATAAGAAGAAATGGGATCTGTTGGGTCAGGAGTTGATTGATAAGTTGTGGTGCATCTGTACAGGGGAAAATACTATTCAGTCACTTTTTAAAATGAAGCACACCTGCAGATCCTAGTATAGAATGTTGTCTAAGATACATTTAAAAAATTTTTATTAGATGTGTTCATTTATCACGTTTGTATGTACTTCCCAGAACTCATGTGCAGGTCAGAGGACAGCTTACAGTGCTCACTCCTCTCATTCCACCATGTGGGCTCTCCCAGGGACTGAACGCAGGTCTCCAGGCGTGCCAACAAGCACCTCTACCCACTGAGCCCGCTTGCTGGCCCTACGCCACATTCTATAGAAAGGCTCAGAACACCATGTTGAGTAAACTGTCACTTGCATGATAAATTGAAAGGGATACTGTATCTAGTTATGTTGATGACTGCTTATAAATCTACCTCCCTTTAGTACTTGAATTTTACAATGTACATGTTTATCCTAGTTGAAGTAAATAGAAATATCTAACTGGGTCTTAAATTCAGAAGGTAGGGATTAGATGTAGTTAGATCACCTGTGTTTCCCCCATGTAAAGAAAAAGCACAAAGTCACACTCTGGATATGCATGGGACCCTCTGTCATTATTACCTAGCTTCCACTGTTTACATAGTACTCTGGAAAATGAAAAGTTTTTATGTAATTTATACTCCTCTTGAGTCTAAGAAAAATGATTAGTACTGTATATAAGTTACATATATCTTGAAGTTGACAAGAAGGGATTAACTATCTGAAATGCAATTATATATAATTTACCTGTTTTCAGTTTTAAATTATTTACATTCTTTCCTTCATTATTTACTAGTTACATATTATATGGTAGACAAAAAGGTTTTGACAGATTCTCAGTTCACATTTAGTAGAATGAGAAATGAACTGGAGAATTATTTTGAGATATTTTATTCCTAAATATTATGTCCCCATACTTGTGATAATACCCATAACTTTTACTATAATAAAAAGTTTTTAATTACCTAATCTAGCACAATGTTTTTATATAGTCTCACTGAACTAAAAGAATTTGTAATCTGCCTTGGAAACAACTTAGCCTGTGGTTTCCACATCCATGCATCCCTCTTGCATGTTCCCAAAGATCTTTGCTCAAGAAGTTTCATAACAGCCTTAGAGGTGCAAAAGACGATGGGGTTTGACTCATCATGACACTCGAAAAAATACTGTAACTGAGCAATAGTTGCAAAAGGGCTTTCAGCAGTCACGGTTTAAAGACTTTTCCAAGAATTATGTTTCCAAAGAATGTTAATAATAACTTTGGAACAGGCTGCATGTGAAACACAGCAGAGGGCCACCGCCTTGGGTGCAGGCGATCCAGAATTGTGTCCTAGTTTTGGCACCGGCTCTGTACATTGCACTGGATGATGACTGGAGTCATCATCACCAGTCTCCTTTATATAGAGTCAAGACCTCTGTCTGAGGTTATAGCAATTAATACTGTCTTGGTATGAAAGCATTTATCTTTTTGACCATGGATTCTGAGCACTATGATTCCAGAGAGCAACTGTGAACCAAGTATAACAGAAAACCAAGAAACTAGAAAGATAAAAGGCTGACAGTGTGTGCATGTTGGGTGTATTCTACAAATGCAAGTGGTCCCATTCTTTGGGGCTGAATTTTTGATATCTATGGAGTAAATACATCAAAATCAGATGCTATGTGGAGTGCTGATAAGTAACTTATATTGTTCCACACTGAAAAATAGCTTTATTCATTTACAAAACTTCCTTTCACCCCTCATCATCTCTTCTATAAAGAGATGATTGTGAACTATTCCATAGTGAATTATATCCAGACATCTGCGTGATGCAGTATAATCAGTCTATTAGTTTCCTCCTGTGTAGAATGCCAGTGACAGCACCTGCCTCAGGAGTGTGGGATGCTCGGGCATTAAATGTGATACAGCACAGGTGATGCTGGTGTACAGGACAGGCCAGTGGTTGTCAGTGATTGTTATCAAATCCCACTCCAGGAAGTAAGTTGAGCCCATGCTCATTTTACACAGCTACCTTGCTATACAGTGCCAGGAGTCTCTTTGGAAGGAGACAAGTAGCAAAAGCAGTTTAGATGCTAGAGCTCAGCCCAATAGCACTGCATACAGACAGAGATGCTCCTCGTGTGTTACATGAACTCCTAACTGGCCGGCGTAATTGATGAGGTATGAGGGAAGCTTTCTGCATGGAGAGGATGATCTGGTGTTGGGCTTTGAGTCAGCATGAGATGTATTCAATTTATAAATGTTAAGCCCTAGCTCTTAAGAGATTAAGTTGGATATATATATATATATCTCCAGTCATCATCCCAAATCCACTAACTTTCTGGAAAATATACTTATTTATTGTTTATGTCTCAAGGAAGACATTAAACTTATTTTAAGTTTATATATCTTTATAGAAGCTCTGACATCATAAACACTTTGATCTTCCTTTATAAATTTTGTATGTTGATTTTTCTCTCAAGTACTATAACTGAAAGGACAGTCCACAATCCTAGGAAGCATTTTCTTCTTAAAAAATTAAGCAGCTCTTATAAGTCTAAGAAGTCTAACTTAAATATGGGGGTTGAAGGTACAGTTCAGTTGCCTACCATGCTGGAAGCCTGGGGTTAGATTCCCAGAGCCACATAAACTGGGCATGGTACACACCTGTAAGCCATGCACGTGGAAGGTAAAGGCTGGAGGATCAAGAGTTGAAAGTCATCCTCATTCTGCATAGCAAGTTCAAGGCAGCCTGGTCTAGAGACCTTGTCTCAAAACAATTAAAAAATACCTTAAGCACAGCTACTTGAACTTTCTAATATGTTTAAATACAGTTTACCTACTTAAACAAATTCTCTCTTAATTCTCATTCGACTTAAGACACTAATTTTAAAAGCAGCTACATTTCAAACTGAAATCTCAAAGCTTGTCTGTGAGATTCTGCCACAGGGTTTTCTCAAGCAAAATAGACAACCACAGTAACAAGGGGCAGGGAGCACCTCACTCTAAATAAAGTGTTAATATACTAAGCTTAGCATGATAATTTCATAGTGGAATCTTGGGCCACTTAAGGTTACTGGGTGAAATTCAAGACTATCTTAAGTGGTAATTGGGCAATCAACAGCTAGGCCATGAGCAAGCATGATCCCAGGGTGGGAAGGCCCATCCTGAGAGCATGCTTCAATGCAGACTGTGTTCGTACTGTTTCCATGTTAACAGGACCACAAGGCTCTTGTGTAGTAATTTTTATAATCAGTCTCTTCCAATGAGACCACTCTTAAGGTAATAACAGAACAAAATAAAATAAAATCTTTATCTGTTTGTGTTCCCCACCCCAGGAATCGGGTCTCCCCTCCCTAAACTCTTGAACCTCTCCAGCATGCCCAAGGGTCCCAGCCAGACAAGGCTTTTGCACTCCATTAGGGCCCCTCTCCAAACTGGAAGACACTGGACATGTGGAAGGGGCTATATAAACAGGAACAAGGGGCAGCCAGGCCAGACGCAAAAGAGGGAGTGGTCGACTAAAATACCAGAAATGCAGCTTAAAATCTGAGTTTAAAAAAAAAAACAAAACTGTCCTGGCAGATGTATCGGGGAACCACAGCGGGCAGTGGAGTCCCATGCTGCTTGTAATCATATTGCAGCCATTGATTTACAACGTATTAGGAGAAAAATAAGCATGCTTTGCCTCGGAGCAATGATTGTCTAAAACCAACAGACCCTGATGGAGGGGCCAGGCTGGATTGCTGAAGCCAGAATGCTGATGTGTGTCCCCAAGATGTGCTCCCTGGAGCACAGACAGCCTGGGAGCATCCTGAATGCCAGCTGGGGAGGCCCGGCCTGGCCTGTAGTATGTAGAATGCTGTGGTACACACTGTCTGAACCCATTGCCCCAAAGCCCTCAATGACAATCACAGATTACTGTGAGGACGGTTGATTAGCAGATGAGCACAGGTGACATGCGTGCTTGTGAAACTAGAATATCGGGTAGCCATTTTAGCCAGGCTGCTTTGCCTAAGGGCTGCTTAAGCATTCATGGGAGGAAATAAATCTCAGGATGATTACAGTCCCTCTGATGTCATATATTCGAACCAAAGTCAGTGAGCCAAAGAAGAGGAATGAAGTAATCAGATCACAAAACCCAACAGTATTATTTCTAAATAACAAGCAATCTCATTGCAAAAGGAACTGTCTTGGCTGTTTCAACTTTCTGATTTGAAACTGCAAGCTTGGTAGGAGCTTAGTTTTTCTAGAAACTCCCAGGTCATCTTGTACTAAAAGATTTTCTCTGCTTTACATATTTCAAATATGAGAGGGTTTTTTTTTTCCCATCATGAGGTCGTTGAGGCCTACTCTAAAAGAACATGTCACTGGCAGTTAGTACATTCACAGCATGAAATAACGTCCCCCTTTAGCCTTAAGTATATGCTCTGTCTCTGCTTTCGAATAATTCATACTTGGTTAATGAAGAAAAGAAAACAAATATACTCCTTATGGATATTTGGGATATTTGTTTCTCCTAATATGTTGAATCCCTCAACAAACGGTTTGCCCATCCTTATGGCTGAAAAACTCTAAATCAGCTTAAAAAAACAAATGCCCCGAGCTTCCCTTCTGTGTTGCCATGAAGCTTTGCTCCTGTCAAGCATCAGAGGTTACCTACTCCTTATTTATTTTGAGATTACCTGGAAGTAAAGTTTAGTGACAGATCTCCAAAGCCCCCAGTACTTAGAAATGAGGGGGAAACGGTTCATGAAGTCCTTAAGAAGGAATTCAGGTGAGCAGTAACTGCTTCCTTGTATGGCATAACTAAATGTTCTTACAAGAATATAAATGCCTGAATCCAAGTTTTAGAAGACAAAGGGGCCTCCAATTTTTTGGCATGTGTAGCCAACACATCTCTTCCATCAGCTAGTCTGGCTAGCTAAGCAGCCATCTGATGGGAAATGCTGGGAGGGACTGAATTGGAAGGGTGACCTTAGGTGATGGCAGAGTGTAGGGAACTTGACTGGTGGATGGCTGTGAGCTTCCTCTGAGCATTAACGTTCACAGGAGTCCCACAGAATATAAACCCTGCCAAGACTTTAGACTTCATTACTTCCCTGTCCTCGGCAAGTACAATTTAATTGAACATTAAGCAATTTGATCTCGTTCACCTAATAAATCGAGCAGATTCAATAAACATAAATCCTACTAATGTTAGAGCTGCTCCTGGCAGAGCTGAGCTCATCGGCGGTCATGCTTACGGCTCCCCCTGGAATTTGAGTCACAAATGCTTATTGCTGGACAAACTACTTACCTGATGCTTAAGATCTGGGGAGCACATTGAACAACTGTCCTAGGGTGTCTGAGAAGAAGCCATGAGATGGAGTGTGGCTTGGCAGATGGACCACTTCAGTTCAGGTCCCTCCTCTGGCCTTCGGTTACGTTATGCCGTGTACTGTAGTTTTCTGATGAGAAACAAAAACGAACTAATTACAGCTGTTTCTCAGATGGTTCTGACATTTAAATGAAACTGTATGCAAAAGTATGTGGTGTCTGGCTAATCAGGGCTCAACAAGGCAGGCACACTAACTCAAACTCTTCTGTGTCGGGGGTCTGCAGTAGCTAGGTTGCAGGGTACCCCAGCATTAACCTAATGCTTCCTGGTTTGTTTTTTGTTTGTTTGCCTTTAATTTTCTGGTTTTGTTTTGAGGCAGGGTCTCATGTGGCCCAGGCTGGCCTTGAACTCCCGATCCCCACCTCTGCCACGCCAGGATCATAGGTGTATGGCACCGCACCTGAGTCCTCACCTATTTTGTCTGTGGTGTGTTCTCTCTCTTGTTTCCTTTCTCTTCTTGATCTGGTCCTCACTTCTCAGGCTCTGATTGTATGAATGAAACAATGAATGACTGACTTAATATAACTAACCAAGAGTGCTACAGATCTTGATCCATAGATGGAGGAACTGAAATTCAGGGACACTGGTCCAGATCAAGGAGCCAAGAATGAGAAATAGGACCAGAATTCGAGTCTGCTGACTCTGGTTTTTATTTGGGGTGTGTGTGTGTGTGTGTGTGTGTGTGTGTGTGTGTGTGTGCGTTCATTTATGTGTATGCATATGTGTTTGTTCAATTTTTGTTACAATTCTGGAATTTTTAATTTCAGGGAAGCTGGGTGACTGACTGTTCTACTCTGGGCAAGTGTTTCTTCTGTGAAAAAGAGACATGTTGGGCGTGGTGGCACACGCCTTTAATCCTAGCTCTTGGGAGGCAGAGGCAGGCGCATCTTTGTGAGTTCAAGGCCAGCCTGATCTACAGAGTGAGTTCCAGGACAGCTGGGGCTACAGGGAGACCCTGTCAAAAAGACCAAAAAAAAGAAAAGAAAAAAGGACAGACAGACAACTGGGCACATGGTTAAAATTATTTAGTAAGGCCTTGTATCTTCCCCCGCCCTCATCACTCCTCCCTGCTCCTCCGCTGCTATCTCCCTCTCCCTCCTCTTCCCCTCTTCCTCTCTTCCCTCTCTCTTCCCTCTATTTCCCTTCCTTTCTTCCTCCTTCTTTCTTCCTCCAGAACTAAATAGTCTTAAATGGTCAATTTCAAAAAAGAAAAATTTAGCTTCTGCCAATTTCAGTTAAGGAACAGTTTCTATTACAGTGCAGGCTCAGGAGGGACTGAAGCGAATATTTCTTTCCTTCCTCCTTCTAGACACCATCAATTCATAATCTACTTTTAAATCTGTAGGAAAAGTACTTTGTAGAAAAATGAGTAAAGCGGGACCCATTGCAGAAGAACTGGGCCGTGTTTCTTCTATATATACACACAGTTAAAATCGTTCACTCCTGAACATTTAGCTCCGATGTGTGAAAACGCAAGCCTCTGCTTCACTGCTAAAAGCAGCTGAATTTAATCTGCCTCGTTCGAAGCGAAACCTTCATCTCCTGGGTTTCCTCATATGCCAGAGTGGTATTGTGACATGTGACTTTCCAGACAAGCCCCACAAATATGTCTGTCATCAAAAAGGGGGATTTTCCACTGGGGTGTAGTAATGCGCTTCCCCTTGTGTGACAGCAGGGCTCGCAGACCCACCGGTCCAGGGGCAATTTAAAGAATATTTTTTTCATTTAAAGTGAAAATCAAAGCAACACCATCTGTCCTGTGAATCTCCCATGCCAGGGAAATGAGTGTGATCGGTGGCCTGGATCCCATTTAGACCACTTAGCAGTGGTGTCCCACACCACCCCATGTGTCCCTTTCATAGCTTTGATCTAGAGCTGAGCATTTCTGCTTGGGGAGCTGGGGAATGCCGTGAGTCAGGGAGGGACCTGAGGTGTGAATATTTCCATTTCCTATTCATTTCGCATTTGTGTTTGGCTAGATCCCGGATGGAAACATTTTATGGGGTCTCAGGAATGGTATTGCCTCACCACAGAGGCCTCCTAGGACTTGCTAAGCAAAACCCTTCCTCTGCACCTAGCCCTAGACAACTGGATGATTAATTGCTGTTGATGTGCACAAGGAGAGGGAGTTTTGGAAATCCAAGGGACTTTAAGGACAGAAAATATGCCATGCATGTCCTCACGTTGAGCTGGAGGAAGCAGCAGCCAAGATTCTCCTGGGTTCTCCTGGGAAGCTATGGACTAGGTCAGGGATCCGCGGCTCTTGGCAGCTGTGCCTGCAGCCAGCTCTGATTCACTGATGTCCCTAAGCTAGGCTCTAGCAGCAACCCAGCCCCAGGGTTGACCACAACCACACACCTCCAGGCTAGAATGGGTTCTTCTTGTGGCTTGGGATGCTCAAAGACCAGAATATGCTAGAAATCTGCCTATGCTCAGATCCTGAGGAGGACACCTCACCTAAGATTGGTTCGAATGTTCTGAACTTTCCCTTTGGCTTCACTGAAGATGTGACTGTTCTTACCCAAGACCGTTCTACTCTACTCAAGCACACTCTCAGAACTGGATAGCATCTTCTCGTTATGATCTCAGTTTCGTTGACGTCCTGTTAAAATGTGCTATTTGTTCATAACTCATCATAGTTCAAGTCATATAAAGTTGTCAAGGCAAACACAGTTTTGGGTCTTGTCAGAGACAATGTTCATAGAGACATTTTTCTCTACTTAGTTTCTTCCATCTGTGTAAAAACTCCTGATAGCTGGGCGTGGTGGAGCACGCCTTAATCTAGCATTTGGGAGGCAGAGGCAGGCGGATCTCTGTGATTCAAGCCCAACCGCTACACGAGCTCCAGGACAGCTGGGACTAAAGGGAAACCTGTCTCAAACATACCACAAAACAACAACAAAAAAAAAAAAACTCCTGAGAATCTTTAAAACAGAAGCAACAAGGAATGGGCTGTTCTCCATTGCTCCTAGTTTTACTGTTCTCCTCTTTGATAACTTTCCAGTTTGAACATTCACAATTTATATCATTTACATTCTTTCTTGAATGTCCATTTGTTTCCAGATCTTCCATAGGGACTTCCTGATTTCTTTTGAAAAGGAGAAAAAAAAAATACTCCCTATCTTGGAACTTCAGATTTTAACTTCCATAATATGCCATGGGTGTATGTCCAAAGAGAGATAGAAATGAAAATTATAAAAAAAGAAAATGAAAAATTATTACTCTCGTGTGAAGATGTGGAAAGTGAAGCTCAGCTGGAAAGGTAAGCAGCACAACACAACGAAGCCTCAGCCCTGCTTCTGCCTCCAAAGCCCACATTCTTTCCATTTCTCAGGCTCACTTTGCCCTTGACCCTGGTCAAGAGTCAGAGATGTGCATAACAGGAAAGGCAGCGTTCATGGGTTAGGCCAGATCTTTCCATGCTCTGGAGAACAACTTAAATACATATCCTCAGGATGACAGGGAGCTGTATATCTTCAGAATGTGGGATACAGAAGGATAATTTGATAACCCAAGCAAACATGTCTTGAAAGCGTTAGCATGTGATATATTGGAGAAGGTAGATCCTCAAAGGACAGAATCTTAAGTAACCATACATTTCAGGAGGAAGATTTGGCAGTTGTCAGAGGTACCAACTCCTATTTCCCTCTGCCCCAGCCTGGGTCAACTCGGAAGCTACTTTGGGGGGCACTTAGTAGTTCCATTGTCACAGTTCAGTTTCCTTTGTCCATACCTTTTTGTTGGGTCTTTAAAATTCATCCAGAATACTTTTTCCTGTAACATAATTCTTGTACATCTCTATAGTTCTAGTTCAAGTGCTTTCAAACAGCCTTGCCAGGAAGCTGTTTCCTGAACACTGCTTTTCTCCTCTCTTCACTCGTACCTTGGATACCTAACTGTGGCCTTCATAGAAGACGAATGCTGGGAGGGGTTAACCACCTCATTGCTTTGGTGGAAAAAAGGCACAGGATTGAGGCCAGACAACACTGATCAGGCCGTTTCTGTGTCACTTGACACCAAAGGATCTCATGTCTCAGTAAGACTCCATAACAGCTGACAGATGTCCCAGAGGAAGATGCTCAGCCATCTCTGGATTCCAGGTTCCAAACTAAGTAGATGAGTTAATTCATGTTTAATATCCACTCTCCATCACATCGTGGCTTGGCTATAAAATAGTGAAGAAATCCTCCCTTTCAGATGTAAAACAAATGTATATAAAAAAAAATCAGGGGAGTAGATGACCTCATCTCTTTAAGCTTGTAAACATTTGAACAATGCTGTCGTCAAAGGGAAACCTTAATGCTGCGGTCCATTAGTTAAGCAGAACTGACAACCATTGTTGCGTAAAGTTTTTTTGTTTTTTGAGTCAAGGGTCTTTTGCCAGGTTCTCTGTTTCCTTAATGAAATTAATATTTCTCACAGAATGGTTTCATACAAAAGTGTTGGGAATGTCTGGGGTCTGGATATAGTTCCTGGAATACTTGTATATAAGGAGACTTCTAAGAAGGGGCAGTGGAATCCTACTATGTCCAGTGGTTCATGGTCTTCAGTGGTCTTACAGTTCCTTTGGGCTAGGGATGGAAAGAAGACTTTAGAGTTCACACTATTCCGTGTGTCCTGTTGTGTGGGTGTGTGTGTGTGTGTGTGTGTGTGTGTACCACACCAAACACCTGGAGGTCAGAGGCACACTGTGGGAGTTTGGTTCTCTCCTTCCATCGTCTGGTCCTGGGGCTCCAGCTCGGGTCTGCGTGCTGGCACACACTTTTACCCACTAGGCATCTCCTGGCCCCAGTGTTTTTCTTTAGCTGCATACAACACAGAGGAAACAAAATGGAAACTCCAGGGAAGTGAGTGCGGCCTCGTGTGACTGCCATTAGCTGGTCCGTCCAGTCCTGGGCCTGGAACCTGGCCGCCTCTCGTCATCCTGGAAGAGCTGTTGACCTGTGGGGACTCAGCCTTTTCACCCACTGCTTGCTAGCTGTTCTTCTTGGACAATAATTCTCTGTAATTCATACATTTGGCACATGAAGCTACCCTTTCTACAGCTTTGTTTTGTAGACCTTATGAACAACTGCTCTTAAGTTTAGGAAAGAGTCTGAGACTGTGACACCCATGTAAAGCTCAGGAGCCCTAGAGCAAATGGAGAACCAAGAACCCATGCCCTGGGTGGGTCCTGTCGAGAGGACTTGACTGATTAGGGGTCCAACAGCTCAGATCCAGCTCGGAATGGGAACGTGGCTGGGGGAGGCAGCAGCTGGAGGTGAAGCTAACGGGGAGGCGAGAAGAACCACAATTCCAGGAGACCCGGGTTGCTTAGCTCCTCCAAGACAGAGACCTGAGTTGCAGGAGAATGTTGGAAGAGAGCAGTTCATAGCTAGTTACCAACTTGAGATCTGGTACTGCAGGACCCAGCCACGACGTTCCTTATCTGGGCTTTTGTGTCTACATGGGTGAAATGCAGGTGATAAAATAATTTCTTAGAGAGCTTCAGTGAACTAATGTTGATTAAAAGTTAGAACAATACCTGACAGGGCAAGTGATACAGAGCCACTAAGTTCTTATTGCCATGTTCCTGCCATCACTGCACCCATCGCTGTCATTGTGACCAGCATCCTGCAGTCCTATGGGAGTCATGGGACTGGAGGGCTGTGCAGTTTTATGATAATTACCAGCACTTCTGCTCTGTTTACGCAGGGGAACTGGGAACATCTTCGGTTGCTGTTACATCATGTTTTGAACCCTAGCGATCCATTTTTCCTGTTTCCTATGGACAGGTGCTTTTTTGCTGACTAGATTGACTACTTTATACCTTAGATATTTTATATTAAGCTTGGATAAAGCTATGCTTCCAAGAGGCCTGAGGCTCATTTTTTTCTTGCTATTCTGGGAGGCATTTTACAAGTTGCTCAGCTATTTTAGATCTTCAGTTGAGAACCTTAATTACACTCTACAGTAGCATTCAAGGTGTGAGGATTTTCAGAACTCCCATAGAAGAACATACATATGTTCCTCGTGTGTACTGCCAGGCTCATCACTCTGAGATGCAGTACTCATGTCTCATGTAAGCCCACAATGATGGACTCTCACCTGGCTGCATGTCCTTTTCCTCTCAGATGACTATGCCCAGCTGTGTAACATCCCCGTGACAGGACGCCGGCAGCCGTATGGACAGGATGCCTTGGTAGACTTCAGCGAACAGTACACTCCAGAGGAAGATCCCTACTTCATCCAGGACCGTAAGCACAACTCTTCAGTCTTGTTAAAGCTAAGCTCTGGATCAAGGTTACTCTGCATTTTCCAAATGTGATCCCTGGGAGCCTGTTCAGAAAGCAGATTTGTGTGTTTCAGTCCAAACTACTCATCAGAACATCTAGGTGGGACCCAGCAGGCTGCTTTTACAATTCCTCTGGGTCATCTTGCCTGCTGCCCAAGCTGAGATTAGTATTACTAATAATACTAATTGGAGTGGAGAGGGGGGTGGTGTTTACCTTCCTTGTAGTAAATGAAAATGATCTTATTGTAATTTCTTTTCATATTAAGTCATGGTCTGGTTCCAGAGGTTCCCTGAAAGCCTGGTTGTTTTTATCCTACATTTATCCTACAAGGAAATGACAAATGTTCATTGCACCAAGTTGAGCTTTAGAAGTACTTTAGAGTGGGTGGTCAAAAAAAAAATGCCTTCTTGTCAGAAATGAATTTTAGAATATACTTGTGAGAGGATTTATTAAGTAAGACGTNACAATGAGGATGCGGGGCCCGGGGCTCCCCCCTCGGGGCGCGGCCGGACGGGCGCTCAGCTCGCCTGGGTGCGCCGCGCCCACATCAAAGGCGGCCCAGCCTGCTCGCCTGCCCGCCGGCCTCTGCACTGCCTCCTCCTCCTGGCGGCTCCGGCTTGAAGGGGAGGCACTCAGACTCCGGGGATGGGACCCGCCGCTCGGAAGGGGCAGAGCCTGCGAGGCTGGGGCAGAGCCCGCGAGGCTGGGGCTGGCGAGCGCTGGAAGCCGTCGGAGCTCTGCGCCCGGGCGCACTCACCCGCGCCGCTGTGCAAATGTTGGTTGAGTTGGGCAGACGCCGGTCCCAAAGAATGCAGTTAGGTGCAGGGCCTCCTTCCTTCCTTCTTCCTTCCTTCTTCCTTCCTTCTTCCTTCCTTCTTCCTTCCTTCTTCCTTCCTTCCCTCCCTCCCTTTCCTTCCTCCTTCCCTCTCTTCCCTCTCTTCCCTCTCTCCTTCCCTCTTTCCCTTCCTTTCTTCCCTCCTTCCTTCCCCAGAACTATAATAGTCTCTAAATGGTCAATTTCAAAAAGAAAAATTGTAGCTTCTGCCAATTTCAGTTAAGGAACAGTTTCTATTACAGTGCAGGCTCAGGAGGGACTGAAGCGAATATTTCTTTCCTTCCTCCTTCTAGACACCATCAATTCATAATCTACTTTTAAATCTGTAGGAAAAGTACTTTGTAGAAAAATGAGTAAAGCGGGACCCATTGCAGAAGAACTGGGCCGTGTTTCTTCTATATATACACACAGTTAAAATCGTTCACTCCTGAACATTTAGCTCCGATGTGTGAAAACGCAAGCCTCTGCTTCACTGCTAAAAGCAGCTGAATTTAATCTGCCTCGTTCGAAGCGAAACCTTCATCTCCTGGGTTTCCTCATATGCCAGAGTGGTATTGTGACATGTGACTTTCCAGACAAGCCCCACAAATATGTCTGTCATCAAAAAGGGGGATTTTCCACTGGGGTGTAGTAATGCGCTTCCCCTTGTGCTGACAGCAGGGCTCGCAGACCCACCGGCTCCAGGGGGCAATTTAAAAGAATTATTTTTTTCATTTAAAGTGAAAATCAAAGCAACACCATCTGTCCTGTGAATCTCCCATGCCAGGGAAATGAGTGTGATCGGTGGCCTGGATCCCATTTAGACCACTTAGCAGTGGTGTCCCACACCACCCCATGTGTCCCTTTCATAGCTTTGATCTAGAGCTGAGCATTTCTGCTTGGGGAGCTGGGGAATGCCGTGAGTCAGGGAGGGACCTGAGGTGTGAATATTTCCATTTCCTATTCATTTCGCATTTGTGTTTGGCTAGATCCCGGATGGAAACATTTTATGGGGTCTCAGGAATGGTATTGCCTCACCACAGAGGCCTCCTAGGACTTGCTAAGCAAAACCCTTCCTCTGCACCTAGCCCTAGACAACTGGATGATTAATTGCTGTTGATGTGCACAAGGAGAGGGAGTTTTGGAAATCCAAGGGACTTTAAGGACAGAAAATATGCCATGCATGTCCTCACGTTGAGCTGGAGGAAGCAGCAGCCAAGATTCTCCTGGGTTCTCCTGGGAAGCTATGGACTAGGTCAGGGATCCGCTGCTCTTGGCAGCTGTGCCTGCAGCCAGCTCTGATTCACTGATGTCCCTAAGCTAGGCTCTAGCAGCAACCCAGCCCCAGGGTTGACCACAACCACACACCTCCAGGCTAGAATGGGTTCTTCTTGTGGCTTGGGATGCTCAAAGACCAGAATATGCTAGAAATCTGCCTATGCTCAGATCCTGAGGAGGACACCTCACCTAAGATTGGTTCGAATGTTCTGAACTTTCCCTTTGGCTTCACTGAAGATGTGACTGTTCTTACCCAAGACCGTTCTACTCTACTCAAGCACACTCTCAGAACTGGATAGCATCTTCTCGTTATGATCTCAGTTTCGTTGACGTCCTGTTAAAATGTGCTATTTGTTCATAACTCATCATAATTCAAGTCATATAAAGTTGTCAAGGCAATCACAGTTTTGGGTCTTGTCAGAGACAATGTTCATAGAGACATTTTTCTCTACTTAGTTTCTTCCATCTGTGTAAAAACTCCTGATAGCTGGGCGTGGTGGAGCACGCCTTTAATCCTAGCATTTGGGAGGCAGAGGCAGGCGGATCTCTGTGAGTTCAAGGCCAACCTGGTCTACAGAGCTCCAGGACAGCTGGGACTAAAGGGAAACCCTGTCTCAAACATACCAAAAACAACAACAACAACAAAAAAAACTCCTGATAATCTTAAAACAGAAGCAACAAGGATAGGGCTCCTGTTCTCCATTGCTCCTAGTTTACTGTTCTCCTCTTTGATAACTTTCAGTTTGAACATTCAAATTTATATATCATTTATAATTCTTTCTTTGAATGTCCATTTGTTTCCAGATCTTCCATAGGGACTTCCTGATTTCTTTTGAAAAGGAAAAAAAAAATAACTCCCTATTCTTGGAACTTCAGAATTTATTAACAGTTCCATAATATGCCATTGGGTGTATGTCACAAAGAGAGATAGAAGATGAAAATTATAAAAAAAAGAAAATGAAAATTATTACTCTCGTGTGACAGATGTGGAAAGTGAGGATCAGCTGGAAAGTAAGCAGCACAACACAACGAAGCCTCCAGCCCTGCTTCTGCCTCCAAAGCCCACATTCTTTCCATTTCTCAGGCTCACTTTGCCCTTGACCCTGGTCAAGAGTCAGAGATGTGCATAACAGGAAAGGCAGCGTTCATGGGTTAGGCCAGATCTTTCCATGCTCTGGAAGAACAACTTAAAATACATATCCTCAGGATGACAGGGAGCTGTATATCTTCAGAATGTGGGATACAGAAAGGATAATTTGATAACCAAGCAAACATGTCTTGAAGCAGCTTAGCATGTGATATATTGGAGAAGGTAGATCCTCAAAGGACAGAATCTTAAGTAACCATACATTTCAGGAGGAAGATTTGGCAGTTGTCAGAGGTACCAACTCCTATTTCCCTCTGCCCCAGCCTGGGTCAACTCGGAAGCTACTTTGGGGGGCACTTAGTAGTTCCATTGTCACAGTTCAGTTTCCTTTGTCCATACCTTTTTGTTGGGTCTTTAAAATTCATTCAGAATACTTTTTCCTGTAACATAATTCTTGTACATCTCTATAGTTCTAGTTCAAGTGCTTTCAAACAGCCTTGCCAGGAAGCTGTTTCTGAACACTGCTTTTCTCCTCTCTTCACTCGTACCTTGGATACCTAACTGTGGCCTTCATAGAAGACGAATGCTGGGAGGGGTTAACCACCTCATTGCTTTGGTGGAAAAAAGGCACAGGATTGAGGCCAGACAACACTGATCAGGCCGTTTCTGTGTCACTTGACACCAAAGGATCTCATGTCTCAGTAAGACTCCGTAACAGCTGACAGATGTCCCAGAGGAAGATGCTCAGCCATCTCTGGATTCCAGGTTCCAAACTAAGTAGATGAGTTAATTCATGTTTAATATCCACTCTCCATCACATCGTGGCTTGGCTATAAAATAGTGAAGAAATCCTCCCTTTCAGATGTAAAACAAATGTATATAAAAAAAAATCAGGGGAGTAGATGACCTCATCTCTTTAAGCTTGTAAACATTTGAACAATGCTGTTCTCAAAGGGAAACCTTAATGCTTCTTTTCCAAATGTTAAGCAGAACTGACAACCATTTTGCTAAAGTTTTTTTTTTTTTTTGAGTCAAGGGTCTTTTGCCAGGTTCTTCTGTTTCCTTAATGAAATTAATATTTCTCACAGAATGGTTTCATACAAAAGTGTTGGGAATGTCTGGGGTCTGGATATAGTTCCTGGAATACTTGTATATAAGGAGACTTCTAAGAAGGGGCAGTGGAATCCTACTATGTCCAGTGGTTCATGGTCTTCAGTGGTCTTACAGTTCCTTTGGGCTAGGGATGGAAAGAAGACTTTAGAGTTCACGCTATTCCGTGTGTCCGTGTGTGTGTGTGTGTGTGTGTGTGTGTGTGTGTACCACACCAAACACCTGGAGGTCAGAGGACACACTGTGGGAGTTGGTTCTCTCCTTCCATCGTCTGGTCCTGGGGCTCCAGCTCGGGTCTGCGTGCTGGCACACACTTTTACCCACTGAGCCATCTCTCTGGCCCCAGTGTTTTTCTTTAGCTGCATACAACACAGAGGAAACAAAATGGAAACTCCAGGGAAGTGAGTGCGGCCTCGTGTGACTGCCATTAGCTGGTCCGTCCAGTCCTGGGCCTGGAACCTGGCCGCCTCTCGTCATCCTGGAAGAGCTGTTGACCTGTGGGGACTCAGCCTTTTCACCCACTGCTTGCTAGCTGTTCTTCTTGGACAATAATTCTCTGTAATTCATACATTTGGCACATGAAGCTACCCTTTCTACAGCTTTGTTTTGTAGACCTTATGAACAACTGCTCTTAAGTTTAGGAAAGAGTCTGAGACTGTGACACCCATGTAAAGCTCAGGAGCCCTAGAGCAAATGGAGAACCAAGAACCCATGCCCTGGGTGGGTCCTGTCGAGAGGACTTGACTGATTAGGGGTCCAACAGCTCAGATCCAGCTCGGAATGGGAACGTGGCTGGGGGAGGCAGCAGCTGGAGGTGAAGCTAACGGGGAGGCGAGAAGAACCACAATTCCAGGAGACCCGGGTTGCTTAGCTCCTCCAAGACAGAGACCTGAGTTGCAGGAGAATGTTGGAAGAGAGCAGTTCATAGCTAGTTACCAACTTGAGATCTGGTACTGCAGGACCCAGCCACGACGTTCCTTATCTGGGCTTTTGTGTCTACATGGGTGAAATGCAGGTGATAAAATAATTTCTTAGAGAGCTTCAGTGAACTAATGTTGATTAAAAGTTAGAACAATACCTGACAGGGCAAGTGATACAGAGCCACTAAGTTCTTATTGCCATGTTCCTGCCATCACTGCACCCATCGCTGTCATTGTGCCCAGCATCCTGCAGTCCTATGGGAGTCATGGGACTGGAGGGCTGTGCAGTTTTATGATAATTACCAGCACTTCTGCTCTGTTTACGCAGGGGAACTGGGAACATCTTCGGTTGCTGTTACATCATGTTTTGAACCCTAGCGATCCATTTTTCCTGTTTCCTATGGACAGGTGCTTTTTTGCTGACTAGATTGACTACTTTATACCTTAGATATTTTATATTAAGCTTGGATAAAGCTATGCTTCCAAGAGGCCTGAGGCTCATTTTTTTCTTGCTATTCTGGGAGGCATTTTACAAGTTGCTCAGCTATTTTAGATCTTCAGTTGAGAACCTTAATTACACTCTACAGTAGCATTCAAGGTGTGAGGATTTTCAGAACTCCCATAGAAGAACATACATATGTTCCTCGTGTGTACTGCCAGGCTCATCACTCTGAGATGCAGTACTCATGTCTCATGTAAGCCCACAATGATGGACTCTCACCTGGCTGCATGTCCTTTTCCTCTCAGATGACTATGCCCAGCTGTGTAACATCCCCGTGACAGGACGCCGGCAGCCGTATGGACAGGATGCCTTGGTAGACTTCAGCGATCAGTACACTCCAGAGGAAGATCCCTACTTCATCCAGGACCGTAAGCACAACTCTTCAGTCTTGTTAAAGCTAAGCTCTGGATCAAGGTTACTCTGCATTTTCCAAATGTGATCCCTGGGAGCCTGTTCAGAAAGCAGATTTGTGTGTTTCAGTCCAAACTACTCATCAGAACATCTAGGTGGGACCCAGCAGGCTGCTTTTACAATTCCTCTGGGTCATCTTGCCTGCTGCCCAAGCTGAGATTAGTATTACTAATAATACTAATTGGAGTGGAGAGGGGGGTGGTGTTTACCTTCCTTGTAGTAAATGAAAATGATCTTATTGTAATTTCTTTTCATATTAAGTCATGGTCTGGTTCCAGAGGTTCCCTGAAAGCCTGGTTGTTTTTATCCTACATTTATCCTACAAGGAAATGACAAATGTTCATTGCACCAAGTTGAGCTTTAGAAGTACTTTAGAGTGGGTGGTCAAAAAAAAAATGCCTTCTTGGTCAGAAATGAATTTTTAGAATATACTTGTGAGAGGATTTATTAAGTAAGACGTGATGGGTGGCAGCTTTTTCGGGATTTGCAAGTGCAACTTTCATGGGGGAGGAGGTGGGAGTGTGTGGACAGAGGATCTTACATGAGGAAGCCACATACAAGCTCAGCGTTTCCATGGGGGACATCCATACTTTCAAGGGGAGAAGAGTGAGGTTTGAAAGGGGACGTATTTAGAAGGAACGCTGATGGATGGCTATTAAACTGAACAGTAATGGAGAAATGGCTCCCTCTGACAAGGGACGCTCTCCCTGGGAAGGGGGGGGCAGCTATACCACTGGTACAGGGAGAAAGAGCATCCCTTAGAGCACCCTTAATCTAATTCATAAAAGAATTTAAGAATGGACTAAAGTAGAAGCTTTAGGATAATTTTATTGGAATTTAAAGAGAAATCCTCAGGGCAGGTAAACTGTAAGTCTTAGCAGCAGCTGCCTTGAAGAGGAGGGTGGAGGGGAGAAGGGGAAAAGCCATCAAGCCATGATGGTTTAGGGTCTGCCTGGAGGTCATGTGATGGACAAGCGTCCACTTGGCAGGGAGGAGACTGGAGTTGTAAAGAAAAGGCAAAGCAACGCAACAGGTTGGGGCAACCCAAAGCATCAGGGAAAATGTGGTTTAAAAAGAGATAAGATCCTGGGCTGGAGCGATGGCCTAGCGGTTAAGAGCGCCGACCGCTCTTGCAGAGGACCCGGGTTCGATCCCCAGCACCCACATGGCGGCCGAGAGCCGTCTGAAACTCCAATTCCAGGAGAACTCCAGTTCCAGGGGAGTCCGACTCCCTCTTCTGACCTCCGCGGCATTGCACGTCACGGGTGCACAGACTTGCATGCAAACAATACATTCATACACATACGGAAATAAAATTAAAAAAAAAAAAAAGATAAGATCCTGTCCCCAAAAGACCCCCCCAAAAAAAGAATGCTGTTCGGTGCAGTGGATTAGCACACAGTTATGACCCCTCTTCAAGGCCGAGAACCGTCCAGTTGCAGAGGCCCCTGCTTCTCTTCCCAAGGATAACCACCATCCTGATCCCTAACACCCTATCCTAGCAGGCTCACTTTTCAGCAGCCACATGTGACTGTGAGCCCCTTCATGAGATGGACCTACCTACATTCATAACTATGACTATGTAATTACACTTTATACACATCACTGTGCAGGTTATAGGTCAGGAAACCTTTCAAAAGAAAAAGGGAAACCTACCAAAATTAAAAGCCAGGTAAGTCTTTAAGCAACTCTGACACATATACACAGCTTGTGTGTGTCGCCTGTCACATTACAGTTCCAGACTCCAGAACTTGGTGGTTGAAATGTCCTAGTGGAGATACCTTCTTTTTAATGTCAACATCACCCTGAAGCTTTTCTTCAATTCACTTTAAATGTTATGACACACATTGGTTTCCCCTAGGTTTCTAGTTAGCAACATAGGGAGCCAGCATGTAGTGCTTGGACTCCAGCTTTGATTCCATAATGGCCTTTAAGAGTTTTGTATATGGCTGGGCACCTTTGTGCATACCTTTAATCCCAGCAGGGAGGCAGGTGGATCTCTGAGAGATCAAAGTCAGTATGGTCAGTATAGTGAGGTCCAGGCTAGCTGGGGCTACAGGGAGACTGTGTCTCAACAAAACAAAATAATTCAACAACAGTAAAGTCTTACATGTCAGAAATGCCACCCAGTCCCATCTGCTGTCTGACTGGTAGCAAGGGCTACTGACCCTGCTGCAGAGATATGCTGAGTAGCCAGTAACAAAGGGGAGGCTGAGTGGTGCTGCTCAGCCCTTCATGGTGTGAAGAACTTCTGTTCCTTCAGTTTGAATGATATTTCTTTGTTTTTAGTATTTTATTATTTTTATTTTATGTGTAGGAGTGTATATAAGTACACTCATGTCATGCAATACCCATGGAGGTCAGAAGAGGGCAGCAGATCCTCTGGAACTGGAGTTAGGCATGGTTGTTATCCACCATGTGGGTGGTGGGAATCAAACCCTGGTCCTCTGCAAGAGCAACCAGTACTCTTAGCCACTGAGCCATTTCCCCAGCCCCAGTTTCAGTGATATTTGTAGAACTGAATTCATTAGTGCCAGAGATCGCTCTGTTTTTCTGCAAAAGGCTATGTAAAGTAAGGTTTTTAGACTTTGCAGGCCAGATGGTGTGTGTTGTAGGCACTCAATTCTGTCACAGTATCACAAAGCAGTCTTAGGAGTTCCAGTGGCACGTGCATGTAGTACTGTTCAGACTTGGATGGGGCCTGTGGTCCACTTGCTTGGTTTAGAACCCTGAAAGGAATGTTTGGGGAAATCTTGATAAGTCCGTGAGGTCCAGTTTTTAATTTCACATTTTAGATTCTGTAATAAAAACAATTTCACTAATTATGAGGTAAAAATGATTTTTCTGGGTGGACCAGACTTGAAAATTCTTTCATAGATTAAGATTTGATTTTCTTAAGTCTGTATTTCTCAAATCAGCTTTAAGTGTCTGTAATTCAATTCTCAATAGCCTGTTTCTTTTCCTCTCTGAAATTTCAGCAAGGGGCCATCATCACAAATGTATTAATTTTAAAATGCATTTTTAGTCTGTTTATATGTAAATTAAGACTTTCTGGTTCTGCAGAGTAGTGATATTTGCTGCCCCCTGCAGTTCCATTGGAGAATTACTTCAAAGGTGCCCCATAAGGCAGGAAGTTTGGGCTATTTTTTTGTTTGCTTTTAAGACCATTTGTGGAGAGAAGAGGACATGTGACATGTGACGGTGTGCGGAGGGCATTACTTATTTATATTTACAACGTCCCTCTCTAGGAAGACAGCTGAACACTGTCATGGCCAGGTTGTTTTTATATTCTTAAAACTTTAGATTTCGAGCTTGTTTCTGATATAAAAAGAGCCAAACAAGAGTCTCTTTGTCTCTCTCTTTTTAAGCCTTTTGTTTTTCTAAAGACAAGTTTGAGGTACTTCCCCACTTATCAGGACGTTTGAGTCCTTTCCTTGATCCCTTGCAGAAGGCCCACTCTGAAGCCAGAGCAAACAGACCTCACTGGGAAGGCCAGCCTGGCTTTTTTTATGGTTCTGTAACTCCACTGAAATGCATGCCCTCAAACTCTGGAATCTTCTTTGCAAATGCCAGTGGAACACACTGGTCAGGGATTCTATCCCAAAAGGTTTTCTGACACCTGCCCTACCAAGAAATCAGGGAAAATGTTCAGAATTCCACATTTCCTAATTAAAAGCAAGACCCATACTTGTTTTCTCATGTTATGTGATTTCAAAATAAAACAGAATTCAAGATGCTGGCTAATCTGTATAAAATTCTGACTGGTTTTATGCTTAATATTGTTCACTCAAGATTAAATTCTCACACTAACTTGAAGGTATCTGAAGTAAATATGTAAAATAAACCATAATCTAAGTAGTAATGCTGTGTTGGAAAGGAGGGTGAACATTTCCATCTGAGCTCCTGCCTTTTTCTTTGCAGGGTTTTTAAATAGCTTTGAGGAGTTACAGGCTGAGGAATGTGGAATCCTCAATGGGTGTGAAAACGGCCGCTGTGTGAGGGTCCAGGAAGGTTACACCTGCGATTGCTTTGATGGGTATCATTTGGATATGGCGAAGATGACCTGTGTGGGTAAGAATGGCAGTGTCAGATGACGGACATTTTCTGACATTCCTGTGGCCAGCTTGCATCAGCTGAGTACATTTCAGCCAGTAAGATCTGAAAAGCTTTTAAGTACAAGTGTGCTTCAGGCCAAAGGACTGTACACTTCAAAATGGTTAAGATGGTCAGTGTGCTCTGTACTTTTAAATGCCAATTAAAATTATGGTTAATACCCCCTTTAACAATCCATATGATGAGGCCAGAGAGATGGCTCTGTGGTTAAGAACACTGGCTGTTCTTGCCAAGGACCTGGGGTCAGTTCCCAGCACCTACACGGTGGCTAACAACCGTCTGTAACTATAGTTTCGTCATATCTGACACACTCTTCTAGCTTCTGCAGGCACTTACAATATTTTTATTGATTTGAGAATTTCATACAGTGTTTTTAATCACATATTACTCCTTCCTCCCCTGTACTTTCAACTACTACTCTGCCTCACTTACTGCCCACTATGATTATTTTTCTTTGTTTTTTAAAGCCCTATCAAGTATAGGCTGTGCTTCCCAAATGCTCTTGGGTGTGGGGCTGTCACTTGGAGTCTGGAGGCATCTGTCAAGCACTGATAGATCCTCAGCAGGTGCTGGGAGCTCCTGCCCACCTCCCCAATCCATGCTGGGCATCTGTCTGGCTTGGATTTGCACAGGTCTTGTGAATGCCATCAAAAGTGTTTTGGTTCATATGTGCAACTACCCTGTGGTTCAGACAATACAGTTTCCTTATATTCATCTGCCACCTCTGGCTCTTAGAATTTTACCATCTGGCTCTTCCAGTCTTACCCTTCCCCCCTTTTCTGAAATGATCCCTGAGCCTGAATGGAGAAGGTACAATATAGATGTCCCATTAAGGTGAAGCACTCCAGACTTTTACTCTCTGCAAATGGACTAGTTGTGGGTCTTTGTTAATTGCCATCTGCTGCAAAAAGAACCTTTTCTGGTGAGATATGAGGGATGTGCTAATGTCTGTGTATAACATTAAGTCATTATGACTCGATTTAATACCATGTCTGTTTAGCATATGGCCTGTGACCCATCTAGTCACAGGTTCCCACCCCTGATACCAGCATCAGGTATGGACTCCATCTTGTGAACTGAGCCTTGAATCCAATTATAAGGTGGTTGGTTACTCCTATAACATTGTGTCACTATTGTACCAGTGGGCACAGTTTGGCAAGCCAGTTGTTATTGTAGCTCACATGGTTCAGAGCTGGGTAAGGATGACAATTACCTTTCTCTGCCAGCAACATGCATAGCACCTTCTATGAAAGGTAGCCAGCAGAGATGAAGCTTGAAGGTCAGCCCAGAGCTTGATCTATCCTAGTTTGTTCTGCAGCTCAGATATGTAGTGTCTTCAGTAATAGGGCTTACTGTCAACTCGTGGTAGATAACCAAGGACAATAGCAATAGCCAATATTGTTTGAGGCTCTTTGGGACCTCAGTTGTCAATGACTTCAAAAGAGGGAGTCCATTCCTGGCACTTGTTCTTAAAAGAGTATTTCTAGCATGTGATAGCCTAGCAGATCTCATATGGAACACAGACCTTCGAGAACATACCTGAAGGCGCCTAAGAGACAATGCTCTTAGCATTGTCGCAGCTTGGTCTCCCTTCACAATTGAGCAGTTCTCTTCTAACTTGGATAGGAAATTAGAAGAAAGTATCCCTCTTTAAGTTTAATAAAGTGTCCCTCTTTAAGTTTAATAAATGTCAAGCTCACAAAATGTTCCATTAAATAACAGAGAAAGAAATTCTAGACTCTCCCTGAAAATCTATTTTAAGATCTAAGAAGTCTTATCTTGCAAATGTGACTAGGTAAAAATGGAAAGACTGATCAGTTTACGGGGTCAGGAATGGCGGCCAGTACCCAAGCTGACTACCTGGGTGCTTCTGTGAGTGGAATAACATCAAGGATGGCTAACCTGTGGCTGCATTTATTGCAGATGTCAATGAATGTAATGAGCTGAATAATCGGATGTCTCTCTGCAAGAATGCCAAGTGCATTAACACTGAAGGCTCCTACAAGTGTTTGTGTCTGCCGGGCTACATACCTTCTGACAAGCCCAACTACTGCACTCCGTTGAACACCGCTTTGAATTTAGAGAAAGACAGAGACCTGGAGTAAAGGAGGATCTACATATTGTATGCCCATATACTCTGCACTGTATAAAGGAAAAGGGAGAGATATTTGATACTTGAGACATTGCAACTCTCTTTGCAACAGTTCCAGGCTAGGAGCAAACAGCATGGGGTTGCATAATCTCCAAAGAAGGTGAGAGGATGAGCAGGAGCCTGGTGGGTGTGACAGACCAAATGGACATTTCTCTAAGAAACCAGTATATATAGTCTGTTCATATGTAAAATTCAGTGGAAAAGAGGCAGAACAGTGCTGTTATTTTAAACAGAAGGTTGTATTATTATGTTGTTTTGATTTTTTTTTTTTTACTATTGCTTAAGTTTGGCATTTAAATAGTGGTGAAAATGTTTTATATAATTTTCTTTTATTGTTGTTGTGCAGTTTCTTAGCTACTGTTTTTCTTTTTCTTCAGAGTTAATCTCAAGTGCAAACTTTGATAAAATATTGTTAAACTGTATTATAAGTATTATGACACAGGGTTATGCTGGTCTTTGGTCTGGAGCCTAATAAGTACTGAAATTGTCTGTCCTGTGGAGCAGGCAATGATTGTCAAACTTTCATACACATGTGGAGGGGAAGAAAAACCTTTATTATTTTGCGTGCATTGTCAGATTTCATGTCCAATCTTGGCCAAGCTGCTAGAAAGTGTCAATTGGGTCCTTCACTGAAATGAGAGAACTTCTGATCCTACATGAGTTGTGTAATATGTAAAGTTAACCCAGAAAAAAATTAAACCTGATGATCCCTCAAAATATTTACCATTGTATGTTAAAGCAAAATAAAATCACCATTTTTGTAGAAAAACCCCTCCGTGTAACAGAGCAAGTTATGTCCCACCCGGCTCCCCAACCCCTCATTTCTTAACCGATGGGCCGCTATTATTATAGTCTTTTATAAGTTAATCGTTGGTTTGATATTATTATGGGTTGAATTTTTCCCTCTTAGATTCATGTGTTGAAGTTTTAATTCCCAATGTGACTCTATTTGGAGAAGGATCTTTAAAGAGGAAATGAAAGTTGAATGAGAACAGGTGGGTGAACTGCATTCCAATATAACAGGTGTCCTTAAATGAGAAAATTAAAACACAGATACACAAAGAGGAAAGACCCTGAAGATGAGCATCTACAGCGAACAGAGGCCTCAGGAGAAATCAACCCTGGCAGAACACTGATCTTCAACTGTAGCTTCCAGAATTGTGAGAAAATAAACTTCTGTATGTTGAACCACCAGTCTATGGTACTTTGTTATGGACAACTCTAGAGAATGAATACATGTACATATTGTAGGAGTAAGGCATTGGTATACCTTTCAGAGTTCCAGTCCCTGCCTTTTTACCAGTCGTCCATAGTAATTGCAGTTGTTTCATTGCGTAAACCTAAAAACTAAAATGCAGAGGCCATTTGTACTTAAGAAAACCATTTGAGTTTTACAAAAACTAGCTGTATCTCAGCAGACCTCACAGAAAGTCTGCCTCAGTGAACGCTTTCCTGAGAGGCCTTAGCTTCTTACTATTTATAGTAGCCAGAATGGTACCTCAAGCATGCCAGTATCCTGATCTTTGGAATATGCTGTAGGAAAGGAGAAGTACTGTTTTAACAGAGACTGCCAGTGTGCTGGCCTTAAAATGGAGGGCTGATCCTGGGTTATCTGGGCAGCCCCAACGTAATTACCAAGGTCCTTAAAGGATGAAGACCTTAAAAGTGGAAAGGCAGGAGAGAGTCAAGAAGGTGACTATGGAAGAAGTCAGATGCAGCATGAAAATGCCGCGACCTCCCACTCACTGGTGGCTTTAAATACGGGGACAACATAGAAAGGAGCATGAGGCAAGGATGTAGGCATTGGGGGAAGCTGGGAAAGAAGGCAACAGGTTCTCTAGAAGTGAATGCAGCACGATCAAGACCTCACACCTCAGTGAGCCTATGCCAACCCTTCATCTACAGAAGAATAAGAGAAATGTGTGCTGTTTGAAGCAAAAGAAAGCTAATACAATGTCAAAACTTCTTACCTACATTAAAAATTTTAGCTAATGTTTATGTAGGAGACATATATGACCAGTTAGTTTCTGTCCCCCCCCCCCAAAAAAAAATATGCTGGAGGGCTAGGAAGATGGTTAAATTGGTGAAGTCTCTGCTACATGAGTATAAAGACCTGAGTTTGATCCCCAGAACCCACATAAAAAAGCCAAGTATGGCCGGGCGTGGTGGCGCACACCTTTAATCCCAGCACTCAGGAGGCAGAGGCAGGTGGATCTCTGTGAGTTCAAGGCCAGCCTGGTCTACAGAGCGAGCTCCAGGCCAGCTGGAGCTACAGGGAGACCCTGTCTCGAAAAGACAAAAAAATAAGCCAAGAATGGGGCTGGAGGGACGGCTCAGCAGTTAGAGCACTGGCTGCTCTTGGTGGGACGGCTCAGCAGTTAGAGCACTGGCTGGTCTTAGAGGGATGGTTCAGCGTTTAAGAGCACTGTCTGGTCTTGGAGGGATGGCTCAGCAGTTAGAGCACTGGCTGCTCTTGGAGGGACGGCTCAGCAGTTAGAGCACTGGCTGCTCTTGGAGGGACGGCTCAGCAGTTAGAGCACTGGCTGGTCTTGGAGGGACGGCTCAGCAATTAGAGCACTGGCTGGTCTTGGAGGGACGGCTCAGCAGTTAGAGCACTGGCTGCTCTTGGAGAGACGGCTCAGCAATTAGAGCACTGGCTGGTCTTGGAGGGACGGCTCAGCAGTTAGAGCACTGGCCGCTCTTGGAGGGATGGCTCAGCATTTAAGAGCACTGGCTGCTCTTGGAGAGGATCCAGTTTAATTCCCAGCACCCACATGGCAGCTAATAACCGTCTGTAACTCCAGTTCCAGGGGATTCAATGCCATCTTCTGACCTCTGGCATTGCACAACATGGGTGCACTTACATACATTCAGGCAGTATACTCATACACATAAAATAATTGAAAAAGCAAAGTCTGGTGGCATGCAGCAATCTCAGCACTGGGAAGGTAGACTTAGGCAGATCCCTGGGGCTTGAGGGCCAGCCAGCCTAGCCTCCTGGGCATGCTTCAGGCGAGTGAGAGACTCTTTATTAAAAACAAGGACAATCCACAAGCAATAACACCCAAGATTGTCCTCTGGCATCTGAACACACAGGTATCCTCAAATATTGACATGCATGTGCCCAAACACATGTATCCTCACACATGGGTTGACATGCATGGACTCCCCCCCAAATACTACATGCATGCATCTACACACAAACATGACATGTGTGTGCACACAAATACATGCATGTACACACAAACTTTTCATATACATATATGACTTGCATAGCCTCAAAAACATATACATGCACATACTAAGCACTACATGCATGCACACACAAACATGACATGCACACAAACGACATGCACACCTACCCTAAAACACAACATGTATTAACCCACACACAAACATGACGTGTATGAGTCCACACACACATACAAGATGCTGGAGCCTCTTTGCTCTAGCTTGAAGATTTTATGGCATTTCAGTGATGTGTCTAGGAAACTGGGGGCTTCAAGTGTGTCAAATTCGGTTAGCATTTCCATACAGAACATTTAACTTTTGCAGATTGCTGACATTAATTAAAGGCCCCGCTCCATGTAATGAAAATGCATAGCCTAGGTGTGACTTTTAGAGTTTTGTTGCAAAAATTGTTTCATAGCTCAAGAAAAAGTTGTTTTGCTTTGGTAACAAGTAAGACTCTTAGTTCCTGTTCCTTTAAGAAGTGACTGTAGGGCTGGAGAGATGGTCTAGTGGTTAAGAGCTCCGACCGCTCTTGCAGAGGACCCGGGTTCGATCCCCAGCACCCACATGGCGGCTGAGAACCATCTTTAACTCCAGTTCCAGGGGAATCCGACGCCCTCTTCTGACCTCCACAGCATTGCACGACACGGGTACACAGACCTACATGCAGACAACACATTCATACACATAAATAAATAAAATAAAATAAATAAAAAAAATGAAGTGACTGTAATTTCACCATGAATGTCCAGAGGATCTTGATTCTGCGGCAGTGGTCCCAATTCATTGGCCAGAAAGAAAGGCACAGCAATTAATTTCTGCTTGTTTTTAAGCAGCCATTTCCAAATAGGAGCTGAAAGATCCTTACCACCCAGCGGACTTGTCTCTGTACCTTAAAATATTAACAGTGTATTTTTCTTTTGTCATAAGAACCAAACATCATCCCAGAAAACCTGAACCTGCAATTTGATTTCAACCTTGAGTTGAAATCAACTTGCAGCTTCTAGTTATGTCCTTGAAATCTGCCATATTAGCTGAAATGAGGACTATATACAAACCAGCAAGCCAAACTTTAAACATGTTGGAGTTCGTCTGTACAGCTTCGCCATTGTTGTTTCTCTAAAAGAATGTTTGCCTGAGAGCTAGTGAGATGGATTAGTGGGCACAAGCATTGCCACACAATCTTGATGACCCTAGTTCAGTTCCCAGAACTCATAGGAAAAGCCTGGATGCAGGCATATACCCGGAATCCCAGCATTCTTTTTGCAAGATAAGGGACAGAAAGAAGAGACTTGTCCAGAAGCTGGAGTGTGCCCACAGCAAAAGCAATGCAAGACCCTCTCAAGAAGGTGAAGTGGGAGAACCTGTGCCCAAAGGTTGTACTATGACCTCCACATATGAGCTTTAGCACATACATGCCTACACAGGCATGCATTATACACACATACACAGTAACACAGTTTATAGAAGTTTATATGTTATAATTTAGCTTTAATATTTTTCCATACCAACACACTAACTTCTGACTCTAATATATGTGTTAATCTTAAATATGTTCATGTCACTCTATCAACAGAAATGTGTATTGTCAGAGATCCTGATCATGACATGAGATTTTATAAATATGGTATTAAGTCCATAATTCAAGAAGTTACCATGGAGATCAGTGATGTGTGCACTCCTCAGTGGAGACAAAGTATATAAGAACAGAAAATGCAACATTTAAGATGGCAGAGTAGAGGTGCCCTACACTCAACTCCCTCAACAATAACCAGAGTGCTATGTATTTGGCTGCCTCCCAAGACAAGAGGCTACAAGAGAATTCTGGAAATGAGAAGACTTCAGAGCTTCAAAGATTAGGAGACCTGAGAAAAAGCATAAAAAGAGAGAAATGAGAATCTCCAGAGACTGCCATTCCCCCTCCACGGCCAAAGGAAATGGATCTGCCCCTTTGCTGGGTAAAGGTGGAAAATAGAGTCCCAACAAATGATCAGTGTGGACCCTGTGATCCTTGCTATTGGAAAGTTTCATAATCCTCACAAGCCTGTGGCTCTCAGAGAAAAGTAGCTTGAAACCTCACTTTGGGAAGGATTTCATATCCCTCCCAGTAACCTCAGTGTGATGAAGCCAGGAGCCATCTTGAGAAGTGCTATGGTAAGTCTGGACTGCTCTGGACTCCACCACATGCTACATATTTCTGTCTGAAATTCCATACACATCCCCTTACACTGGCATGGGGTATGGCTCCCTTGCAAACTCATCTTGGCCTAGCAGAATGACTGATGTAAGCCTCCTGGATACTGTGCACTGTAGGAGACTGATATTGCAACGTGGAGAGGAATGGAGGGTATCAGCCTTGAGATGTAGAAGACAGGGACTCTTACCCTCCGAGACCAAGGAAGCCACTTTTAGACTCATTTCAGTACCAGGACTGAAGGCAGGTTCCCACACAAATTCCATTATTACCATTTCTCATTGTGGGCTGCTCAAAGGCCTGCCTCCAAGCTCCTGTCCCACCTACAGGAAAATGCTGAAGGATCCCTTAGCAATTCTGGAGCTCCAGCCATCACTCCACCCTAGGGTGTACACAGCTAGGGAGGGCCAAGTCCGGCTCACTCTGTTCCAGATTCCTCCCTCTCCTGCTCGTTTCCAGACAGTGCCTCCAATGGAGCTGCAGTTTGAAAACCTTGGCTGTCACCTACCCCATGGCACACAATGCCAAAGGGGTCTGACTATACACTTGGGAAGGTGCTGTCGCTAAAGTGGCAGGAACAAATAGCATGGTTACTGTTGTTATTTTGCCTCCATGGTTCCTAGGATCCTAAAAAAAGGCAAGGTCAGACAATCTCCACCACAGCATATTATAATCAAATTGTCAAAAGTTCAAGACAAAGAAAATATTCAGAAATCTGCAAAACAAAAACACCAAATCTTATTTGAAGCTATTCTCATTAGATTAACAGCAGATTTATCAGCAGAAATTCTACCAGCTTGGAGGGAATGGGATGATTCATTTTAAGTCCTGAAACCAAGTATACTATGCTCACTAAGTATGTCCTTCTAAATGAATGAAAAATGAAGTCATTTCAAGACAGGAAATATTGAGGGGAGTCATAAACACCAGACCAGCCTTTAAAATGATCACATCTAGAAGTGAAAGCATGTGAATATTAAGTCCACAAGAAAAGTAAATACATGAAAGAGAAACAAGGAATCACACATTATCAATGCAGCAAAATATCATACTACAAAGATGAGAGGGGAAAAAAGAAACAAGGAATATTCAGAACAGTTAGCAGAAAAGCAAGGAAAAGGCAGGAGTAAGCCCCACCTATTAACCGTAACTTTCAATGTAAATGGACTAAGTTTTCCAATGAAAAGATACAGACTGGCTGAATGGATTAAAAAAATAATCCCTACAAGCTTATCTCACTAGTAAAGACACACATGTGTACACACACACATACAGAGAGAGAGAGAGAGAGAGACTGAGAGATTACTAATATACAATGTAATAATACATATTTAAAAACAAGGCTGGGTGTGGTGGTGCATGCTTTTAATCCCAGCACTTGGGAGACAGATGCAGGTGGATCTCTGTGAATTCAAGGCCAGCCTGGTCTACATAGTGAGCTCCAGGCCAGCTGGGACTAAAGGGAGACCCTGTCTCAAAGAGACAAAAAAAAAAAAAAAAAAAAAAAAAAAAAGGCAGAAACAAGCAATGCCTAAGATTAGAAGGAAAGAAAACATCAGAGCAAAAATAAGTAACACTGAAAAAAGTACAAATAATCAATAGAAGGCTTCAGCAAGGTGATGGTGGCTAAAATCCTCAAGAGTTAGTTCCCAATAAGCAATTATTTAGGTGACAGACTACTTAAAGACATGCTGGTGAGAGTCATATTGCCTGACTTTTCCCGGGGAGTCTATTTCTATTCACTGTAGACAGAGAGTGCAGCAGACTGAACAAATGATTCTATCCAAGTCTAACTTAGTAAACCAATTAGTAATTGTTTCTTTTGTATTGTTATTGAACTTTTCCCATAGGTCACACATCATTTCTCAATCGAATCTAGAGTTGCTTCCTTTTTCATGCGCCCCAGGAGCATGGGCAACTTAGGGTAACTAGACCACTGAACAAGAAACTCCTTCCCACTCATCGTTAACCACATATATCCTTGGGGAGAGGAGGGAACTCACGCATGCCACAGACCTCATGCATCTTCTTCCATGTTAGTTGGCCCAATCTCATGAGGTACATAATACGAGCAGCACTGATTTCACCGCAGCTATGCCATGTCAAGTAGGCAGAGTTCTGTAACACTCAGTCCTGTCCTCTCTTAGATTCTTTCTTTTCTCTCTTCTGTGACATTCTCTGAGACCTGAAGAGGATAATATTGATGTATGATCATTTTCCCCCATTTTGGGCCATCATGCCACAGCAAGTCATTTATTCTCAGCAGTGTAACTGGTTGAGTCTCAGTAACAACCACCACCCACTGAAAAAGGAAGTCTCCCTCTCAAACCATGGCTGACAACAGCAATAACCTAAATATTTCAAAGGCAATTTGATAGGCACATACCATCCATTTAACATAACAATAGCAGTAGCCTCCCTATTGAGGCCTAGGACCTCTACAGTTACAGAGTTTTACCCTGGCTTACAGTACCAAACATGGATTCCATCCTGTGGAATTTGTAGTTTGTAGTGTCCATAACATTTGTGCTACTATTATACCCATGGGCACACCTTGCCTGGCATGTTGGTAATATGAAGGGTGCATAGCTAAGTAGGACTGCTGTTAATAATTCTTCCCAAGCAGATTACATAAGTGTTTTCTGGCACTATAAAAGTAGGACAGTATGTACATGGGGGTGAGGGGGAGCTTTTGGGCTAGTCCCAATTGATTTTTCTATATCTTGCAATCAGAGTGTGTGGTGTCTTCTATAACAGAGCCTTACTATCTATTAGTAGGTCTGTCATGCACCCAACAGCAGTGGTCATAGCCTGTTTGATTCATAGGCCTGAGAGTGACTTTTTCTACCCACACAAGGTACTTTCTTGTTTAAATTCTTTAGCAAGTGTTTCAATAACCAATTCTTTCAATCATGTTTCTGTATAGTTATAATCATGCTTCTGTAAGGCAAGTGGAAGTATCATTGGGTCTGGTTCTGATCAGCTCAGTTCTTCACATCAGTGTTTGTGAAATTGATGCCCTTATCACTGTCAATTCTAGTGAAGCATCCATGCATAATACAAAGTGGAGTGAAACTCTTGATGGTAGTTTCTTTCATGTATTTCTCATTGGCATGAACACGGTTATAAGAAAAGGCCTGTGAAAGCTGGGTGTGGTGGTGCACACCTTTAATCCCAGCACTCAGGAGGCAGAAGTAGGCTGGATCTCTATGAGACTGAGGTCAGCTTGATCTACGCAATGAGTTACAGGCTGGCTTGGACTCTAGGGAGACCCTAACTAAAAAGAAAAGATCTGTGACAGTATCTACACAAATGAGGGTATATTAACCTCTCTCACTACTAGGCATATTCCTCATATAATTTACTTGACAATCCCCTATGAGACAGGCTGACTTATATTACCACATCACAGGATCCATCTGTCAAAGCTGTAACTAGAAACAGGCCTCACATGTTTGAGTGCATGTCGGATTCCAGAACATTACAGAAGGATGCTAGTAGCTTTAGCTGTTTTCCAGCCTGTGTTGGCTCCCCCGTGGCTGGACTTTATAGGAACCCAGCGAGCAGCTTCTACTGGTACTTGTACACAGATGGCCCATATTTGGTAAGGGCATATGTTTTCTGATTTCTGGGATAGCTCAATGGGCTATGGACTGCCTCATAAAAAATAAACTACAAAAGACTCTTATTTCTGTTAAATTCTATTATTTTATTCCTTTTATATCTGTTGTCCTCACAGTGCTCAACCCGGCACCTGCTTATTCTCCTTTTCCCACTGAGACATCCATAAAATTAGAAATCTGAACATAGCCCAGCTGTCAGTACAGACTGTCACAGACCAAGTCTTAAGAGCTGCTATTACCCAGACTGTTCGGCTCACCCCTCTGGCTCAGCTTTCCCTCTCTTCACTCCAGCCACTTGAGACCAATGCTCATTTGTATTGCTACAGATACCCAGTCCCGTTTGGTGCTCCTATTTGTGCTATTCTTGTACCAGGCACCTACAGGGATAAGGACTGCCCCTTCAGCACTTTACTTGGTTTGGTGGTTTGTTCAGTTACGGGAGGAGTCTTGGCTTCCAGATACTACATTATCTTGTTGTAAACATGTATGCCATCCTTTCAGAGTTTGAGTCTCCACCACCCCTTAAAGTGGTTTGGCCAAAATCCTTCAGTTGAACCCTTTACTGGATAAGATATTTTCATTGTTCTTAAAGTCACGGATCCCACATAATGCAATGCTTTTTATGCACTGAATGATAGCCACTCTTGTGCTATAAACCAAGCTTCTGGCCTTTTCCATGAATGACTAGTACCAAATCCCTACTGGAGATATTTCCCTGGTTGTTTTCTACCATAACCTCCAGCTATGGCCTTCTGGGCTTCTAGAGACTTCTCACATGAAAGGGCACTGGAGTATTAGTGCAATCGACTAGCTGGCACATTCTACAAGTATCTTGCCATGCTCAGGAGCCTCTTGAGCCTTTTTGTCCCACTCTTACATAGGATCTTTTTGATACAGTTACACAAGGGAAAGGTAATGTAGGCTATGTACAGAATTGCACCTATCACCTGGGAGCCCCGAGAACACCTGCAGCTGTTTTTATTTACAGGTTAGGCCGTGGTAAAGTTTTCTCAAATAACCTTCAGGTACCATATGCCCCCTACTCAAGCACACTCCTAAGAATTTTACAGCTCTGCTTGGCCCTTGCACCTTGGGAGGATTGATGTCACATCCTTACTCTTTTAGGTATACTTATATGTCTTTCAGATGCCTTTTAAAGATCTGTGGGGGCTGGAGAGATAGCCTAGCGGTTAAGAGCACCGACGCTCTTACAGAGGACCCGGGTTCGATCCCCAGCACCCACATGGCGGCTAAGAACCGTCTGTAACTCCAATTCCAGGAGAACTCCAGTTCCAGGGGAATCCGAGACCCTCTTCTGACCTCCGCGGCATTGCACGACACGGGTGCACAGACCTGCATGCAGACAGTACATTCATACACATACAAAAATAAATAAATAATAAAAAAATTTTTTTTAAGATCTGTGAAACATTAAGAAGTTAGGATGACAGCATGTATGTAATAAGACCTTTTCATAGATGGTGGACAGGATAAGAAGGCAAAGTCTGGGTCCACCCTTTCATAGCAAATAGCAGGACTGTGATGGTAACCTGGGGTTAGCTCTCTAAAGGTCTACTGCTGGCCATTCCAAGGGAACTCAGATTGATCTTGGAGTTAGCCAATAGGGCAAGTCTAGAAAGTGTGTTGGGGAAAACTCAATACAGTATTAACAGATCTCATCACTTGTAGCGGTCTTCTGATGGGTACAATAGCATTAGAAGGGAGCCCACTGAATTAGCGCTCTGTGGTCCTTGAGCATTCTTCGGGATGCTCTTTGCTTTTTTATACAGGGCACTTTCTACTGAAAGGGCTTTAGAGCTGGGCAAATAATCTCTACCACATTTCCTAATTCCTTGATTTCTATAAGTTTGTCATAGTCACTGGGAGGTATTTATTATTTGGTATTCCATCCCAAGAAGTACATGCAACCACAATACATTCATTTGCTGGGGAGAGATGTAGACAACTTATTCTCAGGGGTGATTACTCGCTCACAGGACACTTTAAGTCTTTTTATTTGCATCATTTTATCCCAGTAACCACACACTTCTGCCCATTACCCCTGGTGATTTGTGGAATTGACATAAATTAAGGCACACTGGGCTTCAATATCCAAGCACTGCACATTAGCAGGGGAACAAAAAATAAATCAACAAATGAACACAAGCCTCCAGTCATCACGTACAGTCCTCGCTGGCAGACAACTGTATTCACTCTGTCAGATGAAGAGTCAGAATGGCTGCCATCACATTTTTTCTAGAGGAGAGTGCAATGGGGAGCACATGCGTCTGTGCCCCCTCCTTTTGTCCCTCTAGTGAACTGCTGTCAGGCCTTAAGCCTTCTAGACACTTATAAGCACTGCATGACCATTAATTTTTCCATAAGGACTCTGGCTTGACACAAATTTTCCCATGTATACTTTTAAATAACTCACGCAGGTCTCTTGTCTCCTTTGCCCTTCTCTCATCCCATCATGATTGCTTTAGCATTTATGAAATATCTTTGCATGGCAGCCTACATCTTCAGATCCACCAGAGTCTCTCCTGCCTGATAAAGATCACATCACACCATGAGGCTGAACAAAGTTACCGAAGTCCCACACCAGTCCCCAGGTCTTTGATGAACTGGTTTCTTTCTTTCTTCTTTCTTTCTTCTTATCTTTTTTCTTTCTTTCTTCTTATCCTCTCTTCTTTCTCTCTCTCTCTTTCTTTCTTTCTTTCCTTTCTTCTTTTTCTTTCTCTTTCTCTTTCTTCTTCCTTCCTTCCTTCCTTTCCTTTTTCTTTCTTTCTTTCTTTCTCTTTTTTCTCTTTCTCTCTCTTCTTTCTTTCTCTTTCTTTCTCTTCTTTCTTTCTTTCTCTTCTTTCTTCCTTTCTTTTCTTCCTTTCTTTCCTTTCTTTTCTTCCTTTCTTTTCTTTCTTTCTTCCTTTCTTTTCTTTTCTTCCTTCTTTTCTTTCTTTCTTTCTTTCTTTCTTTCTTTCTTTCTTTCTTTCTTTCTTTCTTTCTTTCTTTCAAGACAGGGTCTCCCTGTAGCCCTAGCTGGCCTGGAACTTGCTATGTAGACCAGGCTGGCCTTGAACTCACAGACATCCGCCTGCCTCTGCCTCCCAAGTGCTAGGATTAAAGGCATGTACCACCATGCCTGGCTAACTTGTGAGCACCGTCCTACCAGGTGTGGTGAGCTGCGTATCACACTCTACTTCCTCCATCTCCTCCATGCTCAGCTCCGTTCATGTTACTGATATCCATGGGGATCTCTGCCAACAAGAACCAAGTGTTCCTACTGGCCTAGGAGGACTAATACCTCTCACTTTGCCTCAGATTGTGCAGTCTTTGACTCAATACAGGCTATGTAGTTATGTTAGTTTCTCTGCTTCTTCACTGTTGAATGTGACCTCATCTTCTCTTCCCTCATCCTACTCCCGCCCCTGAGCCTGACAGATTTACAAGCATGGCTTCAAGAGATTCATTTGTTTAAAAGGAATCCCCAATTTAAACACTTCAGAAGGAGATTATACTTCTGTTCTTAGACCCTCTTTGCTTCTATCATGTCCCTAATTATCATTATTTTCTCTTTAAAACCTTTAAAAATTTGGTACAGCCCCCTCCCATTTAAATACTCCCATTTTACCCATTTCCCCCATTAGTAGTACTTGTCTTCTACCGTTCTCTTTCAGGTTCCTATTTTAATCCTTACTTCTCTGGTTCCTTTCTAGTTTCCTGGTTCCTGCAGTTATATCAGAACACACACACACACACACACACACACACACACACACACACACACACAAGGATGTGGTGCTAGGAAACTTGACAGACTGCGTAAAGATCCAGTCAGGGAGTATGGGAAAGATCTAGTGAGGGAGTACGGGAGAGTCCCGGTAGGGAAGGGTTATAAAGAGGACTTAGATGCTGTCTAAAAATAAACAAAAATTCAATAAAAATATGTTAAAAATTGATAGCATGCAAAGTAGCAGATTTTCTCATGGTATTTTCATACCTGCTTGGGTTTGGTTGGCCCTTCCCACACTCTCCTCTCTTCCATCTCTCTACCTCCAACCCTGCTACTGGGTCATTATTAAGGCCCTTCTCTGCATGCTGTATCATGAATTTTTCCTTCTTTTGTATCCAAGGTCAGACCTGAGAGGTATCTTCTCACTTCCTCCTTTCTATCCTCCTACTCACTCTCAAATTCTTCCCACAAATTTCAGCTTTGGGGACTGCAGGAAAGCCTCTTTGGTGCAGGTCTCATTTATACTCTTTCCCTTCTTTCCTGGACAGCTATGAGAAACAGCAAGTCAGCACCTCATATTATTCTACCTTTTCCCCTGCAAACTCTTAGGCTAGTGTAGAAGCAGTCATGATGCAGCTTAGTGTCAGCCTCGTTTTTTCTTCCACCAGCACTACATCCACCTAGGACAGCACAAGACCTGTTCTTTGTGGGTAGGGCACTGTAGTAGTAAGCATAAGAATTGGCCCTGAACTCAGTGCTGGACTGATGAAATCTAGCACGGAGAAGAGCCTCACAGTCCACATCCTGAGGCTTGTCTATGGATGGAGCCTCAAGAACAGCCTTTGCGAAGGGAACACAAAAGACCCTAATCTATTGGACTTCTATTCCAGCTAGCAACATATGTGGCTTGTTGCATTGCAGTGGTCTTGGGCATGAGTCCACTTCACTGAAATATAGCCCACAGCAGTGTGGGTGATGGTCCTACCCTAGTGTTAAGCTGCTCTTACAGGATGAGGGCTTGGGGTATGAAACAGTCTGGTGGTTTGGATGGACACAGCTATGACATAGGTTCATCCATGGTGAATCTGGACAAAGGTAGGCAGAGACCCACAGGGCAGGAACTATGGATAAGGCATCTAGGCTTCATCCAGTTTGAGGATGCAGTTTGAGGAGACAGAGTACTGGTTTTTCCTGGAAAAGACACTAACATATTTGAAACAAACTTGGGCTTGACTTTGCTCTAGTACTGAAGCACTTACTGACAATACACAGCAGTAGACTCTCAATAAACTGGACTCAGACACCATCCAGTGCCGAGACTGTATGACTACAGGCTTGGAGAGAATAGAAAGCTGGCTGAAATTTTGGAAAGAAGGGAACAAACAAAGCCAGATTAGAAAATCTGGCCCAGATACGTTGCACAGCATTAAGCACCAAGGACTTTCAGGAAACCATGACCTCACCTGAAAAGGTGCCAGAGACTGAAGAGACAGTGATCAACCAGCTCAGGAAAGTTCTCAGAGAATTTAAAACAGACATTTTAAGAGAATACAATGAGCTTTAAAAACATGGGCTGGAGAGATGGCCTAGCGGTTAAGAGCGCCGACCGCTCTTACAGAGGACCCGGGTTCGATCCCCAGCACCCACATGGCGGCCAAGAACCGTCTGAAACTCCAATTCCAGGAGAACTCCAGTTCCAGGGGAATCCGACGCCCTCTTCTGACCTCCACGGCATTGCATGACACAGGTGCACAGACCTACATGCAGACAGTACATTCATACACATACAGAAATTTAAAAAAAAATTAAAAAAAAAACACATAGAAACATTTCAATACATGGAAGCAGTTAGAATTCAAACAAATTCTTCAATTGAAAACTATACCCAGTGACTTTAAAAATGCAATAGCAGGATAAACAGAAAGGATCAATGACCTTGAAGGGACAGACTGTAAAACACGCAAGTGGAAGAGAAAAAAGGATGAAGAGGAATGGAGAAAATTCAGACTGTATTAAAAAAAGAACAAACATTTAGGTTATTAGATCTCAAGAAGAGCTTAAGCATGCCAAAGGGGTAACATGTTTATTCTCAAAAGGGAATGCTGAAAAGATCAAGGCTTAAAAGAGAAAAAAAATCAGTATTTCTCATCAGAAACCTTACAGAATAGGAGAAAGAGGCATGGGATTTTCACAATTCTAAAGGGAAAACATTCTTTTTAAATATTTTTATTGAGTTAATTTGTGTGTGTGTGTCTGTCTGTCTGTCTGTCCATGGTAAGTGCATGTGAGTGAAGGTGCCTGTGGAGGCCAGAGGCATTGGCTCCCCATGGAGTTACAGCAGTTGCTGAGCCTCCTGATGTGTGCTCAGAATCCATCTCAGGTCTTCTATAAGAGCAGTAACCTGCTTTTAACTGCAGAGCCATCTTCCCAGACCCAGAGGGGAAAATTCTTAAGAATATTGGGGTTAAGAGCAGCAGCAGCTCTTGCAGAGGACCTGAATTCAATTCCCAGCACCCACATGGCAGATAACCACCATCCTTAACTCCAATTCCAGGGGATCTGATGCCCTCTTCTGACCTCCATGGGCACTGCTCATCATGGATGCACATACATACATGCAGGCAATACACTCATCCACATAAAATACAGATAATAAAATATTTTAAAACTAGAAAACTATTGAACCTAGCACAACTACCCTTTAGAAATACAAAGTGACAAAACATAATTGAACAAATAAAAGCTGAGAGATTGTACCTTTGCCAGATCTGCTTTACAATAAATGTTAAAATGATGGTTAAAGGAAGCTCTTCAAGCTGGAAAAGTATTAGTGAGTAAGACGAAAATATGAAAGTAAAGTCACTGATATTTATACAAACATATTCAGAATGCTGTATATTGCAAGCATGCTATAGAAACTATTCCCTTCTTTAGCATAAAAACTGAAAAATAAAGAAACTAATAATAACTTCAGTAAGTTGTTAAGAGATAGACAACATAGGGAGACATAAAATGAGAAAACAAAAATTCAAACTGTTGGTGGACTGTATAGCAACTATAGTGTTTTCTTGTTAGTGTGTATTTTTTTGTTTCTATTTTTACCTTTATGATCAAGGTAAGCTGCTATCATTTTAAAATATATTTCTATAACCAAAAGATATTTTTACTTTTTTTTTTTTTTTTGGTATTTTTGAGACAGGGTCTCTCTGTAGCCCCAGCTGTCCTGGAACTCTCTCTGTAGACCAGGCTGGCCTTGAACTCAAAAAGATCCGCCTGCCTCTGCCTCCCGAGTGCTAGGATTAAAGGCGTGCACCACCACACCCAGCCCAAAAGATATTTTTAAACACAATAAACGAAAAGAGAAATCTTTAATAGTCAAACCAAAAGTATTGTGTAAGGAATCAAAAAATACTAAAGTAAATCATTTAATCACAAAGGAAATATGTAAGAGAAAGAAAGGAACACAATAAAACTAAAACAAATTACATAGTAGCTATAGTAAGACATCACCTTTCAATAATTACTTGAATGTAAATGAAAGAAATTCTTCAATTATAAAAAAGGATGTGTTAGATCAGAAAAACAAGACTCAACTATAAGCTTCTTACAATGAACTCATTTGCTCCCTAAGGGCACACATAAGCTGAACATAAAAGGGTGGGATAATATATGTCATGTAAATGGAATATAAATGAAAGCAGAAATAGCAGATTTAAATCAGATAAAGTAGGCTTTAAATCAAAAGCAGAAAAAAGGCAAGGAAGATGCTTAGGTGATAACAAAGGATTTATTTGAAAACATTTGTTTACAAATAAATATATCTGTACTCAACATCAGAGCACCTAAGTACATATTAAACAAATATTAATAGGCCTAAAAGGAATAATAGTTAGGTACTTTAACACCTCATTTTCAGAAATGGACACAAAGTCAACAAGAAGCAGTAGAGTTAAATTGTATTTTGCAGATGGAGGCTACTGTAGAATTCAACAATAACTGGTTGCACACAAAAAAATATACATCTGAGACCCTCAGTCCTAGGTAATACATCTACAGTGGAACTTCTATACCTAAGACTCACTGGACACAGAGGAACAGAAGGATAGAGAAAATACTGGTGCATCCCTCAACTCTCACAAGGGAAGCTTCCTCACACAACAGAGTGCTATACACACAGAAGGCCACGACTGGCCAAGTTTTAGAAAATAAATGACTGCATAGTATGTGTCCCTGGATAGGACCCAAGGGTCAGGGGCCATTGTGGAAGAGGGGGCAGAAAGATCGTAAGAGCCAGAGTTGGTCTATGAACCTAGGGAAACAGGCTCCAGGCCACTGGAAGCTTGCAGATGTGAACATGCAGCAATGGTGGCATCATGCACATGGCCCACGCTGACTCAGACAAGGGCCCGGAGTGCAGCAAGGGAAGTGAATGGACAGCTGCTCCAGCCTGGAAACTGTTGGAGACTGATTACTACTGGGTGAGGAAAAGTAGACCTTACCTGTGATCTCTAGAGAAGCTGACTAGACTCCAGTAGATGAATTTGCACCAAAGGACACCTGGGTATAAATTCTTGACTGGAGAGGACTTAATATGTACAGCAGAGTACATGAGGCCTTGTGGGGATGGGGAGATGGAGGAGTTTTAAGAACTGTTGTATGAAATGTACAAAAGCTCAATAAAAATGTAAAAGAAAAAAATAAAAATAAATTGTATTCTAGAATGAATAGACCTAACAGAATAGTCAATTCAGTAACTGCTGATTACACACTTTTTTCATTAGTACTTAAAATACTCTCTAGGCTAGATCACATAGTAGGTCATAAAACAAGACAAATTTTTTTTAGAGATAGATCTTACTATGTATCCCAGGATAACCTGGAACTTGCCATGCAGATCAGGCTGGCCTCGGAGATATCAATCTGACTCTGCCTCCCAGAGCTGGGATTAAAGATCTGTGCCATCACACTCAACTAATATTAGGGATTTATTTATTTATTTACTTATTTATTTATTTAGAAACAGGGTCTCCCTGTAGCCCCAGATGTCCTAGAACTCACTATGTAGACCAGGCTGGCCTTGATTTCACAGAGACCTGCTTGTTGTTGCCTCCCAAGTATTGGGATTAAAGGTCTATGCCACCATGCTTAGGTCAAAATTAACCATGATGCAATAAAACTTACATCATTAATAAGAAAACTTTAGGGGGCTGGAGAGACGGCCTAGCAGTAAGAGCACCGACTGCTCTTGCAGAGGACCTGGGTTCAATCCCCAGCACCCACAAAGAGGCTGAGAACCATATGTAACTCCAATTCCAAGAGAACTCCAGTTCCAGGGGAATCCGACACCCTCTTCTGACCTCCGCGGCATTGCACGACATGGTTGCACAAACCTACATGCAGACAGTACATTCATACACATAAAAAATAAATAAAATTAAAAAAAAATTTATGAAACTATACATGGAAATTATGTAGAGCAATAAATTCAATTAGTAAAAATAATAGAAATTAAATAACTTACTATTAACCACCAATGGATCAAAGAAGCAATCAATATGAAAATCTAAAATTTTCTTTTTAAATATTTTATTTTTTATTTTATGTGCATGAGCGTATCGTCTGCATGTGTGTAAGCGCACCTGTAGTGTGAAATGCCCGAGAATATCAGAAGATGGCTCAGATCCCCTGGGACTGGAGTTGCACATGGTAGTTAGCTGCCATGTGGATAATGGAAACTAAACCTAGGACTTCTGCAAGATAACTGCTGAGCCATCTCTCCAGCCCCTAAAATTTTTCTTAAAACAAATGAAAATGGAGATGCAACATACTAAAGCCTATGAGAAACATAACAGTAGTGAGAACAAAGTCTAGAGTAATCAATTCTCTCATCGAAAAATGCAGAAGAGGGCCAGGAGCAGTGGCACAAGCTTTAATCCCAGCACTCAGGAGGCAGGAGCAAGCATATTCCCACAAGATCAAGGCCAGCCTGGTTTTCATAGCAAGTTTCACCCCAGCTGGGAGACAGGAGACCTCCTTTAAAAAAAAAAAAAAAAAAAAGCAGAAAGATCACAAACAGCCGGGCGTGGTGGTGCTCGCCTTTAATCCTAGCACTTGGGAGGCAGAGGCAGGCGGATCTTTGTGAGTTCAAGGCCAGCCTGGTCTACAGAGTGAGTTCCAGGACAGCTGGGGCTACAGGGAGACCCTGTCTTGAAAAGACCCCCCTCCCACAAAAAAAGATCACAAACAAATAACCTGTCACTACATCTCAATAAACTTTAAAAATAAAAACTAAAGAAACTCTAGATTAAATGGAAAGAAATAATAAAGATCAGAAGATAGAGATAAAAATATACGCGATCAGGAAAACAGCTTATTTTTTAAAACAAATAAAATAGACAAGCCCATTTCTTAAACTAGGTAAAAAGAGACAGAATACACAAAATGTAAGAATGAAGAAAGAAACACTACAAATGACTTGTAAAACACAAAACATCATTACAGATTATTATGCACAACTGTATCTGAACAAGTTTGAAAGCTGGGGCAGTAAGATGGCTCAGCAGGGCAAGACACTTGCCATCAAGCCTGATGACCCAGGAACTTACCTGATAGAAGGAGAAGACTGATCTCAGCAAGTTGTCCTCTGACTTCCTCACACAGGCTGTGGCATGTGTGCACGTACGTGCATGCACACACGCTGTGGAAAAAAAAAAAACACTCTGACCAATACCAACTTGGGGAGGAAAGGGTTTATTATCCCCAACTTGGGGAGGAAAGGGTTTATTATCCCCAACTTGGGGAGGAAAGGGTTTATTCCTCTCACATCTCCCTGGGTCACAGTTCATCACTTATGGAGCCCAAGGTAGGAACTCGGGGCAGAACCTATAATCAGGAGCTGAAGCACAGGCCATGGAGGAACACTGCTTACTGGCTTGCTCCCCTGGCCCATGCTCAGCCTGATTTCTTTTTTTTTCTATTACTTTTTAATTTTTTTTTTCATTATTAACAATAAGTAATAATTTATGAGTACAAGCATCCTTCATGTAAAACCAATTTGCAAGCAGTTGTGCCCAAATCCAGACAGCCCAAGGGTCCCACCATCCAGCTGGGGGCTTGTATGTTCAAACAAGTTGACCAAATAAGTGTCCAGTCTATATTGCTGTAGTTTCACCATTCACCCCAATTGCAGCCCTTACATTCTACCACACCCCCTCCTCCACAGATTGTTCCCTAGGCTTAGAAAAGGGGCACGGGTGGATGAGAAGCAAAACAGCCTACTTTCTCTGGAGCTGTCGTTTTGGACTCTGGTCAATTCTGGCTGTTTCCTTTCATGGGCTGACAGTTTGTCCAGGAATAACCTTTCAATCCTACTAATGAAACACAGGCAATTAGATATAGGTATTTAAACAGTACTAATTGTTATGGTAGGTTACTTTGGTATAGACACAGATATTTGGATGGTATGTTAATCTATGAATTACATTTTTTTTCTGTAAAATATGACAGGGTCTTACTGTGGCTTATCACATCTCCTAACCATTAGAGGATGTAAGCTTGTGGCATCAGCCATGGGTTATTCCTCCAAGGAGAGAGCTAATAGCCAATTAGACTTGAGATATACGGGCATATGGCTGCCACTGCTACACAGTATTTCCAGGCAGGTGAGGTGTAGCTGGTTCTGATGGAGGAGTCTTGCTTGACTCAAGGAGACCTATATTTGAATTGGCTCTATTGGACTGGCCTGTGTCCATGTCTGTGGAATATTTTCTTGATTGTTCAATGATATGGGAGGGCCCAGCCCACTGTGGGCAGTGCCACCCCTGGGCAGGTAGTTCTGTTCAAGAAATAAGGCTGAATAGGATTATTCTCTATCGCTGAGACAGACCTGATCTTGGCGTTTTGCGGAGGATTGTGGAAGTGTTTGGAACTTTGGGCTAGAAAAGTCGTTGAGTGCCTAGAGCTTGTTGCTATGGAGCTTGGAACAGTTATGCTGAAAGAGTTGAAGATAACAAAGGCCTGGCTTATAAAACTTGTAAAAGCAGGGCTGCACTGTACCTGCTCATAGCAAGAGAAGTGTTCTACAACTATTAAACAAAAAATTTTCCATTTCTTATCCCCAAGATATTATGGTAACATTAACATCGCAACATAAGACAGTATAGTAAAAGCCCTCAGTCCTTAAAAAAATCCAGACACTTAAAAGTTTTCAGTCTCTTAACAGTCATTTCTCTGACTCTGCTGTCCACAGAACACACAGCTCCTCTCATACCTGCTGCTTCTCTTGGTGGTTTTGGTCCTGGCATCTCCAAAAAGCTGAGGTCCCCACTGAGACTGAAGCTGCATCTTCACCAATGGACACTTGTGACCTCTCCTGATGTAAAGCCTCAGATTCTCTTTATGACCTCTTCAATCCTGGGGTCTTCACTGCAACCAAGGTAACACTTACCAATGGCCTTTCCTGGCCTCTCACAGTGCCAAGCCTCAGCTGCTCTCTGTAATCCCTTCATATTTCAACACCAGAACCATATAGGAGACTCTTACACATTACCAAGTCCTGCTTCTATCTCGAGATGGAAGCTGGCCCTCCTCTGGACCACAGCTTCTGAGTGCTGACCCTGAAGAAATTCTTCCCAGAAAATATCACCACATTGATACTGGTCTCTTGTTACATCTGAGTTTTCAGCCCCAGCTAACCAGCATCAATTGTCCCAATAAAACAAAGGTTTCACTTCAGGTTCTGGTCTCTTTTTACTTACAGCTAATTCTTCAGTCCCAGCTGACCAGAACCCATAGATTATCAACTCAAAAACATCATAGAAACAGCCCTGATGGTCTCTGCTTCCCCTTGAAGTTTTACAAGCCAGGCCTTTGTCATCTTCAACTCTTTCAGCATAACTGTTCCAAGCTCCATAGCAACAAGCTCTAGGCACTCAACGACTTTTCTAGCCCAAAGTTCCAAACACTTCCACAATCCTCCCCAAAACACCAAGATCAGGTCTCTCTCAGCAATAGCCCACTCTCTAGTATCAATTTCTGTTCTAGTTTATCTTCAATTGCTGTGACAAAACATTCTGACCAAAACCAACTTCAGGAGGAAAGGGTTTATTCAGCCTACATTGTCCAAGTCATAGTTTATCACTTAGAGAGCCCAAGGTAGGAACTCAGGGCAGGAACCTGGAGGCAGGAGCTGAAGCAGAGGCCATGGAGGAACACTGCCTACTGGCTTGCTCCCTTGGCTCATGTCCAGCCTGCTTTCTTATTACAATACAGAACCACCTGCGCAGGGGTGGCACCACCCACAGTGGGCTGAGACTCCCCCTCCCCACATCACTCAACAATCAAGAAAATACTCCATAGACATGGCCAGAGGCCAGTCCAATAAAGGAAATTCCCCAATAGAGGCTCCCTTAGCCCAAGTCTGTCAAGTTGACACTAAAGCTATCCAACACAGTACAATTTTAATTTTTAAAAATGAAAGCCTAAGGCCGGGCGTGGTGGCTCATGCCTTTAATCCTAGCACTTGGGAGGCAGAGGCAGGCGGATCTTTGTGAGTTCAAGGCCAGCCTGGTCTACAGAGTGAGTTCCAGGGCACCTGGGACTACAAGGAGACCCTGTCTCGAAAAGACCCCCCCCCCAAAAAAAAATGAAAGCCTAAAGGAAAGGGATAAAATCAGACACAAGTCACCTCGCCAAAACTGAATATAATGAAGTACAAAACTTAAACAGACCCTTGACAACTAATAAAATAGCCTTCCATCAAAAAAAAAATCTCAAGGGTACTTGTGCCCACTGCTAAATGCTTTTGAATGTTTGAACAAGAATACCAGTTTTTCTTAACTTGTTCAAAACAATAAAAAAGGAAGAAATTCTTTTGAATTCATCCTATGAAGTTAGAGTTACACTGATAATGTGAGAGAGAAGGATATCACAAAAAGGAATAGTGCAGGCCAATATCTTTGACAGAAGCACAAACATTGGAAATCAAGTACAAGCAAACTGAATCCAACAGCATCAGGTGGGTTTCATCACAGGGGTTTAAAGAGGGCTCAGTGTCTACAAATCACCACTCCTCTTCAATATAGTGCTTGAAATGCTCACTAGGGCAATAAGGCAAGAAAGCAAAATTAAAGGAGTACTAATTGGAAAAGAGGAAGTAAAACTATCCCTTTTTGCAGATGATATGATAGTTTACCTAAGGGATGCCAAAAACTCCACCAGAAATGATCAAAAGTAAAGTGGTGGAAAACAAAATAAACCTAGAAAAATCAGTAGCCTTCCTTTACACCAACAATAAGCAACTGGAGAAGGAATATAAGACCTTCCCAATCACATAGCCTCAAAAAAAAAAAAAAAAATACCTAGGAATAAACCTAACCAAGACACCAAAGACCTCTTACAACAAAAATTTTAAAAAACCCTGATGAAGAAGGAAATTGAAAATGACATCAAAAGATGAAAGAACGGGGCTGGATAGATCCCTAGCGGTTAATAACACCGACTGATCTTGCAGAGGACCCAGTTTGATTACAGAACACCAAATGGCCTGATGAGGAACCATCTGTAAATCAGGTTCCAGGGGGGAATCTGACACCTCTTTTGACCTCGGCGGCATTGCACGGGACACGGGTGCACAAACCTACATGCCCGCAGTACTTCACTAAAAAAAATAATTAAAATCATATAAAAAACGATGGAAAGACCTCCATGCTCATGGATTGGACAAAATTAATATACTAAACATGTGCATTCTATCCAAATGAATATACAGATTCAATTGCAATCCCAATAAAATCCCCATGAGCTTTTTTACAGACTTAGAAAAAAAAAATCCTTAACTCATATGGAAAAAACAAAAGACCAACAAATAGCTAAAGCAACCATGAGTAAAAAGTGCCACTACTGGGGTGGATTACATTACCAGATGTCAAGCAATATTACGGGATTATAGTCATAAAGACAGCCTGGTACTGGCAAAAAAAAAACAGAAACTTGACCAATGGAACAATAATTGAAGATCCAAACTTGAGCTCATAGAACTTCAGCCACCTCATATTTGACAACGGGCCAACAAAAGCTCAATGGAGGGAAGATAGCATCTTCAGTACATGGTTGTTGGCCAAAACCGGATCACCATTTGTAGAAAAACAAAATTATTAAAACCCCTATCTCTCACCCTGTACAAAAATCAAACTCCAAATGGATCAAAGAGATCTCAACATGAAGCCTGACACCCTGAAGCTGATAGAAGAAAAGTTGGCTTTCTTTTGTAAACAACCTATAAGACATAGGTGTAGGAGGAGACTTTCTAAACCCGACAGCAGCTGCATGGGACAGTAAGGCCAACAGTTGACAATGGGACCTCAATATAAAACTCAAAAGCTTATGTACAGCAATAAGAAACAATCAAGGAGGTGAAGAGAAAACCCACAAAGTGGGAAGCAATCTTTACTAGTGACACATCTGACAGAGCATTAATGTCAAGAATATATAAACTACTCAAAAAAAAAAAAGAAGAAGACAAATGACCTACTCAAAAGATGGAGTAAAGAACTGAACAGAGTCTTCACCAGCGAGGAATTAAAGATGGCTGAGAAACATCTTAAAAAGTGTTCATCATCATTAATAAATAAGGAAGTACAAATTAAAACCACTCTCAGATATCATCTCACTCCAGTGCGGCTAGCTAAGATCAAGAAACCAAAAGACAACAATTGCTGGAGGGGTTGTGGGGAAAGGGGAACACTCATCCACTGCTGGTGGGAATGTAAACTTGTACAACCACTATGGAAAGCAGTGTGGAGAACCCTTAAAAGACTCGAAATGAGCTTACCATCTGACCCAATCATACCACTCCTAGGTATATACCCCAAAGACTCATCCTACCACAAAGATATATGCACATCCATGTTTATTGCACCTCTCTTCACAATAGCGAAGAGATAGAACCAACCCATATGCCCCTCAACAGATGAGTGGATGACAAAAATGTGGTACATCTACACAATGGAGTACTATTCAGCGGTAAAGAAAGATGGCATTATGAACTTTGCAGGTAAATGGATGGAGCTCGAAGCCATTATGCTAAGTGAGGTGACACAGTCCCAGAAAGACAAACAGAGAATGGTTTCCCTCATTTGTGGATGCTAATACCAAATCCCCCAGATGAAAGGCAAGCTGAATGACAGTATGGTTATATTTCTGGTTTATCTGTAAGCAACTATGTTGTCATAATGTGAATCCATCAATGGGCTCTAGAATCCACCCACCAATTATTTTCAGACTCTGTAATTACTGTATATGGGTGGAGAGTATGTATCCATATTTTAGAATAACATGAAATTAATGGAGAAAAATGTGAATTCCTGAGCATAAAAAAGGACTGAGAGAAAGATGCAGGACAGTTATGATAGAGTACATGACCTGGGATGGATTGGGGTGGGGTGGGGGGAAGGGATAGGGGAATATGCCTGAACAGAAATGAAAAATGATGTATGAAATACATAAAACATCAATAAAAATATTAATTAAAAAATAAAATAAATGTGTACTCCACATCAACAGAATGAAGGACAGAGACATGTGGGGACACAAATCAAACTTTTGGATGTATTGTATTATTTATAGTGCAGTGCATTGAATTGAGTGGAGGGCAGTGAGGGAGGGGGAGGATGGGCAAAGGGATCCAAATACCATCAAATTATATTGTATGATAATTACAGAAATTCAATACAAACAAAAGGAAGATAGACTGAAGGACAGAAAGCATACATTCATTTCAATAGATGAATAGGCACTTGATAAAATTCAATATTCCTTTGTGCTAGAACTTCTGATTAAACAGACAAGGCCCACACCTCAACACAGTAAACCCATTTATTTTTATTTTTTTTTATTTTTTTTTAAGGGGAGAGCACGAACGCAGTCCCCTACTACCACAAATTATGCAATCGAGTTTCCCGCATTTGGGGAAATCGCAGGGGTCAGCACATCCCAAGTGCAATGGATGAGCCTCACCCTGGGAAAACCACCTTCTTGATCATGGTATCTCCGCTGCCAGGTAAGTATAGTAAACCCATTTATAATGATTCGACTAACATTATACTAAGTGGTAAAAGGCAGAAATCTTCCTCCGTAAGATCTGGATCAAGAAAAGGATGTGTATTTTCACCGAGTTTATTCAACACAGTTCCTGCCAGAACAATCAGACAAGCAAAGGAAACAACAGGAAATCAGACTGTCTCCAACCAGTAGTGTGTTATATGATAACCCAGTGAATTATCTAAAAAAGCTAATTCTGTAAATGCAGTCTAATCTAACAGGGAACTAGGAAATAGTGGTAATAAAGCACGTGCTGCAAACCATACTGCAGGGTCCACGTAATCTGGTGCTGCCTGGCAGACTGGACTGTTGCTGGGTAGAGTTTATCTCACTATCCTCAAGTCCCAGTTTGGAGCTAATTAGCTGCACAACAAAGCTTCACAAAGAAGTAGAATTGGCTAAGAGAAGAACAAAGCAGGTAAAAATCAATGTAGAGTATAGCTCAGAGCAGGGAGACAACAGAGCAGAGCTACCACAAAGAGACCAAAAAATCAATCAAAACAAAACCATAACATACAAGCCAGTGACTTCATTGCCTTATATCTCCATCTCTCATAGCACCCCCTTCAGCTAGTTCCTGTCTATACAATACCCAGAGTTGACATAGCAGGCTAGCATAGTCTTTACTGTTTAGGCCTTTTACTATTTCCATCTTTATTTTCCTTACACACTTTCCTCTGTTACTCTCCAAAAGTCCGGAGTCCACCTGTTTTATAATATCTGAGTGCGGAGATCTCCTGAGACCAGCTGAAGCAAGCACAGGTAGGTAGGTAGGAGCTGGGTGCTTCAGCAAGGCTGATTCTTATTTGACTTAATCTAGTTAATCTGATAATCCAGTTGTCTTTGGCTTAATTGGCTTTTGTGGCTGTGGGGGTGGAGTTATCCTCCCAGCTGGTATAAAAGGTAGGGTTGTGTGAGTCTTGAGATCTGAGATCTCCCTAGACCAGCTGAATCGCAGGTACTGTCCCCCCCCCAAACTGGGATTATGAAGGCATCTGAAGGAGGCAAGCAAAACAAGCCTTCAACACAGTGAAGAGGCATTTGGGACTCACATTGTGATACAGGCGAGGAGAAGCCCATATGCCAGGAACACGAAGCAACTGGAGAAGGAATTCGAGGAGACCTTCCCACTCACAATAGCCTCAAAAACAATAAAATACCTAGGAACAAACCTAACCAAAGACATCAAAGATCTCTACAACAAAAATTTTAAACCTTTAAAGAAAGAAATTGAAGAAGACATCAGAAGATGGAAAAACCTCCCATGCTCATGGATTGGGAAAATTAACATTGTAAAANAAAAAAAAAGAGAGGAGAATGTTTATTCAACACAGTTCCTGCCAGAACAATCAGACAAGCAAAGGAAACAACAGGAAATCAGACTGTCTCCAACCAGTAGTGTGTTATATGATAACCCAGTGAATTATCTAAAAAAGCTAATTCTGTAAATGCAGTCTAATCTAACAGGGAACTAGGAAATAGTGGTAATAAAGCACGTGCTGCAAACCATACTGCAGGGTCCACGTAATCTGGTGCTGCCTGGCAGACTGGACTGTTGCTGGGTAGAGTTTATCTCACTATCCTCAAGTCCCAGTTTGGAGCTAATTAGCTGCACAACAAAGCTTCACAAAGAAGTAGAATTGGCTAAGAGAAGAACAAAGCAGGTAAAAATCAATGTAGAGTATAGCTCAGAGCAGGGAGACAACAGAGCAGAGCTACCACAAAGAGACCAAAAAATCAATCAAAACAAAAACATAACATACAAGCCAGTGACTTCATTGCCTTATATCTCCATCTCTCATAGCACCCCCTTCAGCTAGTTCCTGTCTATACAATACCCAGAGTTGACATAGCAGGCTAGCATATGGTTTACTGTTAGGCCTTTTACTATCCATCTATTTCTCTTTCTTATTCACTTTCCTCTGTTACTCTCCAAAAGTCCGGAGTCCACCTGTTTTATAATATCTGAGTGCGGAGATCTCCTGAGACCAGATGAAGGCAAGCCCAGGTAGGTAGTAGGAGCTGGGTGCTCAGCAAGGCTGATTTTGTTTGACTTAATCTAGTTAGTGCTGATAATCCAATTGTCTTTGCTTAATTGGCTTTTGTGGCCTTGGGGGTGGAGTTAGCTCCCAGCTGGTATAAAGGTAGGGTTGTGTGGTGACTCTTGTGAGATCTGAGATCTCCCGAGAGATCTAAAGAGCCCACCCACAGTCGGTCATCGTCGTTGTCATCATTCCCCCCCTTGGCCAACTTTGATTATGAAGGCATCTGAAGAGGCAAAGCAAGACTTCAACAAGGGGAAGAGGCATTTGGGACGCACAGTTGTGATACAGGCGGGAGAAGCCCATATGCCAAGGAAACGAAGAAGAGAGAATTCGAGAGACCTTCTCACTTCACAATAGCCTCAAAAGACAATAAAATACCTAGAAACAAAACTAACCAAAGACATCAAAGATTTCTACAAAAAATTTAAACCTTAAAAGAAAGAAATTGAAAGAAGATATCAGAAGATAGAAAAAACCTCCCATGCTCAGTGATTGGAAAAATTAACAATTGTAAATATGTCCATTTTACCAAAAACTCTTGTATAGATTTTAATGCAATCCCAATCAAAATCCCCAAGAGTTTCTTCCACAGGCTTGGAAAAACGTCTTAAATTCATTTTGGAAATAATACAAAAGACCCCTTCCGAATAGCCAAAACAACCCTGATGAAAAGAGATACACAGGGGGATCTCTATACAGACTTCAAGTATACCTACCAGGGTACTAGTCATAAAACAGCCTGGTACTGGCACAAAAACAGACCTGTTGACCAATGGAAGAAAAACGAAGCCCCAAACCTGAGCACATACAATTTCAGCCCACTCATATTTGGACAAGGCGGGCCAAGAAGACACAAGTGGAAAAAGACAGCATCTTCAGCAAGTGGTTGTTGGCAAGAACTGGATCACCACTTTAAAATGAAATTAAAGCCCCTTTAACCTCTTTTTTTTTTTCCCGCTGTACGAATGTTGAAACTCCACATGGATGCAAGAGACCTCAACATGGAACCCCAAACTCTTGTGGTGATAGAAGAGAAGAAGTTGGCGCAGACTACAAGACATAGGCATAGGATAAAGACTTCCTAAATCAGCACGGCAGCGGGCAAGAATAAAGGTTGACAATTGACAAATGGGACTCATTAAGCTCAAAAGCTCTGTACATTCAAAAGAAACAATCAAGAAAGTGAGAGAAATCCCACAGAGTGCGAGGAAACCTTCGACTGCAGAAACATCTGACAAAGCATTGATTTCCAAGAATATTAAACCTACTCAAAAAAACAAAGAAGCAAAGACAATGACTCACTCAATGATGGAGCAAAGAAACTGAACAGAGACTTCACAGTGAGGAATTAAGATGGCTGAAAAACCTAAGAAGTTCAACATCCAACTAATCATTAAGGAAATGCAGAATCAAAACCACTTTAAGATATCATCTTACTCCAATAAGACTGGCTAGGGATCAAGAACAACAGAATGATACCAAGTGCTGGATGAGGTTGTGGAAAGGGGAACACTCATCCACTGCATGGTGGGAATGTAAACTCATCGAGCCACTATGGGTAGCAGTGTGGAGAACCCTTGGAAGACTTGGAATGAACTTGCCACAGACCCGGCCATACCACTCCTGGCCATCTATCCTCACGACTCACCCACAAGCAGAGATACATCACGGCCATGTTTATTTCAGCTTCTTCACAATAGCAAGGAACTGGAACAAACCCAAATCCCCTCAACTGAATGAGTGGATAGAGAAAATGTGGTATCTACACAATGGAGTTCTTGCAGCAGTAAGAAAGACGACATCATGACGGCAGGAAATGGCTGGAGCTAGGGGACATCAATGCTGAGTGAAGTGACATAGTCCCAGAAAAACAAACGCATGAAGGATCCCTCATCTGTGGATCTAGTGCCAATTACCTAGTATGTTTTCTTGTGTATGGCCCCCCTTGAGCTTTTGTCCAAAGCAGTTGGGAGTGATGCATTTTGCAAACAACAACAACAACAACAACAACAGAAAGGACTGCATCAAAGGACTGACTGAAACAGTGAACTTCTGCTCAAAACAGTCAACTTCCACATGGAGAATATTGAAAAAAACTGAGAAAGAGATGAAAAGCATGTTTGGCAGAATGCATGAGCTCTGGTGGGGTGGGGGGTATGGGGGGTCACAGGTCTAGATTTGATAAAAAATATATATATATAAATGAAAAACGCTATCCAGCCCACACAAAAAAATCTGAATGCATCTCTTTACCCCACTCTTTTTACTCTACTGTTAACCAAAACTACCCAGTCCCCCCCTTTGTTTTCCTTTGCCCCCTATTCTGGCTCTCGTGCCTGCCTGTCCTCCTCTTACCCTCCTTTACCTATCTAGCAACATAATGCTAGTCCTGCCATGATTTCTTCTTTTTCTTTTTCCTTTCCTTTCCACTCAGACCATAATAACTCACAAACTAGTATACATGGATTACTAGGATCACTCTCTTGACAAAACAACCAGAAGGTAGTAAATGAGTGTTTGAAGTTAACTGCTACTCTTTCATCAGGATGGATGACCTGCTGGGTTGTGACTGCTGCAGACTACTCAACCCACAGGTGTGGGCTATAGATAGAACCTGGAACCTGGAATATCAGTCAAACACAGGAAAAGATTACCAGAACCCTACCTCAACCTGGTTTCTCCTGACCTAAATCAAAAGAACAGTAGCCATAACCAAGTCTTTTTGAGACAGGGTCTCCCTGTAGCCCCAGCTGTCCTGGAACTCTCTCTCTAGACCAGGCTGACCTGGCTGGCCTTGAACTCACAAAGATCCACCTGCTTCTGCCTCCCAAGTGCTAGGATTAAAGGCATGTGCCACCACGTCTGGCACAATAACCAAGTCTTAATCAGCCTCTAACCTATCTGAGAATAGGCAGGTCCTGATGCAAACACACAAGTAACATGAAAAACCAAGACATGTCTCTTCCCCAAATCACCAGTCCCATAGTAACAGCCTTTGATGAAAATGACTTGATGACATTCCAGACACAGAATTCAAAAGAATGGTTATAAACATGTTCAAACAACTTAAAGAGGACATGAATATATTCCAAGAGAACACAAACAAACAGCTGAAGGAAATGAGAGAGATAAACACTATCTTAGGGTAAAAGGATGGGAAAAATATATTCCAAGCAAATGGAACCAGTAAACAGGTACTACTATTAATATCTGACCGAACAGACTTCAAACAAAATCTACTTAAAAGACATAAAAAGAGTCACTTCATACTGATCAAGGTAAACGGTCTCTCAAGAAGAAATTACAATATTAAATGTATACATGCCAAACACAGGTACATCCAATTTCATAAAATAAATACTAATAGACATAAAGGAACAGATTGGCCATGACACAGTGTTCTAGTTTCCTTTCAGTTGTTTCAAAACACTCTGACCAATACCAACTTGGGGAGGAAAGGATTTATTCCTCTTACATCTCCTGGGTCACAGTTCACCACTTAGGGACCCCAAGGTAGGAACTCAGGGCAGGAACCTGAAGTCAGGAGCTGAAGCACAGGCCATGGAGGAATGCTGCTTACTGACTCGCTGCCCTGGTTCATGCCCAGAGGTGGCACCACCCACAGTGAGCTGGGCCCTCCCACATCACTCAATGGTCAAGAAAATTATGTACAGACATGGCTATAGGCCAGTCCAATGGAAGCAGTTCCCCGATTGAAGCTCCCTCAACCCAGGTGTGTCAAGTTGACACTAAAGCTGCCCCGGCATATACAGGAATAGTGGGTGACTTCAGTACCCTACTCTCAACCACTGTATTTGTTATTTCCTTAAAAATTTTTATTACATTTCAGTTATTTTTTAACATTTTAATTGAATTTCTGCAATTTTCATGCAATATAATTTGATGGTATTTAGATACCCTATCTGTGCCTTCTCTTAATTTTCTTTTTTAAATATTTTTGCCTTCTCTTAATTTCCTCTGCCTCTTTTCTTCCCTCCCTCCCTCCCTCCCTTCCTTCCTTCTTTCCTTCCTTCCTCCCTCCCTCCCTCCCTTGTCCTTCTCCCTCCCCCCTTCCCTCCCTCCTCCTCGCTCCTCCTTCGCTTCCTTCTTCTTCCTTCCTCCCTCCCTCCCATCCCTCCCTCCTTCCTTCCTTCTCTTTCCTTCCTTCCTCCTTCCCTCCCTCCCTCTCCTCCCTCCTTCCCTCCCCTCCCTCCCTCCTTTCTCCCTCCTCCCTTCCTCCCTCCTCCCTCCCTCCCTCCTCCCTTCTTCCTCCTCCCTCCCTCCCTCCCTTCCTCCTCTTTCTTTCCTCCCTCCCTCCCTTCTTCCTTCCCTTCCTCCCTCCCTCCTTCCTCCCTCCCTCCCCCTCCTTCCTCCTCTCCCTCCCTCTCCCCTTCCTCCCTCCCTCCCTCTGCCCCCTTCCTCCTTCCCCCTCCCTCCCTCCCTCCCTCCCTCCCCTCTCCCTTCCTCTCCTTCCTTCCCTCCCTCCCTCCCTCCTCCCTCTCCCTCCCTCTCCTCCTCCCTCCTCCGTACCTCTCAGTAAAGGTTCACCCAGTGGTGCTTTGTGCTGTGCTGGGTGCCAGGATCTAGCAGTCATCTACAAGACACTCCTACCCTCGTGGAACTCCCATTCTGGTGGAGGACAGCAGTATCAACTTTTAAATCAGGCAGTGGAAACTCCTTGGTGCCATTTTATGGGAGGCCCTGAGAGGCATCTATCAGAGTCTTTCAGGAGAGGCCTTAGTAGAGTAAAGACACAGAAGTCTGATGGGCATCTTTGGAGGACTCGTCTTAGAGGAAGTACGAAGGCCCCAAGGCGAGACTGTCAGGGAAGGCTGGGATGAGATGAGCAAAGCCAGTGTGGAAAGGAGGGAGCAGAACCAGGATAAGGGTTAGATGATGCTCTCAGAAAAGCAGGGGGTAAACTTTTGCCTACCAGCAAGATATTTTATTTATTTATGTATTTATTTATTTATTTATTTATTTATTTATTTATTTATTTATTTTAGTGTATGAGTGTACTGTCTGCATGTAGGTTTGTGCCCCCATGTTGTGCAATGCTGCGGAGGTCAGAAGAGGATGTCAGATTCCTCTGGAAACTGGAGTTAAAGAGGTTCTTAGCCGCCATGTGGGTGCTGGGAATCGAACCCCAGTCCTCTGAAGAGCAGTGCGCGCGCCGAACACAAGCCACCTCTCCCCAGCTAAGATATATTTAAGGTGTCCCTGTCAACCTTGTGCGCAGTCTTGCCTCTTAACCTATTCCCATACTCAAACTTCTTTGATGGAAGATGACTTTTCTACTGTCCACAATAAACTTTTCTTCTCTTCATCATAGGGATTGGCCTCCTTGGGTCCTTCCCTTGTGACTCTAATAGTCCCCTGTACATTATCCTAGGCTATGAAAATTCCAGACCCTTCTAAGACACATACAGAACAAGATGGCATGCTGACCCTGGAACCCCAGATGGAATGTCCTGCTTTGGGAAAAGAAAAAAATCCTTTCATTTCACTATTTGCAGAGCCTCATATGTAAAAGAAAGAAAAAAGAATAGTGAGGTTCTCAAAGAAAATCTCAAGCTTGTTGGATGTTTGGGAGCATGCCCAGAGGAATTAATTCCAGCTCCATTCTGTTAAGACTGACAAGTTCCCAACAGGTGGGGTTCTGGGAGGGGTTGTATGCTCAGGAAGGGGCAGAGAGGAAGTCAGGTGAAAGGGTAAAATGGTTTGTAGATGGTTTCCCCTGGATAAGAAAGCTGGCTAGGCAAAGATTTTAATGATGGAAATGAGTTTTATTCATATTTGTTTTTATTTTATAAACAATAAATGCTAATATTAATTTTAGGCTAATATTATGTTAGTCTTAGAAATATGGAAATTTGCCCTCTTTGACCCCATAGCTAGCTCAGAAGGCCAACTGACCAAAGGCACAGCAGTTTGTGATCTCATAAAAGTGAGAGGTTGGCATTACTGAGCAAGGAGCAGCCCTGTGACTCTGCTTGAGGCTGAGGAAGCAGAGGCTCTAAGGAGAAGATGACGTGATTAGAATTGTACGAGGCTTAAATTGCACTAGAGAAAAGGAAAGAGAAGAAAGAGCTGCTTCGCCTACCCCTTCCTGTAACATCCCAGGAACAGTGGGTTTGGCATCTCAGAGCACCCTTCTGGGCTTTAATATCCCCTCTTCCACAGCCGGCTATCAGACTGTGAACAAGTCTCATGACCTATAAACTCTGAGGTAATTATTATATTCAAAACTCACCTAATTCTTGTAATTTCCCCTTTTTTCAATGTTTTCTTTTCCCCAGGTTGATTCCTTATTCCTGCTTGCTCACATAACTGCACTGCCTTAGGATGGTGTAACAGAGCTCATTGCATCATCAGTCTGTGCTTTGGAAGCTGGGGGTTTAGCGGACATAAGACAGATCGAAAAGACCAGTCATTCTGCCATTTCATTCCTTGAACTCTGCTTTTAGATCTACTGAGGCATTCAGCTTTACATTGCTATAACAAACACCCCACATAAAATCTATTTTTAAAAGAGAAAAGGCTTTCTTTTGACTCATAGTTTCAGAGGCTTTAATCTATGAGCCTTGGCTATTATAACTTTTGGGCCCATGAAAGCTTGTGTGGTAATGAAGAAGTTGCTCAGTTCATGGTGTTTGGGAAATGAAACAGGGCAGGAAGAATCCAGGATCCCAGGATCTCCCATAATCTCATTTCTGTAGACCTTCTGTGTTTGAAAGGAGTATATGCATGTGTACTTATTTGTGTATGCATATATGTGTGCACACATGTGGAGGCCCAGAAGTTGGACACTGTGTCTTTCCAACCACTTTCACCTTAGTTTTGAGACAGAGTCTCTCAATAAGCCCAGTGCTCGTCAATTGCCTAGATTGTCTGGCGCATGTGCTCTCCGTGCCTAGCCCACTAGATTTATTCCTAAGCGTCTATTGAAAGCTCCATCTTAATTTTTATTTTTTAGTATTTTGAAGCTTTTATTGAAGTTTTTGGCTTTTTTTTTTCATACAAATATTTTTCTCTAGTCCAATATGTAGATCTCAGTTCCCTTTTTCTCTATGCTCCCGCTTGCCCTTACTTTCTCAGAGCATTGTGTTACTTGTTACTGGTTAATGCTTGTGTATCATTTTGGTGATGCTGGTGCAGTTTTTTGTCCATGATTATCTACAGTCTTAGTTACTATTAAGTGTTTTAATGAATATTATTGAGTATTATAAACGATGTATTTTAGATCATGCACATCTTTTTGTTCCTCAGTCTTTTTAAAAGTTGATTTGCATTCTTACCGGGTATAGAAAGATCACTAGGCCAAATCTTTAATATTACAAAAAATACGGAGAGAAAATATATCAAAGTAAATGAGCATCAGAAACTCTATTAGAGATAAAGAATCGCGATAGACACACAAAACAGACCGACTAGCGGAGGGCATATGAACAATTAGCATCAGCAAGTCTGAAAATATGGCCGACTTGCACGCAACAAATGTCCATTGCTTTCATTGTTTTAAATGAGTATTCCTGTAGCCACGAGAACATATGAAACATCGGCAAGAGTAAAAATAGCTTTCTCACAAATAATTAAAAAAAAAGTCAAATTATTTAACAACAAGGACCACTATTCACAACATACGACCACTTAAATGGGGAAAATTTTAGAATCATTCCTCTTAAAGGTGGGAAAACCCAGCAAGGCCTAGGACCGCGAGATGCGATCTATGCCGCCCCAGGACAATCTGAGGCATTGACGCTTCTTGCGGCTCTTCCAATTATAGTATGGTGCTAGCAGAAACCTACTCGTCTCGAACAGGCGCAAAGGTAAGAGGCAAGAAAAGAAAATGTTGAAAATGTGAGAAGCAAGACACTCTATGGTAGTCACAAGTACGGTAAGTGGCCACTCTACTACAATGTGTGTCACATATATCCTCATTATTTGAGCACGAAATATAGTGATAACTACATGCATCATACTCAGCCTTTTCTAAACATCACAGGGAAGGGTATCTGCACAGAATGAAAAATCCATCACCGGGGAGATCAACTGATTAGCCCGTAGTACCAGAGTAGATTACAGTCACTGTGTCAGTACACTGTAGTTCAGTCTCAGCAAGAACACCCATGAATATCACGAGCAACTGACGCCTCCATTTCCATCTACTACATAACTAACAACCAGCTGTCATGGGCTCAAAGTCATAATAGAATATAGGAACTTCCCATTCATGATGCTCAAAAAGAAACAAACACCTAGGAAAACCTAACCAAGAAATCTCTACAACAAAATTTTAACCACCTGAAGAAGTAGGAGATTGAAGAAAACATCAGAGATGGAAGATCGCTCACAACGGATTGCTGTGGGATTCGGAAAAGTAGCATTATGGACGGATTATATCTACACGATTTACTACAGATTATGCTAATGGCCAGTCGGCTCAATCTATAAATCCAGCGGGCGGTAGAGTGCCTTACAGTTCACACAGACGTGGTTAGGAGAGACAAGAGAGTCGCCGTATTAAACTTCATTGGACTATCAAATAGATCCATGTTTTAGCGACAAGTGTACTCCTGGATGGTCAATTATAATGTGCACGTCATTCATTCCCATCTGGGAGGCGATATTCTACACGTGTACGAGGTCGTAGTTATTTCCGAATGAATTAACTTACTGTATGATTTTGGGTTTGTCATCAGCTATGTGAGGGCCTTATATGAAGAGTCGTTTGAGTTTCAAATATACTGAATTGGTGCTGTTGTTGTTTCCATTGAGGTTGTATATATAGAACGGTATAACTTAGATATAGGAACTATCTCATAACAAGCAATTGGAATGAAATTTTGGAGATTCTGAGAGAGCAGTTGAAGCTCGTACTAATGTGTCGTGGTCCATGCGCGTCATGGTTATTGGTGTCTGTACCAAAGGGGGCCAAAAAGACTCTATATTGGGTAGGAAGATTAGCTTCTTCAGTAAAAACAAATGTGCTGGCAAAACTGAATCAACATTTGTAGAATAATGAAATTAAATCCCTTCCTCTTACCCTGTACAAAAATAAACTCCAAATAGATCAAAGACCATCTTAAATTTTTAAAATTTTATTTGTGTGTGTGTAAATGTAAATCACATTTTAAAAGTTGGTACTTTTAAATAGTTTCATTTATAACAAAAAATTCCTCTCTTGTCAGAGAGAGGCAGTTTGTGTGCCACAGTACACACAGAGGTTTAAGACTTGGAGGGCGTGTTCTCTCCTTACCACCACATGAGCCTTGGGGATTGAACTCAGGACCTCAATTTAGCAGTGAGTGTTCTTTACTGCTGAGCCATTTCACTGGCCCCCACAACTGGCTTTTTAAATTTTTTTTATTTATTTCTGTATGTGTATGATGTAGTGTCTGCATGTAGGTTCTGTGCAGCCTTGTCGTGCAATGCTGCGAGGTCAGAAGAGGGTTGTCGGATTCCCCTTGGAACTGGAGTTCTGGAGTTCTCCTGGAATCGAGTTACAGATGTTTCTCAGCCGCCATGTGGTGCTGGGGAATTGAACCCGGGTCTCTGCAAGAGCCTGTCAGTGCTCTTAACCGCTAGGCTACTCTCCAGCCCATTGGATTTTTATTAACATTTGTTGAAACTATCTCTCAAGTTATCCTTAATACATTTGAAGGTTTTATTTTGTCTCTTGTGAAAAAAAATAGGTTTATTTATTTTTCCTTTCCAGTATGTACATGCTCAATTTCCTTGTCCATTGGATGAGTTAAAATTTCCAGGACAACATGGAACTTCAGAGTGGTGATAAGCAGGCATTTGATAGATCACCTCTTTTATTATTGCTCTATTAATGTACATCCAAATGTTTTATGAATGCCTTTTTTATAGAATAAAGAATGCTTCTTTTCTTCTTAAATATGCTCTAGAGCTTAAATGTGAACATAGTGATAACTTTTTTAATATCTTTTTCTGTTAGGTAAAGAAAATCTTCCTTTTGACTTTATTGCTCATAGAAATATTATATAAATGTATGAGTCCTGAAGTATTTCTTTTTTTAAAATTATTTCTTTTTTTGTGTGTGAATGTACTGTCTGCATGTAGGTTGGTGACCCGTGTCATGCTCGTGCATTGTCTGCAGAGGTCAAAAGAGAGGTGTCGGGTTCCTGGAACTGGGTTAAAGACGGTTCCTAAGCCACCATGTGGGTGCTAGAATCGAACCCAACCCAGGTTCCCTTTCTAGCAAGAGCAGTTGGTGCTTCTTAACTGCTGAGCCATCTCTCCAGCCCGAGTCTGAATTTCTGACCTGACACTGCCCATGAAACTAACCAGTGGGTCACCCTAGAAACCTGAGCTTCTTAAAGCATAACATATTTTTCATTGACTGAGATATTAAATTTTTTACTATTTCTCCCATTTAATAATTACGGTTTCATTATTGTATATTAATTCCATTTCTCTCTTTTTTTTTTTTTGTCTTTTGAGACAGGTCTCCCTGTTAGCCCCAGCTGTCCTGGACTCACTCTGTAGACCAGGCTGGCCCTTGAACTACACAAAGATCCGCCTGCCTCTGCCTCCCAAACGTGCCTAGGATTAAAGGCGTGCGCCACCTACGCGGCAGAACTTTCATTTCCTCTCTTAAACAACATATATGCAAGTCCCTACCTTGATATAAAATTAAAACCATGAGTTCACAGTATTTCCAGAAGGGTGTGTCTGCCAACATTTGGTTCTGAGGCATTGCCCTAGCACCTGGAAAGCAGTTACTGTGTGCATTCTTCCAGCATGCACGCCACCCTCTCCATTCTGTCAAGTTAACTCTATTGCAGATGAAAGGACCACAGTGTGTATGGATAGGGCTTACTAAAGGGAGGAACAGAGAGCAGGAAGACAGCAGAGATCATGAGATTCCAGCAGTAAGCATCATGGATGCTGTCCTTCTAGGAACCAAGAGAGACGGGGCTAAGATATTACTGTCTGATCATCTCATGTTTTCTAGGGGGTTTATTCATGATGCTCTGTCTGATTCTTGTGCTTTGTCTACTGTGGAGGAAATTACTCATTTGCATCCTGTTTTACTAGGTGATTTTCTTCTGTTTTTACAAGCCATGTTTCATTCATTTCATTTCATTGATCTACTTTGGCTTCAGTATCCTTGGAAATCACCCTTGCTGCTAAAGACTATGTATTGTTTTTCTTTCATGCGATTATATAAATATATTATATATATATATATATATATTTTTTTTTTTTTAGGTTAAGAGAATATTGTTGCAGGATGATAACCAATGCTTTTCAGCTGGCTTCCTGTGCGTGGCATACTCTATCTATAGAACCAAGTAAAAAATCTCTTTAAAGACAAGAAGAGGCTGGAAGAAGGTAGGTAAAGTGCTACACTAGGTAAAGTGTTTGCTGAGTTGTATGAGATCTGGTTCAGAGATACCAGCACTCATTTAAAGCTGGGTGTAAGCCCCGTAACTGGAGGGCGAGACAGCAGATTCTCTTGGCTCTTTCTGACAGCCAGTCCCAGCTAAAATGGAAAGCTCCAGGTTAATTGAGAGACTGTCTCAAAAATGNGCCACCATGTTTTAGGCAAATACAGTGGGAAAAACAAACCAGAGGCATCTAGACAGAGCTTGGATTCCAATACTATTTCCCTGTGAGGAAACCAGGCTCCTCGGAGACGGCTCATTCTAGGACTGAAGCCAGAAATACACAGATGGAACTGAACCAACCTGTGTTGCCAAGAAGAAGCAGGTCTCCTCCCTCCTTCCCTCCCTCCCTTCCTTCCTCCCTCCCTCCCTTCCTTCCTTCCTCCCTCCCTCCCTCCTTCCCTCCCTCCCTCCCTCCCTCCCTCCCTCCCTCCGTACCTCTCAGTAAAGGTTCACCCAGTGGTGCTTTGTGCTGTGCTGGGTGCCAGGATCTAGCAGTCATCTACAAGACACTCCTACCCTCGTGGAACTCCCATTCTGGTGGAGGACAGCAGTATCAACTTTTAAATCAGGCAGTGGAAACTCCTTGGTGCCATTTTATGGGAGGCCCTGAGAGGCATCTATCAGAGTCTTTCAGGAGAGGCCTTAGTAGAGTAAAGACACAGAAGTCTGATGGGCATCTTTGGAGGACTCGTCTTAGAGGAAGTACGAAGGCCCCAAGGCGAGACTGTCAGGGAAGGCTGGGATGAGATGAGCAAAGCCAGTGTGGCCAGGAGGGAGCAGAACCAGGATAAGGGTTAGATGATGCTCTCAGAAAAGCAGGGGGTAAACTTTGCCTACCAGCTAAGATATTTTATTTATTTATGTATTTATTTATTTATTTATTTATTTATTTTATGTGTATGAGTGTACTGTCTGCATGTAGGTTTGTGCACCCATGTTGTGCAATGCTGCGGAGGTCAGAAGAGGATGTCAGATTCCTCTGGAACTGGAGTTAAAGACGGTTCTTAGCCGCCATGTGGGTGCTGGGAATCGAACCCCAGTCCTCTGCAAGAGCAGTTGGCGCCCTTAACCACTAAGCCATCTCTCCAGCCCCAGCTAAGATATATTTAAGGGTCCCTGTCAACCTTGTGGCATCTTGTCCTCTTCAACCTATTCCCATACTCAAACTTCTTTGATGGAAGATGACTTTTCTACTGTCCACAATAAACTTTTCTTCTCTTCATCATAGGGATTGGCCTCCTTGGGTCCTTCCCTTGTGACTCTAATAGTCCCCTGTACATTATCCTAGGCTATGAAAATTCCAGACCCTTCTAAGACACATACAGAACAAGATGGCATGCTGACCCTGAACCCCAGATGGAATGTCCTGCTTTGGGAAAAGAAAAAAATCCTTTCATTTCACTATTTGCAGAGCCTCATAGTAAAAGAAAGAAAAAAGAATAGTGAGGTTCTCAAAGAAAATCTCAAGCTTGTTGGATGTTTGGGAGCATGCCCAGAGGAATTAATTCCAGCTCCATTCTGTTAAGACTGACAAGTTCCCAACAGGTGGGGTTCTGGGAGGGGTTGTATGCTCAGGAAGGGGCAGAGAGGAAGTCAGGTGAAAGGGTAAAATGGTTTGTAGATGGTTTCCCCTGGATAAGAAAGCTGGCTAGGCAAAGATTTTAATGATGGAAATGAGTTGTTATTCATATTTGTTTTATTTTATAAATAATTAAATGCTAATATTAATTTTAGGCTAATATTATGTTAGTCTTAGAAATATGGAAATTTGCCCTCTTTGACCCCATAGCTAGCTCAGAAGGCCAACTGACCATAAGGCACAGCAGTTTGTGATCTCATAAAAGTGAGAGGTTGGCATTACTGAGCAAGGAGCAGCCCTGTGACTCTGCTTGAGGCTGAGGAAGCAGAGGCTCTAAGGAGAAGATGACGTGATTAGAATTGTACGAGGCTTAAATTGCACTAGAGAAAAGGAAAGAGAAGAATAGAGCTGCTTCGCCTACCCCTTCCTGTAACATCCCAGGAACAGTGGGTTTGGCATCTCAGAGCACCCTTCTGGGCTTTAATATCCCCTCTTCCACAGCCGGCTATCAGACTGTGAACAAGTCTCATGACCTATAAACTCTGAGGTAATTATTATATCAAAACTCACCTAATTCTTGAATTTCCCCTTTTTCAAATGTTTTCTTTTCCCCAGGCTGATTCCTTATTCCTGCTTGCTCACATAACTGCACTGCCTTAGGATGGTGTAACAGAGCTCATTGCATCATCAGTCTGTGCTTGGGAAGCTGGGGGTTTAGCGGACATAAGACAGATGCAAAAGACCAGTCATTCTGCCATTTCATTCCTTGAACTCTGCTTTTAGATCTACTGAGGCATTCAGCTTTACATTGCTATAACAAACACCCCACATAAATCTATTTTTAAAAGAGAAAAGGCTTCTTTTGACTCATAGTTTCAGAGGCTTTAATCTATGGACCTTGGCTATATAACTTTGGGCCCATGAAAGCTTGTGTGGTAATGAAGAAGTTGCTCAGTTCATGGTGTTTGGGAAATGAAACAGGGCAGGAAGAATCCAGGATCCCAGGATCTCCCATAATCTCATTTCTGTAGACCTTCTGTGTTTGAAAGGAGTATATGCATGTGTACTTATTTGTGTATGCATATATGTGCACACATGTGGAGGCCAGAAGTTGACACTGGTGTCTTTCTCAACCACTTTCCACCTTAGTTTTTGAGACAGAGTCTCTCAATAAGCCCAGTGCTCTTCAATTGCCTAGATTGTCTGGCGCATGTGCTCTCCGTGCCTAGCCCACTAGATTTATTCCTAAGCGTCTATTGAAAGCTCCATCTTAAATTTATTTTTAGTATTTTGAAAGCTTTTTTATTGAAGTTTTGGGCAATTCATACAACATTTCTCAGTCCAATTTAGACTCAGTCCCTTTTCCATGCCCCCCCCACCTGAGTTCATGCATTTTGCCATACACGTCTTGCATCTTTTCTTCAGTCTTTTTAAAGTTGGATTCATACCAAAGACACAGGGATGATTCAAAATACGTAAATCAATAAATATCATTAAACACTTAAATAGACTGAAAAACAAAAACCACACAGTCATCTCAATTGACTCAGGAAAAGCCTTCCACAAAATCCAGTATGCTTTCATGTTTAAAGTCCTAGAGAGAATTGTACTGGAAGGAACATTCCTCAACATAATCAAAGCCATATACAACAAACCCATAACCAACATCATCATAAATGGAGAAAAATGAGAAGCATTCCCCTTAAAGGCAGAAACCCAGCAAGGCAGCCCCCTGTTGCCTCTCCTCTTCAATATAGTGCTTGAAACACTTGCTGGGGCAATAAGGCGAGAAAAGAAAATTAAAGGAGTACTAATTGGAAAAGAGGAAGTCACGCTATCCCTTTTTGCAGATGATATGATAGTTTACCTAAGGGATGCTAAAAACTCCACCGGAAAATTCCTAGAAATGATTAAGAGTTTCAGTAAAGTGTCAGGATACAAAATTAACCTAGAGCCTTTCTTTACACCAACAATAAGCAACTGGACAAAGAATATAAGGAGACTTTCCCATTCATGATAGCCTCAAAAAAAGAAAAACAACAAAACAACCTAGGAACAAACCTAACCAAAAATCTCTACAACAAAAATTTTAAACCCCTGAAGTAGGAGATTGAAGAAAACATCAGAAGATGGAAAGATCTCCCATGCTTATGGATTGGAAAAATTAATTATACAGATTAACATACAGATTCAATGCAATCCCAATTAAAATCCCCGTGAGTTTCTTCACAGATTTAGAAAAAAATCCTTAAATTCATATGGAAAAACAAAAGACCCAGAATAGCCAAAGTGACCCTGAGCAAAAAGTGCAATACAGGGGGGAATCAGTATACCAGACTTGAAACTATATCACTGGGCTATAGTCATAAAAACAGCCTGGTACTGGCATAAGAACAGACCCATAGACCAATGGAATGAAATTGAAGATCTAAACTTGAGCTCGTACAATTTCAGCCACCTCATATTTGACAAAGGGGCCAAAAAGACTCAATGGAGGAAAGATAGCTTCTTCAGCAAATGTTGCTGGCAAAACTGGATCACCATGTGTAGAAGAATAAAATTAAGCCCTTACCTCTTACCCTGTACAAAAATAAACTCCAAATAGATCAAAGACCATCTTAAATTTTTAAAATTTTATTTGTGTGTGTGTAAATGTAATTCACTTTTTTAAAAGTTTGTACTTTTAAAAATAGTTTCATTTTATTTAAAAAAAATATTCTCTTGTCAGAGAGAGGCAGTTTGTGTGCCACAGTACACACAGAGGTTAGAGGAAAACTTGGAGGGCGTGGTTCTCTCCTTCCATCACATGAGACCTGGGGATTGAACTCAGGACTTCAGATTTAGCAGTGAGTTCTTTACCTGCTGAGCCATTTCACTGGCCCCCACAACTGGCTTTTTAAAAATTTTTTTATTTATTTCTGTATGTGTATGAATGTAGTGTCTGCATGTAGGTCTGTGCACCCGTGTCGTGCAATGCTGCGGAGGTCAGAAGAGGGTGTCGGATTCCCTTGGAACTGGAGTTCTCCTGGAATCGGAGTTACAGATGGTTCTCAGCCGCCATGTGGGTGCTGGGGATTGAACCCGGGTCCTCTGCAAGAGCTGTCAGTGCACTTAACCGCTAGGCTATCTCTCCAGCCCACAATTGGATTTTTAATATTAACATTTGTTAAACTATCTTCTCAAGTTATCCTTAAAATATTTGAAGGTTTTATTTTGTCTCTTGTGAAAAAAAATAGGTTTATTTATTTTTCCTTTCCAGTATGTACATGCTCAATTTCCTTGTCCATTGGATGAGTTAAAATTTCCAGGACAACATGGAACTTCAGAGTGGTGATAAGCAGGCATTTGATAGATCACCTCTTTTATTATTGCTCTATTAATGTACATCCAAATGTTTTATGAATGCCTTTTTTATAGAATAAAGAATGCTTCTTTTCTTCTTAATATGCTCTAGAGCTTAATGTGAACATAGATGATAACTTTTATTAATATCTTTCTGTTAGGTAAAGAAAATCTTCCTTTTGACTTTATTGCTCATAGAAATATTATATAAATGTATGAGTCTGAAGTATTTCTTTTTTTATAAATTATTTCTTTTTTATGTGTGTGAATGTACTGTCTGCATGTAGGTTGGTGTACCCATGTCGTGCAATGCTGCAGAGGTCAAAGAGAGGGTGTCGGGTTCCCCTGGAACTGGAGTTAAAGACGGTTCCTAGCCACCATGTGGGTGCTAGGAATCGAACCCAGGTCTTCTGCAAGAGCAGTTGGTGCTCTTAACTGCTGAGCCATCTCTCCAGCCCCGAGTCTGAAGTATTTCTGACCTGACCACTGCCCATGAAACTAACCAGTGGGTCACCCTAGAAACCTGAGCTTCTTAAAGCATAACATATTTTTCATTGACTGAGATATTAAATTTTTTACTATTTCTCCCATTTAATAAATTAGGTTATCCAATTATTGTATATTAGAACTTCATTTCTCTCTTTTTTTTTTTTTTGTCTTTTTGAGACAGGGTCTCCCTGTAGCCCCAGCTGTCCTGGAACTCACTCTGTAGACCAGGCTGGCCTTGAACTCACAAAGATCCGCCTGCCTCTGCCTCCCAAGTGCTAGGATTAAAGGCGTGCGCCACCACGCCCGGCAGAACTTCATTTCTCTTAAACAACATATATGCAAGTCCCTACCTTGATATAAAATTAAAACCATGAGTTCACAGTATTTCCAGAAGGGTGTGTCTGCCAACATTTGGTTCTGAGGCATTGCCCTAGCACCTGGAAAGCAGTTACTGTGTGCATTCTTCCAGCATGCACGCCACCCTCTCCATTCTGTCAAGTTAACTCTATTGCAGATGAAAGGACCACAGTGTGTATGGATAGGGCTTACTAAAGGGAGGAACAGAGAGCAGGAAGACAGCAGAGATCATGAGATTCCAGCAGTAAGCATCATGGATGCTGTCCTTCTAGGAACCAAGAGAGACGGGGCTAAGATATTACTGTCTGATCATCTCATGTTTTCTAGGGGGTTTATTCATGATGCTCTGTCTGATTCTTGTGCTTTGTCTACTGTGGAGGAAATTACTCATTTGCATCCTGTTTTACTAGGTGATTTTCTTCTGTTTTTACAAGCCATGTTCAAATTCATTTCATGTCATGATCTACTTTTGGCTTTCAGTATCCTTTGGAAGATCACCTTGCTGTCTAGACTATGTATATTGTTTTTCTTTCATGCGATTTTATATATATATATATATATATATATATATATATTTTTTTTTTTTTAGGTTAAGAGAATATTGTTGCAGGATGATAACCAATGCTTTTCAGCTGGCTTCCTGTGCGTGGCATACTCTATCTATAGAACCAAGTAAAAAATCTCTTTAAAGACAAGAAGAGGCTGGAAGAAGGTAGGTAAAGTGCTTCACTAGGTAAAGTGTTTGCTGAGTTTGTATGAGGATCTGGGTTCAGATACCCAGCACTCATATTAAAGCTGGGTGTATAGCCCCGTACTGGAGGACAGAGACAGGCAGATTCTTGGCTCTTTCTGACCAGCCAGTCTAGCTAAAACTGCAAGCTCCAGGTTAATTGAGAGACTGTCTCAAAAAATAAAATGGAGCATGGTAGAGGAAGACACCTGCTATCCCCTGAACTGTACATGTGTATGCAAAGGCAAGCACATCCACACCTATGTTCACACACATGAATATATCATACACACACCAAAAACAAACAAAAAAACCAGCAGGGACTGGGGGAGCTGCTTGCTGTATAATCTGAAGACTGGAGTTTGGATCCCAGTACCTATTTAATAAGCTGGGTGTCTTGTACATGCAGTAGGCTTATGTACCCACAAAAATACAAGGACATACATTCACACAAAGAAACACAGTCACACACATACATAATAAGTCAACCAATCAATCAACTTTTAAAAAAGCAAGCAGCCAAAGACACCAAAGATCTCTACAACAAAAATTTTAAACCCCTGAAGGAGATTGAAAATGACATCAAAACATGGAAAGACCTCCCATGCTCATGGATTGGAAAAATTAATATAGTAAAAATGTCCATTTTACCCAAATTGATATACAGATTCAAAGCAATCCCAATCAAAATCCCCATGAGTTTCTTTACAGACTTAGAAAAAAAAATCCTTAAATTCATATGGAAAAACAAAAGACCCCAAATAGCTAAAGCAACCCTGAGTGAAAAGTGCAATATAGGTGGGATTGCTTTACCAGACTTCAAGCTATATTACAGGGCTATAGTCATAAAGACAGTCTGGTACTGGTACAAAAACAGACCCGTTGACCAGTGGAACAAAATTAAAGATCTAAACTTGAGTTCATACAATTTCATCCACCTCATATTTGACAAAAGGACAAAAAAGCTCCGTGGAGGAAGGATATAGCAGGTTCAGCAAATGGTGCTGACAAAACTGGATCATCATTTGTAGAAGAACAAAATTAAACCCCTACCTCTCACCCTGAACAAAAATCAACTCCAAGTGGATCAAAAATCTCAATGTGAAACCCGAAACCCTGAAGGTGATAGAAGAAAAAGTTGGCAACAACCTACAAGACGTAGGCATAGGAAAAGACTTCCTAAATCAGCAGCTGCACAGAAAATAAGGTCAACAGTTGACAAATGGGACCTCATCAAACTCAAAAGCTTCTGTAAAGCTAAAGAAACAATCAAGGAAATGAAGAGAAAACCCACAGAGTGGGAGGAAATCTTCACCAGTGATACATCTGACAGAACATTAACATCCAGAATATATAAACTACTCAAAAAACAAGTAAGAAAACAAATGACTCACTCAAAATGATGGAGTGAAGAGCTGAACAGAAACTTCACCAGTGAGGAAGTAAAGATGGCTGAGAAACGTCTTAAAAAGTGTTCAACATCTGGGGCTGGAGAGATGGCCTAGCGGTTAAGAGCACCGACCGCTCTTACAGAGGACCCGGGTTCGATCCCCAGCACCCACATGGCGGACGAGAGCCGTCTGAAACTCCAATTCCAGGAGAACTCCAGTTCCAGGGGAATCCGACACCCTCTTCTGACCTCCGCGGCATTGCACAACACGGGTGCACAAACCTGCATGCAGACAGTACATTGATACATATACAGAAATAAATTTAAAAAAAAGAAAAAAAAGTGTTCAACATCATTAACAATTAAGGAAATGCAAATTAAAAACATTCTAAGATATCATCTCACTCCAATAAGACTAAGATCAAGGAAACAAAAGATACCAAGTGCCAGAGAGGTTGTGGGGAAAGGGGAACACTCATCCACTGCTGGTGGGAATGTAAACTTGTACAGCCACTATGGAAAGCAGTGTGGAGAACACTTAAAAGACTCAAAATGAGCCTCCCACCTGACCCAGCCATACCACTCCTGGGTATATACCCACAAGACTCATCCTACTGCAAAGATACATGCACATCTATGTTTATTGCAGCTCTTATCACAATAGCAAAGAGTTGGAACCAACCCAAATGCCCCTCAACTGGCAACTGGATAACAAAAATGTGCTACATCTCCATATGGAGTTCTATGCAGCAGTAAAGAAAGATGACATCATGAGATTTGCAGGTAAATGGATGGAACTCGAAGCCATTATGCTAAGTGAAATAACATAGTCCCCCCAAAATAAACAGGGAATGGTTTCCCTCAATTGTGGATGCTATTACAAAATCCCCCAATTGAAAGAAAAACTGAGCAATGATTTGTTATATTTCTTTCTATCTGAAAGCAACTGTAATGTTATAATGTTATAATGTGACTCTCTTAATGAGCCCTAGAATTAACTTACCACTTACTTTCAGGCATGGTAATTAATGTATATGGGTGGAAGGCATATATTCATATTTTAGAGTAATATAAAATTAAAAGAAAAAATGTGATCCCCTAAACATAAAAAATAATAATAGAAAAAATAAAAAGCAAGCAGGATGGTAGAATGAAAATTACTTCTTTTTTCCCCTTCTAAAATGTACATAGTCTGTAGGCTGTAATGCCAGCAAATGTAATCTACATTGACCTTGTATGCAGTAAATGGCATGTATATACTTCATTTTCCACATTCTATGAACTATACAGGTACAGCTTGTGTCATTTTCTCTAGAAGGTCTTTATTATTATTTGGTTCGGGGTTTGGTCTAGACTACTTCCAGAGAGCCAGCTGCACCATTGGATGTCAGAAAAGTCCTATAGTTTCTGGGTCCTTCATGCTTCTTTTATGAATTACATACCTGTGGGAGAAAGGACCCAGAACCCTGGGTGTGCTCATTTTTCCTGTAAAAGACTGACATAGCTACCACAGATGATGACTGTGGATGAGCTGCTGGGTACACTGGGCTTTCTGGCATAGGATGAGCAAACCTTGGTTAACAAGCTACATGACTAGCATCCAAAATGCTCCATGTGCATTTTAAGTCTTTTTTTTTTTTTTTTTTTTTTTTTTTTTTTTTTTTGTTTTTTTTTTTTTTTTTTTTTTTTTTTTTTTTTTTTTTTTTTTGGTCTTTTTGAGACAGGGTCTCCCTGTAGCTCTGGCTGTCCTGGAACTTGCTATGTAGACCAGGCTGGCCTCTGAACTCACAGAGATCCGCCCGCCTCTGCCTCCAAAGTGCTAGGATTAAAGGTGTGCACAACCACGCCTGGCCATTTTAAGTCTTTTTAACATGTATGTGTATATTCCCACATTATTTATGTGTACCATGTGCATGCATGTTCCTGGGAAAGCCATCAGATCCCTGGAAATGTAATTATAGACAATTATGAGCCCCCTGAAGTGGGTGTTGGGAACCGAACCTGGGTCTTCCACAAGAGCCATAGCACTCTTTCCTGCTGGTCATCTCTCCAGCCCCAATCTATACATTTTAAAAGTCGGACACATTAACATTTGTGTGGGCTTCACATAGCTTGGATGGTGATTGTCAAGACCAAAAATTATACTTTATAAAACTCCTATGATAAACGTGGGCTGATTATGTTTATTCTAAATTTATGATAATTTTTTTCCCTTCAATAAGTTGGAAAACTCCCTTGTTTAAAATCAAGGATGGGGGTGGTGCTGGAGAGATGACTCAGTACTTAAGAGCAGTGGCTGCTCTTGCAGAAGACCTGGATTCAGTTCCCAGCACCCATATAGTGACTAATAGCCATCTGTAACTCCAGTTCCAGGGATCTGGACATCCTCTTCTGAGGAATACATTCATACATATAAAATAAAAATAATAAAATATTTTTAAAAATCACAGATTTGGATTTGTTTCATTTCTGTGAGTTGGCTCTCCCAGTCAGGTCATTGAGGGGGCCCATATTTATAAAAACACAGATAAAACATGTGACTCGGAGATGCCCAATAGGCATATGGGATGGGCTAAGGAGAACAGGATTGGGTGGTGTGGCTGATACAAGGACTTTGGTAAGCCAGATTCTGCCTATAGTAAATTACATTCTTAATTACACCATTTGCCTATGGAAGCCTGTGTATGAGACTCTGGACTACCACAAAGCCAAGTGAGCATCCCATGTTCATCTGAACTTGAAGGAATGGCATTTGGACTTTGCAGGGAAGAATCTGGTGATCGCTGGTGAAGTTTGTACCACATTTACCTAACAGCACCACCACTGGATGGCAGTAAAAATCCTTGCACTTCCCTCTGTTCTCTTTTAAAACTTATCAACTTGTCCTTTTGTCATCTAAAATGACACGCTTTTAGAGTCAGCTGTTACCAGAACACCCTTCAGTCACATATGACTCAAGTTTGAAAAATTTTTAAATAGGGGAAAAAAACAATTATGTAGACTGTGCTTGAAATAAAGATAAAAAAATGAAAAAAAAAACTGAGAGAAAGATGCAGGACAGTTATGGCAGAATGCATGATCTGGGATGGGGTGGGGGTAGGGGGGAAGGGAAAGGGAAATGTGCCTGAACTGAATTGGAAAATGATGTATGAAATGCACAAAGCATCAATAAAAAAATGTTAAAAAAAAACAAATAAAGATATTTGGATAACCACTAAAATCCGGCAGGTTTTCCATTCATTAAACTGGACAGTCAATATGTCATTTAAACATCAAATGAAGTGTAAAGTGATGAGGTACAGATTATACAAGTATACCAAAAAAGTGTAAAACAAGTTCCCATGGAGACCATGAACTTCTAAGTAATGCTCTGGAAGTAAGGACAAGGGAGTTCTTTTTCAACTGTTACCTTCAACATTGAGGAGAAGACTGATTATTTAATTTTCCACAGACTTTATTTTTTCTTTTATGTGTATGTGTCACTTCCTGCATGTATGTATGTATGTATGTATGTATGTGCATCACATGCATACCTTGTGCCTTTGGAGACCAGAAGAGCAAATTGGATCTCCTGGAACTGGAATTATAGATGGTTGTTAACTGTCATTGGGTTCTGGCAACCAAACCTGGGTCCTCTGCAAGAGCAGCCAGTGCTCTTAACTGCTGAGCTGTCCCTCCGATTAGGCTTTCAAATCACGACTCGAAACTTTCTGCAACCAAAAGTGAACTCATCACTTTAACTTCCCAAGTTTATTCCTTCAAAAATGCACTGAAATACAGACTGGAGCTGGGTATTGGGAATATAGCAGTATTCAGGACATTCAATGCCCCTGCGGCTATGGAGCTTAGATGCCCTGGCCTTGCCCAGATGTTCATCCAGAGTCTGAAAGCCACATACCCCAGCCCCTCCCATTCCCCTTACAGTCAATAGCACTTTCTACACACCAGCTATCTCTGGATTCCATCCACGCTTTGTCTTTCCACTTCGAGCCTATCTCATCAGGCCTTCCTGCCCTGTTCTTGCCTCCTTACATGTATTTTCCACCCAGCTGCCAGGGCCATGTTCCTAATTGTCCTTCCTAATAGCTTTCTATTGTGATAAAAACACTGACCAAAACTAACTTGGAGAGGAAAGGGTTTATTTTATCTTATATCTCCCAGGTCACAGTTCATCACTGAAGGAAGTTGGGGCAGGAACTCAGGGCAGGAATTCAGGGCAGGAGCTCAGGGCAGGAGCTGAAGCGCAGACCACAGAGGAGCTCTGCTTACTGGTTTGCTCAGCTCGCTTTCTTTATATAATACAGGACTACCTGCCTAAGGTGGCACTGCCCACAGTGGGCCTCCCACACAACTCAGCAATCAAGGAAATGCCCCACAGACATGGCCAGGCCAGTCCAATTAGACAACTCTTCAGTTGAAGTTTCCTCCCTCCAGATATATCAAGTTGACAACTGAGGCTATCCAGCACACTAATTTACAAACATGATCACAGTTTCTCCTCTGCTTAACCGTTTGGGGGTCTTCTATTGTCTTGCAGATAAGCATCCATGTGTCTCCTGCTTACCTCCTCAGACTTGGCCCATGCTATGCATCCTTTTCCTCTCTACACTCTAGGAATCAGTCCCGGGAAAATTATTTCTACTATGACAACTCACTCTGTTTTTCGTTTGGGGTTTCTCCATAGCTTGTTCTTGCTTGGAATACACCCTTCTTCCCACTGATAATTCCCGTGTCTACGTGCTCCTTTACGTGTCAGCTGATCTATCACCTTTTCAAGGTCACCATTCTTGATCCAAATAAGGTGAGGCTGTCTCTTTCTTAGCTCTCTATTCTTCTCTCATAATGCCTATCCATGTCACTAAATTAGTTATCTTGACCTTTTCCATGATGCTAATGGTTCTCAGCTCTGGAGCATTAGAATACTGACGCTGTTCCCCTAACAACTGAACCAGGGCCATGAAGAATGGGGTGTGATCTGGTCTTTCTAGTTTTGTCACTGTCTATCCTGATATAAATCAAATAGAAAAATTCAAGAACACAAATAGTGCTTATGTTCCTTTGACTTAAACTTGGATACTTGTGTTTTCCTCAATTTTTAAATTCTTTCTCCAGTCCTCCAACTCTTCTGTTGTGAAATTTTTGAATAGTTCCTATTTAAATTGTAGTATGCAGTAGTATGTTTACTTCCATTTTCCTCAGTGTGCTTCTGAAGAAAAAAGAGCTTTCTCTTACCTAACACAGTAAGATGGTAAAACTAGAAAATTTAACCTAGATATAATCGGATTATCTGAGAATCCATGTTCAGATTTCATCAGGTATCTCAATAATGTTCTTTCTGAAGAATGAGTTTCCCAAGAGGCATCCTCAGTGGAAAATTAGTGTGAAGAAATGGTTTGAGGTACTATTGTTCTTGAAATACATAAGGGAAGGGAGGAGAAGGGGAGGGAAGGGAAGGGAGCACCATGATGCTGGGCATTAGACAAAGGCCAGGCAAACCTTTTGATGTCTTTAAAAATTGTAATGCCCTTTACTGTTCTTCTGAGATAAGGTGACAGGATTGGGTCTTTAGTGTAGAGACTGATTGCTAGGTCTGGCTCTCCCAGTATTCCAAGGGACACACAGATGTGTACTCCCTCCAGAGCTGTTAGTGACCTCACTTCCTCTTTACTTAGGTCCCACCCAAGCCAGTTAAAAGGTTTTTCCTAGACACCATCTTTGCTGTTAGCTGCCATGTGCCAACAGACTTGCCAGCCCTGACCAGTTCTGAAGTAAATATATCCCATTAAGCCTGGTGTGCCTGTCTTTTTATCTGGGGTTCACACCTGCATAGATCCAACATATAGGCACCCTTTTTTCTAACACAGAGCTATCACCTTTTCAAGGTCACCACCCTTGATCCAAATAAGGTGAGGTTGTCTCTTTCTTAGCTCTCTATTCTTTTAAATTAGTTATGTAATCTTGACCTTTTCTATTACTAGATTTCAGTGGCACATAGACAAAGTCCTGACTGCAAGGCAGAATGCCCTAGCCTGAGCTAATCTGTAGAAGGCAGGTAGATAAGAACTATCATTGGCTGAAGAAGTAAATCTTTCAGTCTTAAAAGGGTCGGGTGGCTCATTACATCTTCCATTATTGTTTGCTAATTATAATGTCAAATGTGATGCATATAAAATTCCTTCAAGATACTGTCAACCCTTTTTTCCTGGGAGAAACATATAAAGAGGCTGATAAGATACATTACAACCCTGTCCAGTGCAGTTGGAGCTACATTTGATCCTCGCCCTCTGCCACCCATTGAAGATGGCACCCTTCTTTGGAGTAAATTGATGGCTTACCTGCAGGTGTTACCTAGATCCTAATTCCTGAGACCTCTCATTCCTGATCTCGATGTCCTTCTTACGAATGATGTGGTGCTTGTCCATTTATTGTGAATGGGCAAGAAAATGCCAATTGGGACCATGGCGCACCCCCCGGACGCTAACCACACTCTTTCCAGTTCTGTCACACAGCCACAGCCTTCTCCATTCTGATCAGCAGGATCGTGTGGCCAGCTGCCTGCAGCGTGGCAATCTTCTGGTCCCGTAAGTCATCAGCTGTCTTGGATTGCGACTGCCACGGCTCCAAGTTGGGTTTCCTGGGAAGAAGACTCTGAATATTAGATCAGCACACAGGAGTTGAATTAGAGATGTTCTTGGGAACGACTTTTCTGAAAAAGAGAAGGCAATCTACGTTGGGTAGAAGATGAATGAAAAAGCAGTTTCAAAAGAGTCTTTGAGGGGCTGAAGAGCTGGCTCAGTGGTTAAGAGCAGAGGACTTGAGTTTGATTCCCAGCACCCACTTGGCAGCTAATAATCGTCTATAACTCCAGTTCCAGGGGATCCAATGCTTTGTTCTGATATCCATGGGCATTGCACCTACCTACATGCCAGCCTTAGATTCATACACATAAAATAAATAAATCAACAGTAAAATTTTTAAATTTCATTTTATCCATTTTGTTAGCATCTTGAATTCTGCTGCTTTTTGCTAAAACAAACAATACTAGAAATCTCAGTAACTGTGAGCTCTCCCAGCATTCCTTCTGGTGTATTAGTAACACTCTATTATTTATCCAACAGATGAGCTTTTCTAACAATGTTCCCGGATACAGTTCTTTTTTATTCATAAGTAGGAATGCCTTTTATTCTTCTTAATACAGTAGTTATGTTTCAACAGGTTTCTTACAATTGTTAATTTTATTTAATAATTTAATGGAATTTTTCAGTTTTGTTTGTTTCAGTGTTAGGGTTTGAACCTAGCACCTCATGCCTGCTAGGGCTGTAGAAATGAGCTACATCCCCAGCCCTGATTTTTCTTTAAACTGCTATATAGAGAAAAACAATTCTCAAGGAATTTAACTATTAAATTAGAATCTAGAAAATGCCAGGAGCTAAAGCATGTTAGAAACATTTGTTCATTCTCGTAAATACAGAGCCCATACTAATCTGTACTGATATCTGTTTCTGCAAATCTTCAATGTTTGCTTGTGACTTTCCTAAAAATGTTCTGCCAGGGGAATGGAATAGATTTTGGTTTATTGATCTTTTGTTTTACAATTATCTCAAAGACTTTTAAAAAATTGCTGGGGCTGGAGAGATAGCCTAGCGGTTAAAAGCACCGACTGCTCTTGCAGAGGACCCGAATTCCATCCCCAGCACCCACATGGCGGCTAAGAACCATCTGTATCCAATTCCAGGAGAACTCCAGTTCCAGGGGAATCCGAGACCCTCTTCTGACCTCCGCGGCATTGCAGGACACCGGTACACAGACCTACATGCAGACAGTACATTCATACACACACAAAAATAAAATTTAAAATAATTTAAAAAAATTGCTGTAAGGAGAACCAGAGACTCCAGCAGGTTATGGCTTTTGTTACTTAATTACAGCAGGTAGACTTCAAAGCCAGCTTCTAAGAAATTATCAGATTGTGTGAAACATGTCAAGAACTCAGTTTGTTGAAAATCTACCAAGGCTCCTTACCCTGTTCTGAATCACAATGACTTAAGGCTCAAGACACAGGACATTAGCAGCTAGAAAGATGTTTATCCTTAATAGTAGTTGTGCTGGATAGCTTTAGTGTCAACTTGACACACCTGGGTTGAGGGAGCCTCAATTGGGGAATTGGCTTCATTGGACTGGCCTGTGGGCACATTCGTGTAGTATTGTCTTGATTGATGAGCAATGTGGGAGGGCCCAGCCCACTATGGGTGGTGCCACCCTGGGCAGGTTGTTGTGCACTGTATAAGAGGGCAGGCTGGGCATGGGCCAGGGGAGCAAGCCAGTAAGCAGCACTCCTGTGCTTCAGCTCCTGCCTCCAGGTTCCTGCCTTGGGCTCCCCGAGTGATGAACTGTGACCCAGGAGATGTGAACTGAACAAACCCTTTCCTCCCCAAGTTGGTGTTGGTCAGAGTGTTTTGTCACAGCAATTGAAGAGAAACTAGAACAGTAGTGAATATAAATGTATATTTAAAATGGCTTTCTCACATGTGAAGGGACAATCTCTGTAGTCCAGGCTGGCATGGCCTCCAATTGGCGACCTTCTTGCCTCAGCCACCTGAGTGCTGGTGTTCCAGCTGTGTATTACCACACCCACTCTAAAATGTTCCTTATGATAACTAGATCTGTATGACTACTCTATTCTGATCTAATGTCATTTTACACACACACACACACACACACACACACACACAAAACCCTTTTATTTATTTATTTCAAATATTTTATTTATTATTTTTATTTTATGTGCATAAGTGTTTTACCAGCTTGGATATAAGCACTTCCATGTCATGCAATGCCTGTGGAGGACAGAAGAAGATGACAGATCCTCTGGAACTGGAGTTAAGATAGTTGTTAGCCACCATGTGGGTGCTGGCAATTGAACCTGGGTCCTCTGCAAGAGCAGCCAGTACTCCTAACCACTGAGCCATCTCTCCAGCCCCCTTTCATTCTATTTTTAACCTTACATGGCTATGGAATAATTTATTTTTTGAGTAAAAAGATTTTGGTTACCTTCCTTTCGATTGTCTTTTTATTTATTTCTTTCTCTCTTGCCCTCCCTCCCTCCCTCCTTCCCTCCCTCCCTCCCTCCCTCCCTCCCTCCCTCCCTTCTTTCCTTCCTTCCTTCCTTCCTTCCTTCCTTCCTTCCTTCCTTCCTTCCTTCCTTCCTTTTTCTTTCTTTTTGAAACCAGGGTCTCACTATATAGTCCTGGCTGGCCTACTTGCTATGTAGACCAGATTGGCCTAAAATCCACACAGATCTACCTGCTACTGCCCCCTAAATCCTGATATTAAAGACATGTGCCACAATGTCCAACCTCAATTTTCTTTTCTTTTTCTTTCTATTTTTAGGTGGTCCTGAGGATTGAACCCAGGGCCTCATGTATACTAGGCAAGCTGTCTACAACTTGGCTACATCGTCTGTTATCTTTCATTTTACCCAAGCCTTTGTTTTCATTTTGGTTTGATTTTTCTTTTTGATATAAGGCCTTGTGTAGTTTAGGCTGGGTTCAAATTCCCTATGTGGCCAAAGATAACCTTGGGTGTTTGGTCCTCCTGTCTCTACCTCCCCAGTGCTGGGGTTAGAAGTGTGGGCCACCGGGCTGGAGAGATAGCCTAGTGGTTAAGAGCACCGACGCTCTTTCAGAGGACCCGGGTTCGATCCCCAGCACCCACATGGCGGCTAAGAACCGTCTGTAACTCCAATTCCAGGAGAACTCCAGTTCCAGGGGAATCTGAGACCCTCTTCTGACCTCCGCGGCATTGCACGACATGGGTGCACAGACCTGCATGCAGACAGTACATTCATACACATACAAAAATAAATAAATAATAAAAAAAGATTTAAAAAAAAAAAAAAGAAGTGTGGGCCACCATGCCTGGTTTATGCAGTTCTGGGGGCTGCATGCCAGGCAAGCAGTCTACCAGGTGAGCTACATCTGCAATTTGTTCACTAGTGTTTTGAAAGAAAAATTAGGGGAAGAAGCATTTTAAAGGCATTTTTCTTTTTTATTTTTCTTTTTTTTTAATTTAATTTTATTTATTTCTGTATGTGTATGAATGTACTGTCTGCATGCAGGTTTGTGCACCCATGTCGTGCAATGCCGCGGAGGTCAGAAGAGGGTGTCAGATTCCCCTGGAACTTGGAGTTCTCCTGGAATTGGAGTTTCAGACGGTTCTCAGCCACCATGTGGGTGCTGGGGATCAAACCCAGGTCCTCTGTAAGAGCGGGTCGGCGCTCTTAACCGCTAGGCCATCTCTCCAATCCCTAAAGGCATTTTTCAATAGAAACATTAACTTAAAATTAGCTAACACTATGTAAACAGCCCCTTGATGGACGCTTGTTGACAAAAATGGCTTGAGGCTTGCAGAAGCAATCAATGAAGCCAGCAGCACCATTCCTGCCACACTGTTGTCTCCACCAGGGCATCTGAAAACTACTGAGCCTTGGGATTATAGTTTAGAGTGGTTAATATAGGGCAGGTGGTAAAATAGCACAGTGAATTTGCAAAACATGGGCTTCTGTCAGCTAGGCCTTCCTATTCCAAGCTTCTGCAAGCAATTTTTCCAGCTGAATGAACATTTTTACTTTTGCTTCTATTAGTTTTGTTTTCTTCCATTTGTCCTTATTTTGACCTATCAAGATCAGAAAGGGAAGGAGAGAGAGGGAAAAGAGAGAGAAGGAGGGAGGGGAGAGAGAAAGACTTTCATGGTATAGCTCAGGCTAGTCTGGAACTTACTACGTAGCCCAGGCTGGCCTCAAACTGGCAGTCCACTTGGATCAGCTTGAGGCCTAGGATTATAGGCCTGTGTCACTACATCCAGCCTGTCAAAAGATTTTGCGATTCTGGTCCTGTCATTTGTAGGGAATATGGTTTTTATGTCCTCCAAGTTTGCATGTCCTTTACAAGTTTATTCTAGACACGAACAGAAATGCTAAGATGGAAATCTCTTAAAGACAGAAAGAAGCAGCGATACAAATAACCTGCTTCCTTTGCTGAAGTTGCTGAACCCCACCCCGACCCCCAGGGGCATCAAAGGCAGTCTGGGGCCTCCTCAGGACTTCCTGACCAAGCCTTTGGGATTTCAGGGCTGGGCAGTGTGACTCTAGCAGCTCTTGACACTTTCTATTCTCAAACTTTGTAGCTCAGTGTTGGCAGCCTGTCACACTGCTAACAGTGTGGCTCTACGTCGCGCCTTAAAGATTGCGCCGACTTCCTGAGATGGCTAGAGAACAACTAGCCACCTTTTCCGCATGTAGCCACCTCTTCCGCACTAGGGCAAAACTGCGCATGACTACTGCTCTCTAAATTCGCGCCTTTAATATGCAAATGAGGCATCGAGTCAGCGCACCTATCCAGAGCATGCACGAACCCTCTGGACTGCTATATAAGCAGTGCCTCTTCCCCATTTCGGGGTCCTTCTCACAAGAGAGCTGTACACAATAAAGTTTGCTGCAGAAGAATCCTGTTGTCCGCGTGAAGTTCTTGCCGGCGAGACTGCTGCGCGCGACAAGTGGTGCCGAAGACCCGGGCCCGGGAACTTGCCAT
>VZQC01007259.1:405848-415945 GCA_009823505.1 Rhizomys pruinosus | reverse complement strand
ACAACACAACCTGCACATTTCAAAATCATGTTAGGGCAAGGGAAAGAAAGCAGGAAAGCCATATCCATTTGTGACAGGTAAATCAGTTTTTTGTTAATCAAATATTTCATCACTGAACATGACAGAGGCTGGGTTACTTGGAGGCTTCCAAAGACAACACATTTTTATAAATAAGAACACTATAGAAAGTACTTGAAAAGCATCTCATTCTTTCACTAAGGAAAACTGTTCTCTCTCTACCTGGTGCAATAATCTGAAAAGTTAGAAGGTCACATATCACAGGAAATGACCATAGAACTAAAAATAGTTTTAAGGAAACCAGCTACACAGAGCAACCATCTTGCTGTTGAAGAAAGTCATGTGTCAGAAGGCTAAATCATCGGCATAGAGGAAACAAAACACAAAGTACACATCATAACTTCTGAGCCAGTGTTATGGAGACAGGACAAATATTACTAAAATCTTATAGGTTTATGAAATGTCTCTCCTAGTGCTATGCCTCTCTGACTGCTTTCAGGAATGCCAGTTTTAATTATTTTATACTTCACATTGAATATGAAAGATACTGTCACATGAGTGATTCAAAATAATATATTTTGATTTAAACTGAATTGCTTTAATTGAATGTAAAGTGTTAATTTGAAAACGAAATCACACTACCAGCAATAGACAGTTTTGTTGAATAATGTAATAAGGAACAGTAGACAGTTCCACAAATAACCTTAAAATTCTGAAGGTATTGGTACATTAGAAATCACAAATTTGGTCCTTTAAATACTTTTTTAATCCTGTAAAAAAGTTTTTATAACATCCTTTTTATTGATTAGTCATAATATGGCAAATGTGTACTTGAGTTTTTGAAAAGTGATCCAAACTTGACACCCAGAGATGATAAAGTTCTTATAACGCTTCCTACATTGGGGCGAGGAAGTCATGTAGTTGTTGGTGTGCCATGAAATTCAAATCCCTGCAATCCAGATTGCTGTAGTTTACACTTGCTCTGTATGTTTCAAATCAGGTGAGTATGTACCATTTGTACTGAGCACACCACAGAATGAACTATCCAAAGTCCATTGATTTTAATGTGTTTTGGGTTTTTTAATGAATTATAGTAATTTCTTGCACACTTTTGGAAATCAATTGTATAAAATTTATGTATCTACTTCTAGATACATTCTGTAAATAAAAATTTCACAAAAAAATCTCAGAAATGATTTGCTCACTTAATGAATGAGTGGATGGATGAATGAAGAAGTGAATAAAGTTAAAAACAATGCCATAGATAGATAGATAGATAGATAGATAGATAGATAGATAGATAGATAGATAGTCTTTTTGAGACAAGGTCTTTCTGTAGCTCCACTTGGCCTGGAACTTGTCAAGTAGACCAGGCTGGCCTTGATCTCATAGAAATTCACCTGCCTATGCCTCCTGAGTGCTGGAATTAAAGGCATGTGCCACCATGCCTGGCCCTCTCCTGTTTATTATTTTATTTTATTTCATTTTATTTTATTTTATTTTATTGGTCTTTTTGAGACAGGGTCTCCCTGTAGCCCCAGCCGTCCTGGAACTCGCTCTGTAAACCAGGCTGGCCTTGAGCTCACAAAGATCCACCTGCCTCTGCCTCCTGAGTGCTAGGATTAAAGGCGTGCACCACCACACCAGGCTCTCCTGTTCATTTTAAATAATTACTGCCATAGCTTTTGCAGTGCAGAAGCTTTTTAGAAAAAAATACTTTTATGTTTATGAGTGTTTTAGCTCCATGTTTCTAAGTGCATCCATGACATGTCATGTTCATAGAGACTAGAAGAGGTTATCAGATCCCCTGGAACTAGAGTTACAGATGGCTGTTAGCTGCCATGGGTGCTGGGAACTGAACCCAGGTCCTTTGCAAGAGCAGCCAGTGTTCCTAACCACTGAGCCATCTCTCCAGTTTCTCAGGACTTTTGATTATATCTGATGTTTATATAACAACCTTCCTGTATGTTTATTTGGTATGTCCTCACAGTAAAGTCTATAAAGGATGTCACAGGAGTGAAAGGCCAATCCAAATTACACCTCGATGCCATGATTTGGACCATCATGTGCTCTGAAAACCAGCCATGGCTTAGGAAGCCCAATTACCTATTGGCTAAAGTTAAGGTCCCAGGCTTGCATTGTTTTTGCCATCCCTGTTCCTTACCAGCCTCAGATCTTTAGCACACCTCATTCTGCCCAGGATGTTTTCCTCATTGAGAAGAGAATGATGCCTCACAGCCATGAAAACATCTTCATAATGTCACACCACCCCCGGGTCCCTTCTTTTTGATAAGTGGCTATGGTTGATTTCTAAGCCTAAAACTTTGATACCTCTGTTGAACTAAAACTAAGACTTCATAACCTCCTCACTTCCTTAGAGAAAAGAACTAGTATTCTTGTATTTTTTAAAAATATTTATGTTATGTGTATGAGTGTTGTGTACCCACATCTTGTGATACCCTTGGAGGTCAGAAGAGGGTGTTGGATCCCCTGGAACTGGAGTTACAGATGATTGAAAGCCATCGTGTGGGTGCTGGAAATGGACCTGAGTCCTCTGTAAGAGCAGCTAGTGCTCTTAACCATGAAGCCATCTTTCTAGCCCCTGAGCTAGTGTTCTTTAGTGAAGAAGGATACTAATTTACCAGCTGACTGCTAGCTCTAGAGTGTTCCTTTCCATGCTTGTGTCCTTCCTCTTATCCCTGATGCCTGGACCTATTCTTTGACTCTTGCTGTCTCCAAAATTATATCTTTAGAAGGTAGGAAATGTCTAGATCCTGGAATGTGGCATGGCCTTAATATTTATGACCTTCCTAGATTCACATATTGAAACCTAATCACCAAACTGATGGTGTTAGAAGGTGGGAAGATCAGGAATAGTTGAGGTCATGAGCGTGAATTCTTCAGGAATGGGATTTGTGCCCTTGTAAAAGAGGCCCCAGACAGCTGCATTTCTTCTCTTCTGCCAGGTGAGGTCACACAGAGATGGCATAGTCTGTGAGAGAGCAGGCCCTTGCCCTTCAGACACTGGATCTGTGGCTACTCTTCATTGTGCTTTCTAGTCTCTAGACTTATAAGAAATAAATTTCTGTTATTTATAAGCTAGCTAATTTATGGAATTTTTAGGAGCTTGAATAGAATCAGACAGAATGTAATAAATCTGTGTTAATGCCTGTGATCTCCTCACTGTACTGGTCATTTTTCTGAATGCCAGTCAGTGGGGCACGAAGAACTCACAGGTCGACATGGTATTGTGTTTGCAACCAAGTATTTCCTGGAGGCTTTTTCTCATGCTGTCCCTTTAGAAATTTACAGCAATTTGAAAACACATGTGATACACTGAAGTGAACAGAACATTACACATTACCCCAAACTTAAGGAACAGAAATATATTTTTTATTGAATTTAGATGTGTTTCATACATAATTTCTCAGTCAGTCTTAATCGGCATTATACCAGCTTCTCCCTTGGCACCCTGCCTTCCTACCCTGCCTCCCAGAGTTCACACCTGTCATCCCTGCTAGACTCCATTGCACCAAATTACTCTCCTCGCTCACTCCTCAGTGCCAGCTCCTCCCCTGAGCTCTAGTCAGCTTATTCAGAGTCTCTTTTAGGCCAGGTCTTCCTCACCTGACCACCATCTGCTGCCAATATTTCCTCAGCCAAGGTTGGGCTCTGCTACCCATTTCTACAGTTCTGTGCTGGGTTTTTGTCCAGCTGAGCTTGCATGGGTCTTGTGCGTGCTGATACCAATGCTGTAGGTTCATATGAACCAGGTCCCAGGAGCTTGTAGGATTCATTTCCATTTGGTCTTGCATCACCTCCCTGGCTCTTACAGTCTTTCCACCCCCTTGTCTGCAGTGTTCCCTGAGCCCCAGGAGAGTGAAGCTGAATACAGGCAGTCTGTCCATGGACCCACACTCTGTAGACTCCTAATCTTCTTGGTTCGGCCATTCAGGCCCTTTTGGGTTCCTGGTCTCTTGTTGCCTAGAGGAGCTTCCTTAACGAGAGTTAAGAGGTAATTAATGTCTTCTTGGGTCCTTGTTCTATGATGCTTGGGTCCTGTGTGTAGAGGTTGTGACCTAGGCATGAGCCATTCACAGACCATGTCTCTGTGTGTGTCTAGTTGTGGGACTCTGTATTATTCTCATCTGGAGAAAAAGAAGTTTCTTTTCTGAGTGGTGTCTGGGATATTTGTCTGTAAATATAAAGATACTTCTTTTGGAGTTCGTAAAATGTTACCTTAGCCTAAGGAAGTGTCTACCTTGTGGAATTCTCTAAGATCTACGACCTCTCCAGATGTGTGCATCTGGCTATGTTGACAATACCGTACATGATTTTCCTTCCACTGTGTGGGCTTTAGGCCTAACTGGTTAGCATTGATAACCCCCAAGATAGAAGTGCCGCTACTGAACTGATGTCGTATGCTGTGCTGGTCATTGATGTAGATATTTGGTCTTGAGGCTGGTGTTGGATCATCTATTAATGATCTCCCTTAGTGGTTTGTATAGTGCTCTCCACAGCTATGAGAGCTAGTCTTCAGGGGTGGTAGCTTCCAGGTCAGATCCAGCTCCTTTGCTCAAGATCCAGTCTCTGAAGTATGTCCTGTCTGTAGCAAGAAGGTCTTACCTTCAGGATCTGTGAGGCAATCAGGGATGTGGCAATAACCTAATTTGGGGAGTCTCTTGGACTACCCTGGCCAACAACTCAAAGGCAGGTTTCTCCTGTGTGATACTGTTTCTTGATATAAAGCCTTCATCCTTCCATATGGACTCATGTAGAGGTTTTGTGTGTGTGTTTTGTCAATAGATTGTTAGACTAATACGATTCTCTCAGGTTTTTTTACCCTAGCAAGGCATTACTTATCTTTGTCTCCCTTTACCTGTCTAGCCCTCCCTCCATGCCTTCTCCATTTAAAGTCTCCCCAGTTCTCCCTTGATACTGCCAGTCTCCTATGGCCCCACTTCTCCTGGGCTCCCTTTTTCCCCCTTTACCCCATCTTTCCTTCTATAACCCTTCCACTTCCCCTGATTTAGATATCCTGATTTTATCCATTCCTCCCTTAGTAACACCTGTCACCTACTAATCTTCTGTCAGGGTTCCCTCTTTCCCTTTCCCTTCCTGGTTCCCTTTCATTTATCCGGTTCCTGTGGTTACATCATGGTATATACTTACATATTATACAGATTTCATCTTAGGATCCACAAATGAAGGTCAACGTACATCCTTTGTTTTTCCAAGTCTGTGTTACTTCACTTAGCATAACAGCTTCAAGTTCCATCCATTTACTGGCTCTCCAGGGCTGGTTGCAAACTCTGAGTCTGGGTCCTGGGCAGGGAAGCTTCCAGAAATTTATTCTTACAGTTTTGGAGGCTAGATGTAAAAAATTCAAGATGAGGACAGGGTCATGTTCCTTTCAAGGCTCTAAGGGAAAACCTTTGCTTGCCTTTCCCCGGCCACTGGTGACCGTAGGTATTCATAGTGTTGTACTGTCTGCTCTGGTTTAATACGACCATTAATGTCTTCAATCATTTTGATCTCTTTTAACTGAAATGGCTTTTTCCTTCTGCTGTTTTCTGCTGCTTCATTCTTTGGGCACACTCATTCTCTTAAACGGCTCAGAGGTGATGATCAGATATTTTATGTTAATTCTTTAAAAACTGTCATCATTTATATGATATTCAAAATTAAATATTTTATATTGAACTACAGATATCAACATATGGACCCGAAATTGAGAAAGCTGACATTTTACCCTAAATTATAAGTGCCCCAGTGAGGGTACTTTGCTGGGAACTTGCAACGGCATTTCCTCCAGTAATGCTGAGAAATTCCATCTTTGAAAACCAGAAATTGAGTACCTGAGCTGATTTCTTTCCAGCAATGGCTTTTCAAGATTCTTGGTACTGAAAGTAGAATGCACCCTTTTTGCTCTAAATGAAATGTCTGAGGCAGATGTTCAAGAGATGCTGAGAAGCATTCTTGGTGGTATGGAATTTACTAAAAGAGTTATTAACACCTTGGGTAGATGGATAAACAACAGCTTGGTGGGGGCTCTAAGGAGAGTTCTGGGCCCAGCAGGAGATGGAAAGCGTGGTCAAGGGCCATGCTGCATAAGTGGGGGGGGGGTTTGTTCACAGCATAAGCCTGCAGCCAGGAGCTCTGATTCCAAGGCAGGACACATGAAGGGGATGGGGAACAGGATATATGACTATCAACACTCCCTTAGGTGAGAGACCTTGGCACCTGGAAGTCTGTTAGCTGGAGAGTCACAGAGAGTATCTCAGTAGGTGCCTGTTGGTATCTGTGAGAGGGTATCTGCAGGGATTGTGGCCTGAACAGCAGTAGTACATTACATTTTCTCTTCTCTCTCTCTCTCTCTCTCTCTCTCTCTCTCTCTCTCTCTCCCTCTCCCTCTCCCTCTCCCTCTCCCTCTCTCCTTTTGAGACAGGGTCTCACTCTGTAGACCAGGCTGGCCTTGAACTCACAGAGATTCCCTTTCCTCTGACTCCTGAGTGCTGGAATTAAACCACCACCCATGTACTGCCATATCTGGCTACATTGTATTCTTATACTAAGCCAAGAATTTTAGTCCTGAGGTATTTTGTCTTTATGTCCTTTTAACTAATATAAGAATTTTTAGTTTGGTTGATTGATTTTGAAGCAGAGTGTTGCTACGTACCCTAGGCTGGCCTCAAACTTGGTTTCTCCTGCCTCAGCCTCCCTCATGCTGGGGTTAAAGTGTGTGCTACCACATCTGACTAGAAACATTATCTTTACTTGGATACAAGCCAACAAACTAGAATTCTGAAAATTGCATATTCTTCATCTTTGTTTTGGATTAGCTTATTGCAGCCTTTTTTTCTAATCTTTGACGCCCCCTTCCCCAAGGCTATGTCCCCTCTCAGCTCTGAAGCAGATACAGAAGAGAGAACGCAGCCCCTTATAGATCTAAGGTGCTAAAGGACTTTGCTTATAAGCACAATAGATGATACTGCCCCAGAGTTAATTGTTGGATTCCAGAATGGAAGGTGATAGTACAGAAAGTAGGGAAGGATTTACTCCTAGGAGTCCAAACCAACAGAACTCCTCCCCACCCATAGTGAATCACGACAGAGATTCTAATGCACTTAAAGATGGCTGGCATGATCCTGATCCAGGACCAGCCTGCCTTAGAATTCATAAAGAGCTTATTGACGCTTCTTATAAATCTTATAATCAAAAGGCTGGACTGTTAGGTCTGGCTTTCCCAGGATTCCAAGGGATGCACAGATGTCCACTCCCTCCAGAAGCTGTCAGTCAGTGACCTGACTTCCTCTTTGACTGAGGTCCCACCCAAGCCAGTAAAAGGGCCTGCCCCGGCTGCCATCTTTGTTGTTAGCTGTTATGTGCTTGCCAGCCTTGACTCTTCTTGAAGTAAAGATGTCTTGGAGTGACCTTAAGCCTGGTGTGTCTGTCTTCTACCTGGGGTTCATGCCTGCATAGACCCAACCATATATGCCCTTTTTTCTAACAATTTCAAGAAGACAGTGAGTTATCCATGCCAGTCAAAACTAAATCCAGTGAAAACCAGTGACTGGTGGGCATTTCTGGGAAAGTAGTGTTTTCTCTTCAGCATGGAGGTTAAATGTGAGAAGATGAAAAGCTAGGCCTTCCAAGACCATCTGTTGATACTGAATAGAGGCTCCCCAAGAGTGGAGCCAACTCGCCAACTCACGGAAAGTGGATCCATAAAGATGGTAAGAACTAAGCCGGGCATGGTGGCGCACGCCTTTAATCCTAGCACTTGGGAGGCAGAGGCAGGTGGATCTTTGTGAGTTCAAGGCCAGCCTGGTCTAGTCTACAGAGTGAGTTCCAGGACAGCCTGGGGCTACAGGGAGACCCTGTCTCGACCAGACCAAAAACAAAAAAAAAAAAAAAAAAAAGATAGTTGGTAAGAACTATACTAGATCCTACTATACCTCTGAAACCATTGCCTCAAGCTGTCTGAAGTTGATGTTAGTTGTTCTGTTTGGCTTTCATATGTGAAAGCATAAGAAAGATAATGCAATAAATTTAGTAGGATATAACAATATTTAAAACCATGTTCAGAGTATGACTATGCCACTGTTAAAGTAGAGAAAGCCCCCAAGAGAAATCCAGTCAAGAGTATAAGAGTCCCTGGGTTGGGTGACAATCCAACTGCCCAGTTTTTCCAGGTCAGTCACCTGAGCAGAACCATCCCTAGGAAGGTGGGTTCACGTCAAGTTATGCAATAGAGATAGATGGTATGGCTAGTGTGTTGAGATGGGGAACATTTCCTGCCACTGAGCCCAGTTCCTGTGGACACAGACATGTAGCTCTCTCTGTCTCACCTGCTTTTCTGAAGAATTCAGAAAAGTGTACCCTCTCCTTTCCTTTTTTCTATCCCTTTTCTAACCATGCTTTCCCTAATGTGTTGGGCTGGCCCAGCATTTTGGGTTTCTTTCCCTTTTCTTGAAAGCTCCCTCCTCCTCATCATCATGCGGCTGTTGGTCTGCTATGTGACTCTACATCATTATGGCTTCATCACTTTTCTCTCCTCCACTCTCCTATTCAAGGCAGCTGCAGGGACTTATAGCTTGCTTGTGCTGAGGACTTTTTCTTAAATTCTAAAAAATTGTCCTAAAGCTTCTGTTTTGAGTCCATTCTTAAATTATTTTATTAAAGAGACTGAACTCTAAAAGGGGTGAGCCCTTTCCCCTTGTAATCACCATCTTTTTTTTTTGGGTCTTTTCGAGACAGGGTCTCCTTGTAGCCCCAGCTGTCCTGGAACTCGCTCTGTAGACCAGGCTGGCCTTGAACTCACAAAGATCCGCCTGCCTCTGCCTCCCAAGTGCTAGGATAAAGGCGTGTGCCACCATGCCCGGCTTGTATCACCATCTTAATGGACTCCACTATGATATTTATTTATTTGCTTATTTGTTTGTTTGTTTACTTATTTTTGTCTTTTTGAGACAGGGATTCCCTGTAGCCCCAGCTGATCTGGAACTCGCTCTGTAGACCAGGCTGGCCTTGGGCTGCCTCCTGAGTGCTGAGATTAAAAGCTGCACCATCACTCCCAGATACATTTTCAATTGTTTTAATTTTATGAGTATGAGTATTTGCCTATGCAAGTGCACCTGGGTCATGTGAAGTCCAAGGGGGACAGAAGAAAGCACCAGATCTTTAGAAATGTATTTATGGATGGTTGTTAGCCACCATGTGGGTGGTGGGAATCAAACCTGGGTCCTCAGCAAATAGCAGCCAGTGCTCTTAACCACTGAGCCATCTCTCCAGCCCTCTCCAGTATAATTTTTTATTTGATCTTTTTTAACAATAAGTAATAAGTAGTGAATACAAGGATCCTTCATGTAAAACCAATTTGCAAGCAGCTATGCCTAAATCCACACAGCCCAAGGCTCCCACCATCCAGCTGGAGGGGTTTGTATGTATAACCATGTTGATCAAATAAGTGCCCAGTCTATATTGTGTAGTTTCACCATTCACCCCAATTGCAGCCCTTACATTCTACCATGCCCCCTCTTCCACAGATTGTTCCCTAGGCTTAGAAAAGGGGCACAGATGGGAGAGAAGCAGAACAGTCTACTTTCTCTGGAGCTGTCGTTTTGGACTCTGATCAGTTCTGGCTGTTTCCTTTCATGGGTTGACAGTTTGTCCAGGAATAACCTTTCAATACTACTAATGAAGCACAAGCAATTATATATACAGGAATTTAAACAGTGCTAATTATTATGATAGGTTACATTGGTATAGACACAGATGTTTGGATGGTATGCTAATCCATGAACTATAATTTTTCTGTAAAAGATGACAAGGTCTTACTGTGGCTTATAACATCTCCTAACCACTAGAGGATGTAAGCTTGTGGCATCAGCTGTGAATTATTCCTCCAAGGAGAGAGCTACTAGCCAATTATATTTGGGATATACAGACATATGACTGCCACTGCTGTACAGTATTTCCAGGCAGGTGAGGTGTAGCTGATGCTGATGGAGGAGGAGTCTTGCTTGACTCAAGGAGACCAATATTTGCTTTATTGGTTTAGTGGCCTTTGGTAACAC
>VZQC01007259.1:250010-405345 GCA_009823505.1 Rhizomys pruinosus | reverse complement strand
AGCAGTCTGAGGCTTTTCTTCCTTTTAATGTTTAGATGGGCCAACTTCTCTGCTGGTATTTCTTGGTACATCCTGCACAATGCAAAGCTGTATCTTTTCTTTCTCAGCCATTAAGTTGGTGATGTTCTGACCTGTGGGAACATGCAAATCTTTTCCCATAGTTAGTTTTAAGATTTAAATTGAGTGCTGGGTGTGGTGGTGCATGCCTTTAATCCTAGCACTCAGGAGCAGAGGCAGGTGGATCTTTGTGAGTTCAAGACCAGCCTGGTCTACAGAGTGAGTTCCAGGATAGCTGGAGCTACAGGGAAACCCTGTCTCAAAAAGATCCAAAAAAAAAAAAAGATTTAAATTGAAAAATTTGGCAAAAAGGTTTAATATATAACTATATCCCCCTTTTTATTTTAGGTTTTTATTTTTTGACCCATGAATCTCAAAAAGGCAGTTGTAGTACACATACCTATAGGCAGGAATCAAGGTGTAAATTTCATTAAATTTACCCAAGCTATTTTGGATCCAGTATGATTTTTTAAAAAATCTGATTCCTTTACAACAAAGCAGAGATATGCCTGCTTTGCTTCTGTCCTTTCCTCCTTCCCTGCTTCCCCTCTCCTTTCTCCATTCTGCTGCCTTAGAGTTCCACATCCATTATGCACTAGACACCAAAATAGCTGGACAAAAATCCCTATTCTGTACTTTGGAACTGCAGAGGGTGGCCACTTATTAATGGCTCTTGAGTCAGAAATCATGCATAATGATGTTCCTTGACTCTAAAACATAGATATTATCCAGTTTGGAATATAAATTAGAATTGATCTTTTGAAGGCTTGTAGGCATGTCCAAGCCACAGCTTACAGGCTGCATACAGTTGCACAAGGCCAGGGATAGTTCTAAGTGTGGCTCAACACAAAATCATAAACTTACTTAAAACCTTGTGAGATTTTTTTCTGTAACTTTGTTTTTACTTTTAATCTTAGCTTTTTTGTAACTCATTTAAATGCTTCCCAAGTGTGGACTTTGTAAATGACAACTTTGAGTTTCAGTGGCAAAACTTGACACCTCAGAAAGCCGTGTAAAAGGTGGTTGAATTTGTCTGACTTCAAACTGCCATGCTTTCCTTCCTGATAGAGCCACTCTTGCATACACAATAGTAGAGGGGTCCAATCTTCCAGATTGTTAGCTAGATGCTTGGTAGATACCTTCATCTGATCTCTTCACCTCTCTCAGGATACCTACATTATTCTGCTTCGCACTCTCATTGGTCAAGAAGTTGTAGAATTTGATCCAATCCTTGTTGGGCCATCACAGCTCATTCAAAGCATTAATCATGGCTTCCCAGAACTTCTGATGCTATGCATTTGGTGAGGTAACTTTTGACACACAATGCTTATGATTTGTCTGTGTATATTGCAATGTGATCCATAAGATTCTAAGGGCTGCTTCAACCATTCCAATCTTACTGAAACTTCACGATGGTTTTAATCACACATCTGCCACCTCTGATGTGTGAAGTCTGCAAGATTGTGGTAGCAGTTCATACACTACAACCCCTGAATTTCATCCCCTGAATTACCTCCCATCTACTTTAGTCATAGTTATTTGTTTACTAAAGATTTAGAAAGAAGTCTGTCCTCATTGCAGCTCACACTGTCAAGCTGTAAAGCCCACTACCACAGAGTTCTGAAAACTGCTTCTGTTTCTATAACCATGTATTTATTTTGGCTTTACTCCTTTCTGTTTGGCAATTCGGTCTCTTAAATTGAAACATCATTTTGATGTTTAGATCAATCTCACCTTGTCATTTTTTCTTCTCAAACCTTAAACTATCATATTTTAGTTTCAACAAGTCCCTCCATCAAAGGAACAGAAAGTAGAATGGCAGTTCCCAGGGGCTGCTGGGTGAAAGAAAGAGGACTTGTTCAAAAGCTACAGGGTTTCCATCTTACAAGATATAAACATTCCAGAGATTTTCACAACAACACGAATATACTAACACTACTGAATATACACTGAAAATCCTCAAGATGTGACAAATTCTATATTTAAAAAAAATTGTTTTGGCACCTAGAAAAACATGATCCCTTCTTTCAGATCTTTTCAAAGAGACTCAAACTGAATTTGTCAAAGCTGGACACAAATTAGAACTGATTTTAGAGGAAGTTTATACTATAACGTGTTCCAGAATAGAGCCTTGATGTTGGCTATGGCTCACATCAGAATTCACTCAGTGTTGCATAACACTCCCTTGGGCCACTCTCTTGGTCTAGTTAAGAATGTATGTTTTGTCCCCTGGGTCACCTTAGTGTCATCAGATCATGGTTCTCAAACCTCGGTATGCAGTAACAATCCAGGCTTATTATAAAAACATACTCTAAGGCTTAACCTAGTCCTACTAAATTAGAAATCCTCTGGGGCTAAGTCCTGGAAATATGCATGATCAATAAGCTGTCTGCAATATCTTGATACTAGCTCACTGGATGATGACTTGTGGGATTTAGTCTTAGAAGGTCTGCAGCTTTTACTGAAAACACTAAATGTCTAATGCTGTTTCTTTTCCTCTCTCACAGATCAAGCTTGGAGCTCTGTACTTAGTAGGGATTTACATGCAGTTAAAAACAAACAGAAAAGAAACAAATATTTTGCTGAACTTTACTCAAATAAGTTGCAATTTATAGCATGTGTCTTTTATAGTTTCTGTGCATTAGTACTTGAACAAGCCATGTAATGAGGAAATCTGAGATGATGCTAACCCCCGAACTGCTATTAGTGTTTATTATCTCTGAACTCACAGAACTGTTTGATGGTTGGCCTTGCTCATCAACTTGATGGGACTTAGAATCACCTGGGAGACCTATCTTTTGGTATGTCTGTGAAGAAGTTTCATACAATTAGAGTAGGTGGCACAGTTCCATGGGCTGGGGTCCCAAGCTGAATAAAAAGGGAAGAATAAAAAGTTGGGCTGGGCACCAGCTTTCATCTCTCTCTGCTTGCTGGACACAATACACCAGCAACTTCACGCTCCCACCACCATGCCTTCCCCACCATGTTGAGCTATGTCTCGTCAAACCACGAGCCAAGGCCAATACTTCTTTCTTGAAATTACTTTGGTTATTTTGTCACAGCAATGAGAACAGTAATCCAATGTAAGCCATTTCTTTTTTTGGTCTTTTTAAAATCATTCTTTTTTTTTTTTTGGTCTTTTCAAGACAGGGTATCCCTGTAGCCCCAGCTGTCCTGGAACTCACTCTGTAGACCAGGCTGGCCTTGAACTCACAAAGATCCACCTGCCTCTGCCTTCCAAGTGCTAGGATTAAAGGTGTGTGCCACCACGCCTGGTTAAAATCATTCTTTACTTTCTAAATGGTATGAAAGATTCCTAGCTTTAACTTTATTTTCTTCTTTCAATCCATGTTCCTTATATAATACAAGCAATTTGCCTCATTTAGATTAAATTCCCTTTCTTTTTTAATAGTCCACTTATATTTATGATATCACTAGGCTGTAAAGTTAACAGTCCATCAATTTATATGTAGAAACTAGTGAGATAATTTGTTTTTCTTGTTCTGGAGGATGTTTGCCCATCAGATGAGTGACGAGAGATAAGTGGAAGAGCCCTGGCTCACTCTGACAGTGAGTTCACACTGCCAAAGGGATTTCTTGATGCACTCAACACACCTTGGATGTGTTGTGAAATGTAATTTACTCTCCATAAATAATAGATTTTAGCCCCAAATTTATCTGTACAAAATGAAGTTCTATTTCTGTGTGTTTAAAAATGACTTCATACTTGAGAAATACAAATGCTCCAAAAAAAATTTCAAAATTATATCACATAGTTAATGCTGAAATAAATTTGGCTCTTAACTTTTTAAAGGGACTAAGCCCTTATAATTTGTCTTTCTTTCAATAGCATTGTTATATTAAGATGTAAATAGTACCTGAGGGGCGTGGTGGTGCATGCCTTTAATCCTAGCACTGGAGAGGCAGAGGCAGAGGCAGATGGATCTCTATCAGTTCAAGGTCAGCTGGGACTACACAGTGAGACCCTGTTAAAATACACATTCTAAACCTAGCCAGGATTCTTGGCATTTCAAAATAGTTTAAGAGGCTTGGAAGGACAGTCCAAGATGACAGATGCTTAGAACTCGAGGACCTCTGGGACTAAGCTTAAGGACATTGAGGTTGCTGAGTTGCTAAAAGAGGACATGATGGTAGAGGGCTGACTTGCTTCTCTATCAAGGCCATGCACTTCCCACCGATTCGGAACAGGAAATGATGTGTTTCATCTCTGCCTTTATGTGTGACCTTCTTCCCAAGCATCCTTTAGAACCTACCTGGTAGCATGTGGCCTGGTCACTTAGGAGAAAGAGAGACTCCTGTTCATACTGGACACAACCAGAAGACTCAGGTTTTATTTTTTAACGGGCTCTCTAGTTATGTGACTCTGTATCTCATAATTTATGCTGAAACTCTGTAGCTCTGCTCACTTGCCACTGTTAACAGAAATGCAGTTTAAGCTTTTTACATTGATTGTGTAGTTTAGGCATTCAGGGAATTGTGTAGTATGTTGATACTATTCTGAATTTAAACAAAACTAATGCTTAAACAGGAAATCTTCCAGATTGCTTTTTACTAAAGAGACTCCAAAATGATGCATTTTAATTATTAAGGGGATTTCTCTCACCTCTTTCCCTCCTTCCTTCCAAATATTGTACAAGATAACACAATTTAGAGGCGCCAGTGCTCTTGGAACCCACAGCGGTCCTTGTCCTTCAGATGTGTGCTCCACGCTGTCCCTACAAGGCTCTGTCATCTTTCCTGCATATTCTACTCTGCATGATGGCTTCGCTTCACAAACAACCTAATGATTGAGTCCAGAGGCTTTTCCCAAAGGAACACACAACTGGAGGAAACTGAAAAAAGTGTCCATGGACTTCTTCAGAGTTAACAGAAAACATTTTCCTGGAGCCCCAATTAGAATTTCCTTTACTTAGGACATCGGATTTTAGCTTTGAGGAAACTGAAGAAGCTCTAGCTGTTCCCTGTCAGCATCTCGAGATCTGTTTCTTGCTCTGGGTGTTACACAGAAATCTGTGCTGTTGTATTTCAGGTGTGTGGCAAAGTGACAGGAGACTCACAGAGGACAAAGCCGGGAGAAGAGGAAGCAGTCTGCTTTAGATTTTCCCAGTGAACGTTACCAAGGCTGGGCTTCTCCTGGGAGATAGTAGGAACTCCAGTATTTGGCTGGAATTACTGTAATCTTGAAAGGTAACTCTAACATTACATTTACTGAGATTTAGACTAAATAAAAATAAACTACTAAGGCCCAGAAATTGATTTTAATTATACTAATGGGCTAACTTTTCCTATCTCACTGTTTCCAGTTCTTTCAAATAGTCTAATTTTATATTTTAATTTAGAATGTAGACTTCCCCCCAACTTTCAACCACATTTTCAATATTTTCGCTAAAACTTAAAGTCATGTGAAATTTGTATCCTTTTGAGTATTTGTTCTATCAATTTTCTGGATCTTCTATTAGTATTAAACAACAGTCAAGTCCCACAATTTAATGATTACCCAGAATTCTGCTCTTTGTAGACAAATATGGGTTATTAATACAAGTTCCTAACTAAGGCTTAGATACATTTAGTGCATTTGCTTCATTTAAGCAATAACATCCAAATCTTTCAGTGTTTCCTTTGAGGACTTTGGTTTAGGTTTTTACTGTATTGTATTTATTGAAATTATTTGTAGGTGACTGTAATTAAAAATGTGTGTAGTTTTCTCCACTTAACAGAACAAAAATAATTGAAGAAGTTTTCACATTCATTGTCCTTCAAAGCTGTTCTGGTTTAAAAGTAAAAGATTTTCCCCATATAAAGAAAGGACATTTCCTGAAGACAATGAAAGCCTGGTAAATGATCGCAGGTTCTTCTTATAGGCATTCATTCTTCTCAGGCAGAAGCATGTGTCACTCAATGCCAGGGTCAACTCCTATACCTTCATCGCTTTCACCACCGCACCACTGCACCGCTGCTGAATGTTCAGATCAACACCGACTCTTTCCTTTCTGCTATTACAAGTAGTCATTTTCTCTCTCTCTCTCTGTCTCTTCTTTCTCTGTCTTCCTCCCTCCCTCTCTCCCTCCCTCCCTTTCTTTTTGGAAATTAAAACATTTTATTTTATCTGCATGAATGTTTTGCCTTCATATGTGTAAGTGTTCCACATGCATGCAATGCCCACAGAATCCAGATCCTCTGGAACTGGAGTTACAGGTGCGTGCTAGTGTCATGTGAGTGCTGGGAACCAAACCTGGGTCCTCTGTAAGAGCGGCCAGTGCTCTTAGCTGCTGAGCCATCTCTCCAGCCCCCATTTCTTTCCTTGCAGTTCCCACTCCCTCCCTCTGTAATCTGATCTGGTGGATAGACACCATTTTTTCCTTTGCCGAGTTCATAGTACAATCTCTTGCTTCTATTAAAAGATCTATTAAGATCGAGAATGGACAAAAGCTGGGTGTGGTGGCAGGTCTTCAATCCCAGCACTCAGAGACAGAGGCAGGTGTATTTCTGTGAGACTAAGGCCAGCCTGGTTTAGATCATGAGTTCCAGGGGCTACAGAGAGACTCTGTGTCTAAAAGACTTAAAAAAAAGACAAGAAATGCTAGGTTAGCCTGGCATGGTGGCACACACCTTTAATCCTAGCACTTGGGAGGAAGAGGCAGGCGGATCTTTGTGAGTTCAAGGCCAGTCTGGTCTACAGAGTGAGTTCTAGGACAGCTGGGACTACAGGGAGACCCTGTCTCGAAAAGACCAAAAAAAAAAAAGAAATGCTAGGTTAGAAAATAATCATCAAATCACTAAACACCAAAGGAGGAAAGGACATTGGTTTGGTTTCCATGGAAGACATTAGACTTATTCACTTATGTGAATAACACTACTTATGTTTTTTTTTTTTCTCATTTTGAGTAACTGAGAATCTCAAATGAGCATGATAGTAGCATTTCTTCAAGTTTATTTTTGTTCAAGTTTATTTTGCACAGTTGTGCAGGGCATGTGAGCTCTTCTGTCTCAAGTGCCTCTGGCTATTCTTCCCCTGTTTTTGCCTTGCTCCAGGTAACTTCTCTGAAGTACCTGGGAAGCCAGTGTCTTCTTCACATTGTAGGTAAGAGTTCCTCTAACCTTCTAAATAGGAGTGATCAATATAAAGAACATTTAAATTTACCATTTCATTTATTTACTTGTATTGGATGTTTGCAATTGTCATACAATATAATTTGATGGGGTTTAGAACACTCTGTCACACCTCCCCTTTCTCCCCTTACTGTCCCTTCTCAACTTAATGTACTTGTGTGCGTGTGTGTGTGTGTGTGTGTGTGTGTGTGTGTGTGTATGCAAAATAAGCCTATAAAGTCTAATTTGTGTCCTCAAATGTCTTTCAGTGTGAGTTTGTTCACTGGAGCCTGGTTAACCTACCAAGAGACCCACGCTTGAATGAAACTGTGTCTCCTCCTCCCAGCAGTCATCAGTTGCTAAAATTTCCTTAGGCAGGGCTGGGATTTTTTGCCTAATTCCCCATGTCTTCTGGGATTTTGTCTGATTTGAGCTTGCTTAGGGCTTGTGTATGCTGTCACCATTGCTGTGAGTTCTTCTGAGTAAGTTCTTAGATGCCTGGAAAACTGTTTCCTTGTGGTCACCCACCAGCTCTGCCTCTTACAACCTTTCTGTCCTCTCTTCCACAATCATCCCTGAGCCTAGAGAGTCAGAAGTTCGAACTAGGTCTCCTATTCAGGGATAAGCTGTCTGCAGTCTCTGCACTTTGGGCACATTGGCCTATTGTGGGTTTCTGTGTTAGTCACCATCTGCTACAGAGATATGAAGGGGAAAGGGAATGTTAGAGTAGGAAGGGTTAAATGTGGGGAATGGGAAGGCAGGGCAGAGGAGGAAGTGTGGGGGGGATGAGTAACATTAAAGGCCTTTAGAAAAAGCCATATGGAAACCTACCACTATAGAAACTTCTTTTCAAAAATTTATTTTCATTTTATGTGTATGAGTGTTTTGTAAGTGCACCTGTGTAGTGCAATACTTACGGAGGTCAGAAGAGGGCAACGGATTCCCTGGAACTGGAGTTACAGACAGTTGTTAGTGGTCATGTGGGTGCTGGGAATCAAACCCAGGTCCTTCCAAAGAGCAACCAGTGCTCTAAACTACTGAGCCATCTCTCTTCAGCCCTGATAAAAGCTTCTTGAAGTATATACATACAAATTATAGAAAGAGAAATGAGTTACTCTATAACAACGGTGTATTTCCTCTTTTTGACATCATAGGCTAACAACAACAACAACAACAAAAATAACAATAAAACCCTCAATGCTAGGAATGGATGGACTTCCTCTCAAGAAGCTGCTGACCAGGTGTCCATGGACCCCCAAACCACACTGGCCATTGCCCCTGCTCTTGGTTACCAGAGCTCGGTGGTAAGACCCTGTTGATGAAGACATTTAATTTGTGTGTGTGTGTGTGTGTGAGTGTGTGTGTGTGTGTGTGTGTGTGTGTTGGAGACAGGGTCTCCCTGTAGCCCCAGCTGGACTGGAACTCACTCTGCAGACTAGGCTGGCCTTGAACTCACAGAGATCCATCTGCCTCTGCCTCCTGAGTGCTGGAATTAAAGGCATGCGCAACCACGCCCAGTGACATTTATTTTTTATTATTATTACATTGAAGATCTAAAATTCATTTTAGAAAAGGAAATATTAATAAACATGCCTATATAATAATTTTATAGATTATCGCCTGACATTAATCATGTGCGACCATCCCTAGAGACTGACATAAATTCCACAGGGTACTGGCCCTTGATTGCTCTTTGAGTAGCTTCTCCAACAGGCTAGGCACCTCTGTGTTGTCTCCACCTTATGGCAATGTAAAAAGCGACTTGTTAGGTAGTTAAGTGTAGATTAATGGAGAAATGGGTAGATAGAGAGATGAAGAGATGTTAAATAGATAATGAATAGCTTTCTAATAGAATCATATCAAGATCTTTAAGTAGTAACAGTTTGTAAAATTCTCTCAAGTGAATAAAGTTTAACTTTTATTTCCTACATTTTTGTAGTCCCAAGGATTTAACCCATATTTAACCCAGGACCTTGGGCATGCTCAGCAAGTACTCAACCATTAAGTTAAAATTAATAAAAATTTGAATATGACATGTGAAGATCTAAGAATTTAAAAAGCAACACACTTATTTTTAAATGAAAGGAAACAAGAAGTCTAACGTGGTGGGGCATGCCTTTAATCACAGTATTTGAGAAGCTGAAGCAGAGGATTATGAGTTTGAGGCCAGCCTGCCTGGGCACTGTCTAAACTGTCTGAAAAGGGACAGAAATAAGAAAGAAAGAAAGAAAGAAAGAAAGAAAGAAAGAAAGAAAGAAAGAAAGGAAAGAGAGAAAAAGAGAAAGAAAGAAAGAGAAAAAGAGAAAGAAAGAAAGAGAAACGAAAGGAGGAAGGAAGGAAAGAAGGAAGGGAGAAAATAGAGAATGAAAAAGGGAAGGGAAGGAAATCGAACTGGAGTGTTCCTATTGGCCCACCATATTTTACCCTGGAAATTCATTTTATGGGAAATAAAGGATGCAGTGTAGATTTCTTCATGATATTTGATGCAGAAAATAACACATCTCCAAGTTCAAACTTTGCTGTTGGGAAGTGACAACTTATAGTCAAAAACAGAGACCAAAGGACTTTTAGTTTCAATTCTGCTCTTCGTAGCAAAGTTAAATTATTTAGGCTAAATTTTCTTCAGTTTGTTGCCTGGTGTTGACCTGAAAGAAACACACACACACACACACACACACACACACACACACACACCCTCAGCCTGCTTTTTGAAATCAAATACATTTCCTGCTGCTTCTTTCCTTGGTACTCTTACAACCAGCTTATTTATAGCCCAGGAAAGGAAAACCGGCTCCACCGGAGGCAGGAAAACTATGTTGGGAAAGAATGGGAGGAAGTGGGCCTGCCGTTTAACCAAACAACCTTTAATTCATTGAGCTCAAAGCTTAGTGGCTTCAAGGTGGTTGTTAGGCACAACTGGTTTGCTAATTTCTTTCTTTCTTTTTTTTTTTTTCTCCCTCTTCACTTTTGAACTGGATTTGGGCAATGGAGATGATGCCAGCATTTTCGAAGACGGAACAGAAATCTCTAGGTGTTTAGGCACACTGCAAAGAAACTTGGGAGAAGCTGATGAGGTGGAAAAGAAAGAGGATTCACTAGAAGCATGAACTTTAGATGACTGCATGTCTGCAAACTAAGGTATGTGTCAGCCATGGGTATTAGGGTATTAGCCACAGACAGTATTTGTGATTTGAGGGCAGGTCCTCACATAACCTTTCAGTAAGTTGCCTATATCTCTGAAGAAATGTAGAGAAATCAGCATTAATTATGACTTCTTTTTTTTTCCCCAAGCTAATGTTTAGTTCTGACTTCTTGAGTCAATGTACAGTTAGTGTATACTTTAAGGCAGTTGTTTCTATATACTAACTTTATCTTCCATAACTCCCTTTAATGTCAGTACCATCCGGTGTACTTTGGATGATCACTTTTGAAAAACATTCTCTTGATATTGTTTGTGCTTTTTGAAGTGCTGATCAATAATCGATCTGCCATTTATTTGGTCAATACTGGTTTAATTTCCATAAACGTGTCTTCAAGCAAAAACCAAACAATTACAGAAGTTATTTTAACTGAAATTTAAATTTCCTGTAAAATTATAAAGATGAAGATTATTTTAATACAAAGTTTCATTTCTTGGCCACTTATTTTTTTTAGACAATGAAGAACTTTCTAGAAGAGAAAACAATAATAACCCAGCACTGAACAGTTTCGGTGATAGAAACTGTTCAAAGTCATTATTTATATTTCAATTATTTTTCCCCCCAAGCATTCCATCAGCATATATTGTCTGTGTGTCCTGAAAAATGTCACTGCTTTTGGGAGTGGACAAGTTGAAGGGAAATGGAATAAATACAAGAACGGTTGATCCTGGCCACAAAAACTTGGAAGGGTGCTGGGGACATTCCAAACTCTTCTGACATTCCTGACCATTACATGAGTGCATTTGTTTAGAGGTTGGGCGGCCTCTGCATCCCTGCAGATAACATCCACAGCTGTGTGTGGAGTAGCTTGATTACCACAATGACTGACAAAGAAATAGGCTCTGGTGGCCACTGGGCAGGAAATGGTGCCGTTCTTTCAGCTCCTCCCTGTGTGAGACTGGTGTGTTTAGAGCCTGTATCTGGAAGATAGCAGAGCTAGAAAGCAGACCCCCCCCCCTCCCCGGCAAGAGGCCGGGCTTCCTTCTAGGGAGGATCTAATCAGCCTTTTTGTTTCTTGGAAGAATTTAAGGGTTACCTTTTCAAATTAGAAACTGGTAAGTCATTTCAGGGAAGTGGTTGGCAAGTATAATATTTTTTTAATAGAAAGAGCATATTTCTTACTTGTTAGTTACATTTAAAAAAGATAGAATTTTGATAGTAGGATTGTATGCAGGTAGAGAAACAATGTTACTCTACTTTTCTACATTACATAGCAAGTTGATGAGTAACATGAGGTATTATATTTACTAAAAGAAAAACCAAAGGAATAATCAGGAATTATTCAGTTTGCCTTCAAAAGAGAGAATTGGTGTTAGCATCCACAAGTGAGGGACACCATACATCGTGTGTTTTTCTGGTACTGTGTTACTTCACTTAGCATAATGGCTTCTAGTTCCATCCATTTACCTGCAAAATTCATGATGTCATCTTTCTTTATTGCTGCATAAAATTCCATTGTGTACATATCCACGTTTTCTCTATCCACTCGTCGGTTGAGGGACACTTGGTTGCTTCCAGCTCTTTGTTATTGTGAAGAGAGCTGCAATAAACATAGATGTGCATGTATCTCTGCAATAGGATGAGTCTTGTGGGTATATACTCAGGAGTGGTATGACTGGCTCCTTTTCAGTTTAAGAGTTCTCCACACTGCTTTCCACAGGGTTTGTATGAGTTTGCACTCCCACCAGCAGTGGATGAGTGTTTCCCTTTCCCCACAACCTTTCCAGCATTTGGTATCCTTTGTTTTCTTTATCATAGCCAGTCTTACCGGAGTAAGATAAAAATCTTAAGGTGGTTTTAATTTGCATTTCCTTAATTATTAGCGACATTGAACACTTTTTAGGATGTTTTTCAGCCATCTTTACTTCTTTCTGGATACAATCCTTCTATCAAAATGTAAAACCCTAAATGCGATTTGGAATTAACCTAGAGTTTATTTTCAGAGGCCATAATTTTGGTATATCTGCGGCATCCATATAGGCATATTTGGGAACAATACAAATTGGAAGGAAGAAGAAGAACAACAACAACAACAAGATTGGGTCAAAGAACTGACTGAAACAGTAAACTTATGCCCAAAACAATAAACTTCAGCATCAAAAAAATTTTTAAAAAGACTGAATAAAAGATGAAAGACATGTATGGCAGAATGCATGAGCTCTGGCAGGGAGGGGGCAAGGAAGGGGAATTGGATCTAAACTTGATTAAGAAATGTTGTATATGAACTCAAGGGGTCATAAAAAAAAAGAAATGTTGTATGAAATACACATAACTTCAATATAAACAGACTAGAGAAAAAAGATAAGAAAAAAAACAAAAAAGAAAAAGAAAACAAAATGAATCTGGATAACATGACAGATCTTAAACAAACAACTCTGCATATTTATTTTCAGAGAAATACTCCAAAGTCGATTTTGTATCAGTTTTGTTCTACTTAATTGTCACTCTACATAGCTCTAGGGACAGAGGTCTTGTTCACATCACAGTAACCCCAATTTTGTTAATGTCAACCTCATCCCTCTTACAATTGCTAAACAATTTTTGCCAGCTGAGGAGATGGCTTGGCCAAGTGTTTGCCACACGTGTGGCAAGCAGGAAGAACAACATCAGGATCCCCAGCACCCACGTGAGCCCCCCAGCACCCACACAATGCCCCCAGCACCCACACAATGCCAGGTGGGCCAGGTGGCTGTCTTGCCAGCTCTGGGTTCATGCGAGAAGCCTCAATGAATATGTGAGAGAATGAGTCCCCATGTAAACCTTGCACCTTCCCTTGTATGCACACCTCTACACACACACACACACACACACACACACACACACACAAACCATTTGCAGTCAACACATTCTTACTTCGTAAGAATACAAATTTTAACCATTTAAATTTAAAACAGTAGATAAAATTACAAGTTATGTATTTCATTTTAAGAATGTTTTGTATTTGTGAAAACCTAATTGAGTATTTTTTGATTTGTTAAAGTCTAATTGCTGGCCATTGGTCTCTGCGTGCCCAGATTCTAAACAGATTCATGAAATAACAGTTATGTCAAAAGCATTTCTTGGGAATTCTTTAATAGTTTTGTAGGTTATTTGAGGTATTTCAGGCTCCTGAGAGTATTTTAAGTTATCGGACCCAGAAAATATTTAATTGTTTTTCACTTTTCTATTAATTAAATAGAAATCTAATGTCTCCAGGCTAACTCTTATGATCAGTATGTGTCTACAGGCTACAAAGAATAGCCACTCCTTTTTAAAATTTGTTTTAAAAATATTTTATTTGTTATTTTTATTTCATGCATATGAGTGTATTGCCTACATGTATGTTAAATGTATCCACATAATGCAAAGCTCACAGAGGTCAGAAGAGGGCGTTTGTTCCCCTGGAACTAGAGTTACAGATGGCTGTTGGCTACCATGTGGGTCCTGGGAACCAAACCCCGGTCCCCTGGGAAAGCAGTCAGTGCTCTTAACCACTGAGCCATGTCTCCAGCCCCAGAATAGCCACTTTTGACCCTCATGTTTAAATACAAGTGAAATCAGGTTGCTCCAGAGACCATGTGAAACTGTAACAATTTAGATGTCAGCTAAGATCATCTACAACTTGTGAGACATGGAGAAGAGGGTGAGTAGAGAATAAGACAAAGGTCAGGAAGTCACCTCCATCTCCTACCTGGCCTATTGTTGGAGAGGGGAGAGGGTGTGTTGCATGTTGAATTCTGTGTCCACAAGAGCCTTAATTTCAGATCACTAGTCTTGGGAAATTCTCCTTCTCCTCCCTTCTCCTTCAAACCCTGCCACCATCCCAGCAAGCACGTCGAGTTCTCTTTATGATGCTGCCTCAAACCCTGATAGACTCATCATCGATAGACACTAACCCAGAAAAAGGGAATTGTGTAGGACGCTGGCGTTCTACCAACTAGTACTACAGATACGGAAGACCTCAGCAAGATGGGCTTCCTGGACATGTAAGGTTAAGTTGGTTCCTGGAGAGCAGATCTGATGAGCACAGACAGGGTAGGAATGGAGTTCCGAGCATGGATAGAGATGGGGATGTAGGGATATGCTCAAGGAATGGGACCACTGGACGAAGTGAAGGATGGCTACTGAAATGTGGATTTCAGATAAAAGCATCTTAGTAAAGCTATGTTCTGATGCATGAGCCCACCGACTTGTTCACCTGGTATCACATTTAATGGAATGTTCTATATTTTTAATTCTTCTGTCTGGCAACCTAGTCAGGAAACTGAGTTACCCACCTAGATAAGAGCAGAGACAGGACCGTGTGGACAAGTGGGAAGTGTCTGGAGAAGGTCAGAGCCATGCTACAGTGGGACTGGCTACCTGACTGAGGGGCATAATACCAGCTAAGGATGTCACTGAGATGCTGGAAAGGGAAAAAGCACAGACAAAAGTTGAAGCAGGATGTGCTAGCAAAGAGCAGACAGGCCACGGAGGCCTGGGTTCTCATGCAAATAGCTAGAAGCCAGACCCCAGACAGAAATTGACCTGCTTTGAAAACTAACTGGGCATGGCTATGGGAGGGGCCTCAGACAATGGTGTGCTTTCTGGTCCTTTCCAAACCAACCAGAGGAAGCTCCAAATCAGGCAGTGTGTAAGGATTTTTTTTATCACAGATTTACAAAGTTCAAGGTGATAACAAGACAGATAGAGGAGCTATTTAACAGCCAGAAACATGAACTGACTTAAGAGGTAGGCAAGGACCCAGAACAACAACAGCCAGCTTTTAGTGAGCACTTGCTGTATGTTGGGGTGTTTCTCCCCATTATTTTATTAAATGCTCATAGACAGCTTGGGGAAGGTTCTTTTGGTAGCCATGGTGATAAGGGAGACAAGTGAGGTTTGGAGACTGTGGGTAAGCTGCCCACAATACAGGACTGTAGCCATTGAGAAAGCCTAAAAAATGGAAGAAAAGCCCAGAAAACCCAAGCCCACGCTGGCTCTTGTTCCCGACAGAGAATGCTTAGTATCTTTCTCTGGATTAGACATCTTCATCTGCAAAAATCTAGGAGCATTAATTGTTCATTCTATAAACTAGATTACCTGGGTTTTATTGTTTCAAATTTGAGAAGGCTTCATACCTCTGCACCTTGGAATGAATCTGAGGAGATGGAAATAGTTTATACACAGCAGCTTTGGTTGTCTTCATCATCGTCATCATCGTCATCATCATCAGGTTTTTGGGACCGTCTTATTCAGTAGCCCAGGTTGGCCTCAAGCTGGCAATCCTATCTCAGCCTCCTGAGTACTGGGATTACAGAAGTGAGCCATGACACTTGGCTTCATTCATATACTTATTGTTCATTTGTTTACTTACCCCCTGACTTCTTTTCTCATCACTACCTCCTTTTCCATTTTCCCTTTATTTTTCTGCTGGAATGAAGAAGCTGAAGAGTGGGACTTCTCCTCTCCCTGTCCCTGGCTGCCCTCTAGTGGTGGGATATACTAAGAACGCTCAGCCCACACTCCTTTGGAAGCCACATCTGCTAGCAGGTTGAGGGAAAAAGACATCATGAACTTCCATAGTCTCAAAGACACTGGCCTGAAAGACACTTAGAGTCGTCCAGTTTTCAATTTATCTTAACTTTTCCAATTATTATTTCACTTTTTACCCTTAAAAAAACATCATGTACGGGCTGGGCATGTAGCTCAGAGGTAGAGCACTTGCCCAGCACATACAAAGCCTGGGATTGCACCCTCAACACCACCAAAAAGGGAAAAGCCATATGTATTATTTTATTGTTTTTGGTTGCTAAATATTATTAAGCTTCTAGAACACAGATGAGAGCCTTTATTGATAAGACAGTCTTCTAAGCATTTTGTACATTTATTTAAAAATTCACAATATGTCTTTTAAAATAAAAAGCAGAATGTAAATTTAGAAATCTACCCTAAGGAAAGAATCAGGTTCAGATGAAAATGTGTAGAAGAATCTTTGTTTGCAACAAATATACTTTACAACTAACCAGAATATACAGAAATAAGAGAATTGTTAAATTTTATTCTGTAAGTTTGAATTTTATACAGACTTAGGCTTTCATTAGGATAGTCAATGGTGTTGCAAAGTAGAAATAATTAATGTTGAAAAGAAGGCTTCAAGATATTCACAGTATGGTCACATGTACCCACACCACACCTTTCTCTCTCTCTCTCTCTCTCTCTCTCTCTCTCTCTCTCTCTCACACACACACACACACACACACACACACACACACACAAACACAGAGTTACAAGTTCATAACCCAAAATGTTAACAGGAATTTCTGGCCAGTGGGATAATAGCGACTTTTATTTTCTAGTTTCTGTCTAGGATAAGCAAACTCTTACTACTTTATAATCAGGATCAATACTCAGTATTTTTTATAAAGTGGAGAGCCAAGCCTCTGTCTGAATTTCTTGCTGTCATGGCCGACAATATGTGCTAATTCAGCGCCATTTGTTCTCTCCTCACCCAGTCAAGAGCTGAGTGGTATCCTGTTTGTGACAGTGTAATTTATTGTAATGGAAAAGATTGTGATGCACTGACCTGGTCTGTGACTTCACTGTATTCATTGGCAACAGGAAACAAAGACACACACACACTTTTTTTCCATAATTGTTTTAGCAATAATTGACAATTGCAGGAAATGAATGGCAGAAAACAAGTATGGGCTGACAAGATGGTCAGCAAATCAGACAGGGAAACGCGCTGGAGCCGGGCTCTGCTTTGCTTCATGCAATCACTTCAGAAAATCACAAAGATATTATTGTTTTGTTCTCAGTCTACCCCTGAAATCACTATTGTTTTTACCAGCAGTTACACAATTTTTTGCTGGCAGCAGTGGCCCCAAATATGTTTTTAATTCAGTAATCTGATAATCCCACATCAGGGATTCGATTCCAAATTTTTGTTCATTGCTCTTCAGGGTCCATGTGAGCTCTTCTCCCTGTCCACATATCCAGTAATGCTCAGCAACACTGCTGGGATTGTCCTGCTTCAAACTAGCTGCCTGCGTCCTCACTGTGGACTCTGAAAAGTTTGACTTTCCATTAAACTTTTAGCCATCTAACTTATGTTTCTGTATCTGTGATATGATCCCTTGCCTTTGTTTAGCAGTAGTGGTGGTAGGGGTTAGGGGTGACACAAAACTCAGGACAGATGAAGTCATGATTCACTTTCCAGCTTCCATGCTATGAAATGGGTGTAGTTAATAGCTTTATAGATGAAGATGAGGAGTCTTTTATCAATCAAGAGAGGGTTAAGGATGGGGTGTAGCATTTAGCTCTTAATGGCTTATGTCCACAGTTGTGCTAGGTACTGTTAAAATTCTCTTTGTAGGGGAGCTGAACAAGCACAGGCAGTTACAACCTTGGCTCCAAGTCATATTTGCTTTTGATTAACTGGATTTGGACTAGAGTCCTACAGTAGCTCTGACTGTTGTTTTTATGGTGGATCCCTAAGTCCAGCACTGCCCAATAGGGATGTAAAATGAACTGCAAATGTGAGCTGTGTGGTTATTTTACATTTTCAAATGACCACATTAAAAAATAAAAATAGGCTAAGTGAAAGCCAGGCGTGGTGGCACACGCCTTTAATCCTAGCACTTGGGAGGCAGAGGCAGGTGGATCTTTGTGAGTTCAAGGCCAGCCTGGTCTACAGAGCAAGTTCCCGGCCAGCTTGGGTTACAAGGAGACCCTGTCTCGAAAAACAAAAAACAAGCAAACAAACAAACAAAAATAGGCTAAGTGAATGTCAATAATAGATTCTACTTAATCAACTATATCTAGACCATTAGTAATTCAGCATGCAATCAATATAAAAACCGTTAGCTAGATGTTACATTCTTTTTCTTACCAAGTCTTTGAAATCCAGTATGTATTTAATACTTATTAATCTCAATTCAGACTAGATTCATTTTTGCAATTGTGTAATAGCTTGGAGTGCTTAGTGACCACCTACATATGCAGCATTTTTAATATGGGCTATTATATACTTTGTTCAGGATTTAAAGTCTCTTTTATTCTGACATGGGGAACTGGCAACTCTTCCAGACCTCAACTAAAACTGAATCAGTAAAAAACAAGCAAAGGTTTGGAGGCTTTGGGGAGAACATTAGAACAACCCAAATGCTCCTTCAGTCTAGTAACTATTGATTTCTCAACTGAAAATAAGAGTGGAAGGGGCTGGGGCGATGGCTCAATGGGTAAAATTCTTGCTGTGGAAGCACAGGGACTCGAGTTTCTGCCCCTACCCACATAAAAGCTGGACATGGCGGCCTCTGTAACTTCAGCTGGGGGTAGAAACAGCCAGGTGCTCGGGCTCACCAGCCTGCCAATCTGCCCCAAACAGCAAAGCTGAAGGAAGGTTCAGTGTGAGACCCTGTCTCAAAAACAAGGTGGGCCGGGCGTGGTGGCTCACGCCTTTAATCCTAGCACTCGGGAGGCAGAGGCAGGCGGATCTTTGTGAGTTCAAGGCCAGCCTGGTCTACAGAGTGAGTTCCAGGACAGCTGGGGCTACAGGGAGACCCTGTCTCGAAAAGACCAAAAAAAAAAAAACAAAAAACAAAAAACAAAAAACAAAAAACAAGGTGAAGCCGGGTGTGGTGGCGCATGCCTTTAATCCTAGCACTTGGGAGGCGGAGGCAGGCGGATCTTTGTGAGTTCAAGGCCAGCCTGGGCTACAGAGTGAGTTCCAGGACAGCTGGGGCTACAGGGAGACCCTGTCTCAAAAAAAAACAAAACAAAAAACAAGGTGGAAAGTCAAAGAGGAAGACACTTAAGGTTGACTTTTGGCCTCCATGAGCTCAAGCACAGGGCAAGTGTATCTGTATAAACACACACACACATGAGTAATGGAATATATATAAATGTATATATATACATACATATACATAATTTTTATTTTATGTGCATGAATGTGCTGTTGGCTTGTGCGTAAATGCACCCATGTTGTGCAGTGCCCATAGAGATCAGAAAAGGACATCAGATCCCCTGGACCTGGAGTTACAGACTGTTGTTAGGCACCATGCAGGTGCTGGGAACTGAACCGGGGTCCTGTGCAAGAGCATCCAGTGCTTTTATCTGCTGAACTATCTCTCCAGCTCCTGGATTATATATTTGTAAGAGACTTTATTTTATCATCATGATGTTTCACATGAATCTAGGCATAGCATCGATTCTGCTATACAGACTAGAACTTAGTTACAGAAAGCATTTGTAGATATTGTGTTCCTAATACTGGATAAAGTAGTACAAAGGAAGGCATCTTTAACACTAAAATGCACACTAGTCACTGGCGTGCCTACACACACACACACACACACACACACACACACCCTAACATTGTGACTACTTGCTGATGTCCTTTCTGCGTTTTGCATTGTTTTGCTTGAAGTGTAGGAAACATGCTTCAATAGTCTCCTGTAACTACTCTGCCCTGGGGACTCCCATGCCAGTCAGCTGGGGTGATAAAGATAGCTCTCTGTGCTAAATATGGAGATGCAAAAATAAACTTGTGGAAGATAATAAAACCAGAAGACCCGGGAGGTTCTTATGGCTCCGCCAAAGGCAGAGACCTGGAAATCCAGGTCCCCCAGGTCCTGGCAAGGAGTTACAGCCAACTGGAACAGTCATATTTTGGGTGCATTTCTTACTACATGAGCGTCTGATTATGAAGGTAGATTTAAAGCAGTCAGAAAAATTCCAGACTCTAAATAAATGCTAGAGACATTTAAAATCTAAGTCACGACCATACACTGCATGGATATTCCCTGGGATGCTCCAGGAGCTTGGCAACTTCTGAGCCTTATGAATTCACTTTCCATTTTCTCCACAGAAACAAAGCTATAAATAGTCACCAGGTCTGTACACATAGAATGCCATATGCCTTCAGCGAAATTATTACAATTCATTTATAAAGAATTTAGTTCTCCCTTCACAAGTTATTTTATATAAATATGTTCTATATAGCATTGTTATTCATTGCACTTATAGTTAAATACAATGATAAATGTGCTGTTTCCATATTAATACAATATACCATATATTAATATGTTAATAATTATATGATAAATACATAAATGGCATGTTAATCAAATAACATTATATATTAGCTTATATTCACCTTGTATCCAAAGAAACAAATACTTACTTATCCAGGAAGTATATATGCTAAGTTCCAGCATAGGCTTAAGAGATAAATCATATTCTCTATTGATGTTGCTAGGAAGGCAAATCCATTCACTGTGAATGAGGACACAGATGGAATGCTCAAGGAAATCACTTATCCAAAGGACTCAGGGCAAAAGGTCTTTTTTACTTTTATGTCTAATTCTACTTGAAAACTTTGGTCTTGCCTTTGCTTTAAGCACACATCTCTAGGGATGATCTTAATTTTCAGTCACACTTAGGACCCTTTAGATTTTACAAACAGGGGAAGATTTTACCCAAGTAATGCTTGGTAAGGGATTAGGCTTGAAGAAATCACCCCTGAGGTCTCTAGGGTAGGAGCAAAGGTGAGGGAGGTGTGTGCAATTGGCCTTCTGTGGAATGCACTTTCCTAGTCTGGTTTTTTGTCTTAGCGAGTAGCATCAAGTCCTGGAGCCTGCAAGTGCTGCCATTGTGTTTTTCTAACTTCTGGTAAGTAAAGAAGGAGTGAGAAGTTCAGGTAGTGACTCCTCTTCAGTCAAGGTCAAGAACTTTGGGTTGCATGGTGGTGCCAGGGTTTGGTTTCGCAAAACTGTGAGTGAATTCAAGGACCCCAGAAGTGTGAGCCAGGGCAGCACCGAACACCTTCCTGTGATTGCTTCCGCCTGGGAGGTCGGCTGTTTCTTTGGTACTGGGGAGATCCTGCTGGCCAAGGATGGTGACTGCGCTAGCTGCTGTGTGGAGAGGCCCTCCTGCTGAGTGTGCACCTCTGTGAATGCCAGCTAAAGCTAACCCCTGCCCTTCCTGTCATTATTGTCCTTTTCCAGCATCTCTTCTTTGTTTCTTTAGTTCATATTTAGGAGAATTTTTGTCAGATATCCACATTTCTTCTTGCTGTAAAAATGACCACTGACACGCTGGACCCCGATGGCCTTGGTCACCCTGGTGACTCCTCTGCATTCCCTGCTGGAAACCTCAGTGTGTGTTCTGTCACCTTCCACCATCTTGTCTCTTTTTCTCCTTCATGTTTCAAAGTTATAAGATCTGATCTCTGTCCCCAGCCCTACTTAAACTAGGTCAGAAACTTTCCAAGGGGCTGGAGAGATGTCTCTGCAGTTAAGGGCACTGGCTGCTCTTGCAGAGAAAGATAACCTGGGCTTGATTCCCAGCACCCACATGGCAGCTAACAACCATTCCTAACTCCAGTTCCAGGGGATCCAGTGTCTTCTAGTCTTCATGGGCATTGTATGACATGGGTTTATTTATGTGCATGCAAACAAAACATTCATACACATAGAATAAAAATAAATAAAAATTAAAAGAACACACTAAATGATAATATGAACAATGATTTTTATTTTTATTTTTATTTATTTATTTATTTTTTTGGTCTTTTCGAGACAGGGTCTCCCTGTAGCCCCAGCTGTCCTGGAACTCACATTGTAGACCAGGCTGGCCTTGAACTCACAAATATCCGCCTGCCTCTGCCTCCCAAGTGCTAGGATTAAAGGCGTGCACCACCATGCCTGGCTGAACAATGATTTTTAAACTTTTACTCCTTGTGTTCTTCCAATTTTAAACGTTATCTCTCTATCATCTATCTATCATCCATCTATCTATCTATCTATCTATCTATCTAGTGTGTGTGTGTGTGTGTGTGTGTGAGTGTGTGAGTATGTGCATGCACCCAATATGGAGGTCAGAGAATGTTTTTGGAGAGATAATTCTCATTTTCCACTTCAGTTTGAGGCAGGGTCTCCGGCTGCACTGTACTCTGAGTTTTCAGTTGGTTCTCCTGTCTCTGTCTCTCATCTCTCCCAGGAGTGCTAGGATTACAGGTGTGTGCCACCACATCTGATTTTTTTTTTTTTTTATGTGTATGAATGTACTGTCTGCATGTAGGTTTGTGCACCCGTGTTGTGCAATGCCGCGGAGGTCAGAAGAGGGTCTCGGATTCCCCTGGAACTGGAGTTATCCTGGAATTGGAGTTACAGACGGTTCTCAGCCGCCACGTGGGTGCTGGAGATGGAACCCGGGTCCTCTGCAAGAGCAGTCGGTGCTCTTAACCACTAGGCCATCTCTCCAGCCCCTGATTTTTTTTTTTTTTAATGTGGGTTCCAATTGAACTCAGGTTGTCAGGCCTATGCAGCAAGTGCTTTTACCCGATGAGCCACCTCCTTGGCTCTTCTAATTTTTAAAATAATTTTTTCTCTCCCCACAGTATCATGATTTCCCATTTCTAAGTCTTTCTCTCCAAGATCACTTGTTGGCACCAGTGTATAAATAACCCTGAACTTGCTGAAATAGCATCAAAAGCATCTGAGTCTGTGTTCGAGGCTGAATACACCTCTCGTGGAGGCCCCTCATCATCTAAAGCTTACAGTGTCTGAGATGAGAACCCGTCCTCTTCCTGTGTTCTCTCCATCCCCATCCGAGTTGCTCCTCAAGTGGCCATATCATCCGTCCAGCTGGGGCCACAGTTCCCACTATTGTGTCCTTCACCTGCTGCTAACCCAGTTGGTCATTCTTCCTGTTAAATGTGTCTCTTATCTGTTCCCAGCACTACTGTATTCTCATTCTTCTTTACCTCATTCCTGGATTCTACCAGTAACCCCAAAGCTGGCTTTCTTCTCCTAGGGACCCCCGTTTCCACACACTCAGCTTTCCAAAGCCCTGAGAGAACACTTTGGGAAGGGGTACAAACTGCCTGTAGTCTTAACCGGATTGCAAAAACCAAAATACAGCCAAAGTAATGATATCTGTTAAAGGGAAATCTGTGTCTCATGGAAGTATAAGAAGATGACAGGTCACTTAGGTTCCCTCTAGAAACCAGCATCAGATCAGGGACTAACGACTTCTTCTTCCTCATCTCCTCTCCCCTCCCCTCCCTCCCCTCCCCTCTTTTCTTCTCAGCTTTTTTTTTAACCTCACCATGTCAAGGACTAGGAAGAAGCCTATCAGCTCCTTAGTTTGTCTCTTGCATGAATGGATACATTTCTTGTGAGATTAATTTAACTAAATTAAAAAAAATTTTTTTGGCAATTTTGAGATAGGGTCTCCCTGTAGCCCCAGTTGGCCTGGAACTCACTCTGTAGACCAGGCTGGCCTTGAACTCATAGAGATCCACCTGCCTCTACCTTGCAAGTGCTAGGATTAAAGGCGTGAGCCACCACACCTGGCAATTTAACTAAATTTTTTGTTTTGTTTTCAAGACAGGGTCTCTTTATGTAGCCCTGGCTGATCTGAAACTTCCCGTGTAGACCAGGCTGGCCTTAACCTCATGGAGGTCTGCCTGCCTCTGCCTATGGGATTAAAGGAAAGGCATGTACTACCATGCCTGCTAATTTAAAGTGTGTGTGTGTGTGTGTGTGTGTGTGTGTGTGTGTGTGTGTAAACCAGAAGACAACCTTGGGTGTCATCCTTAAGAACACTATCCACCTCCTTTGAGACAGGGTCTCCCATTGGCTGGCCTGGAGCTGAGCTCACTAATTAGACTAAGCTGGATGGGCAACCATCCCCAGGGATCCTCCTGTCTCTGTCTCCCCAGTGCCAATATTTCAAGTGTGCCCCAATGCTTAGCATTCTTATGTGGGTTCTGGTGATGGAAATCAGGTCTTCATCATGCCTGGAATGCAAATACTTTACCAACAGAACCATCTCTTCAGCAAGAAATGGATAAATAATCACATAATGCCTTTCAGTAGGCTTTCGGATCACACTTACCCCAAGTGACGTCAGACTACAACCTCTTGTGAAACACTTCTGGTCTGATCTGAACTTCTGAATTTTTGACCCACAAAAATCATGGGTTGGTGGTAAAAGATAATTACTGTTTTTCAAAGCCATTTAATTTGAGAATGATTTGTTACACAGAAAGAGCTAACTAAGATATTTTTCCTATCTTTTCTAAAGTTTATGATAGGCATGCCAATTTTCAAACTGCCTTTTGTACTTACCACACATCATAAACATTTCAAAAGTCATGTCTTCCCCAAGTATGATCTTTTCCTACATGGCTGTGCAAGACACCCATCATTCCTACATGACAAAAATGAATTTGCCTTAAAAGTAGATGCTGAGGGACCAGTGAGAAGCCTCAACAGAGTCATCCCTGGAATTAACGCGGTAGAAGGAGAGAACTGACTCCTGAGAGTTCTCTGACCTTCGCATTCAGGCCTTGATGCATGCCCCCCATGCACACACCTAAACAAATAAAAATAAATGAATAAATGTAATATTCGTGAAATATTTTTAAGTAGATGCCTGAACAAACAATGCCTCAGGCTTAAAGAAGTAAAACCCAAGGATAAACATCAAGAATATGAATGGACACCCCTTATACTTTTATGCTTCAATCTTGATGGCTGTCTATTTATTATTACTATGGTCTTCTCATGAATTGACTCTTTTATCATATAATGATTGATTTTGTCTTATGATTTATGACTTGACATCTCTTTTTATTTGATGAAAATAGAACTACCTCTTCTTTCATCTCTTTAAGTTCAAATTATGTGTAAAGTTGATGTGAGACTTGCAAACAGCATGTAGTTGGGTCTTTGGTTTTTATTCTTTCAGCCATTTATGTCTTTTGATTTAATCCATTTATTTAGCAAGAGACTACTGGCAGGTAAGGACTTAATATTGTCATTTTTGTTAGTTGTTTTCTACTCTTATGAGTATTTCTGTGGTGTACATTTCTGCATGGATATGCTTGCTGGTATATGAGCATGTGGAGATGAGAGGTTGATGTCAAATGTCTTCCTCTATCACTCTCCTCTTTATTTTTTGAGACCAAGCCTTTCACTGAATCTGAACCTTGCTGATTGGCTAGACTGGCTGTCCAGCAAATCCCTGCAATACACTTACCCTCCCCCCCAGCTGTGGGGCTCTGAAAGTGCCCACCACAACACCACACATGGCGATTTATAAGGGTATTCAGAATTCAAACTCAGATCATGCTTGTGCAGTGAGCACTTATTCATGCAGCCATTATCCAGACTGTTCTCCACTGTTTTATCATTTTTTGTTCCATCCTTCCTTGTTTGCTTGGTTCCTCTGAGATTTTATTTTTATTTTTTTGTAGCTGTATGCTTTCATCCCTTCTTTTATCTTTTGTATGTATTTTACAGTGTTGCTCTGTAGTTGCTATACAGCTTACATAAAACATCTGAGTTTTAAAAAGTACTTTTTATTTATAATGTATGTGAATGTTTTGCTCGCATGTGAGTATATCACGTGTGCAGTGCCCATGGAGGCCAGAAGAGGGCATCTGATCCTCTGGAACTAGAATTATGGATGGTTGTTAGTCTCCATGTGAGTGCTGGGAACTGAACCTGGGTCCTCTGCAAGAACAACCAGTACTTTTAACCACTGAGCCATCTCTCTAGTCCCCAACATCTGATATTTTTAATGGTCTATTTTAAGTTGAAAACAGTTTTGATTGCATACACTTTCTACTTCTCCCCACCCACCTTTTGTTACTGACATCATGATTTACATTGTTTTATATTGTATATCAATTTAATTAATGCAGCTATAGTTATTACTAATATGTCATTAATTTCACTTTTATAAAGTGGCTTATGTGTCACTGTCAACATATTAGGATATGGATGATCCTGTATTCAGTGTTGTCCTTTTTCTCTTTACTTTTTCACTTTGTGATGGTGCAAATGTGAGTCTATTAAATTGGGATCATCCTTCAAATTTTGGATTTTGGTATTTTTCTGGCCAGTGATATGCAGCATTTACTGGCAGTAAGCCCTAGCTCCCAGACAGGCCTACGGTTACAGAACAAACAAATGAAACTCTGTACTATACCACGTTGCTAGGCTTCATACAATGAATGGTAGGTTTGGTGAATTCAATACATTTTTAGCTTTTAATACTTTTTACTTCTGATGGGTTTATTGGGATGTGACTATTATAACTTGAGAAGCCTCTGTATTCTGCATTCGACTATAATATACTTACTTTTTTTTTTTTTTTACTGGAGCTGAATTTCATACTGATATATGCTTTCATGCCACTACTTAACAACTTTTCATTTCAACTTGAAGAGCTCTCTTTTCACTTAAAGCAAATCTCATAGTGATGAACTCTTTTGTATATCTGGGGAAGTCCTGACATGGCTTCCATTTCTGAGGGAGACTCTTGCTAGGTATAGTGTCTTTTATTGGCAGATTCGTTTTTCTCTAAGAAATTTGTATTTATCATTCCATTCTCTCCTGGCCTACAAGGTTTCTTCTGAGAAATTTGATAATTATCTTTTGAAAATTCCTTATTTTTATGACGAGTTGCTTTTTTTCTTGATGCTTTTCAAAATCTGCTCTTTGTCTCTGACTTTTGAGTAATGGTTATATTGTGTCAGTGTGGAGATATCTTCATATATTAATGACCTGAGGTTCTTTGGGCTTTGTGGGTCTGGATATTCATCTTTCTATCAAGATTTTAGAGACTATCTGTCAACACAAATATGTACTATGGGATTCACAGAATGAATAGGGATAAAAACAGAGAAGAAAGCTTATTGAAAGAAATATGACAGATGCAATATCTTCTTGGCATGACATCTAAGTTCTTTTAGAATGAGACAATGCTTTTTCCTTACCTTGGAAGTTGGACTATCATTTAAAAAATTGCTTATTTATATTTTTTATTCTATTTGTATGAGTTTGGTAGAGCATCTCATTTTTCTTCGTGGTGCTTTTTCACACATTACAATTTTTATGGTAAAAAATGTATGATTCTTATAAACATAATCATATGTCTGCAAAAGTGAATTAAGAATATTTTTAATTGATTTTTATTTTATGTGTATGAGTGTTTTGTCTGCATGTATGTAAGTGCACCTGTGTTTTGCAATGCCCGAGGAACACAGAAGAGGGTGTCAGATCCCCTGGAACTGGAGTTATAAATGGTTGTTAGCTGCCATGTGGGTGTTGGGATTAGAGTCTGGTCTTCTGCAATAACAGCCAGTGGTCTTAACTGCTGAGCCATCTCTCCAGCCCCTACAAAAGTTAATTAAAAATATATTCCAGAGCATAGAAAGTTACTTTCTGACACTTTGATCTGAAGGTGGATGATCTATGCTTTCCCCTGTTTGTGATAAGTCTGTAACCAAGGAAAGTGGAACTTGTACAAGATGAGGAATGCAGAATGAGAAAATGAGCCAAGGCAGAGAATTGAGGGTCGGAATGGGAAGTAAATGGTGCCCAGAGCCAAAGAAGGCAAAGTGAGTCAAGTTATTACAAAGAATCTTCAGTTCACCCCAAAGACTTTGAGTATCCAGCTAAGACAAATTTAACACAGACAGTGACACAGACACAGATACAGACACAGACACACAGACACACACACACACACACACACACACACACACACACACGGGGCGGGGGGGATTACCTATTTAACTCATTTCTAATATCCTATTAAAATGAGATCAAAGTGTTTTGCAGAAGAAATAGATCACCTTTTTTCTATTATAGCAGAAGACTAGAAGTTTATTCTCTCAAGAGGTTAATACGGGATACTGTGATTGAAGGACCCTGATCTCTGGATGAGGCCCAGCTGAAGGCAGACATATTTAAAACTGGGAAATATAAGGCTGCAGAGAGCTCAACAGTTAGGAGCACTACTGTTCTTGCAGAGGATCCAGGTTCAATCCTCAACACCCACATGATGGCAAACAACGGTCCATAATTCCAGTTCCAGGGGGATTTGGTGCTCTCTTCTGACCTCTACCGGCATTGCATGACATGGGTGCATTTACATACATGTAAGCAATACATTCATACACATTTTTTAAAAAAATAACAAAATATTTTTAAAGCTGGAAAATTAATTGCAGTTTGAGACCCAGCTCTTTTATCCATTTCAGCCCTCAGAATGCTGTTGACGGCAGAAAATGTGACCATTCATATGATGTAAGCTTATTTTATACCTGGGTTAGAGAAAAAGAATGTTCTGGTTCCTCAAGTGCAGAGCATTAGGAACATAACACCCAAATCCAGTGCTTATTTTTTAGAATGCTCACAAGTGGTCATAGCAAGAGGGAAACCCCGATTGGCCATGGGTCACGTGCCTTAATGTGGGCCAAGGCAGATGGGGTTAAAGTGAGAGAAAAGAGGAGGAACATGGCGATGGCAGACAGGGACAGAGCACGAAGGTAACTCTGAAGCCTCCTCTGTAGGATACACCGTCCTGTGGGTAAAAGCAGCAGGAGAACTTAAAATTGCCTTATGAATGCAAGAAACGAAGAATCTTCACATTTCTACAACAAAGGATGGTTCTTTAAAGGACCTTTCTGCTTTTTCCCGTTTCTTTTAAAAAAGTTCATGAAACACATATTGACACTCTCATTTTGTTGATTTATTACTAAGGCGGACCCATAGCAGCAATATGGTGGACTTGCTCGCTCTTCCTCAAAAGGACAAGGGCATAGGTGGAAAGAGAAGTTGTGTCTTCTGACTCCTTGTCCTGGGCAGTTTTCTATTTTCGCACCTGAGTGATCAAAACAGGAGCATAAATTCCTAGAAAATTGGGAGGATGAAGGCACATCTGGAGAAGACGCTATGTTCAGGAAGTGAAGTATCGTAATGTTCCTAGTTTTTCAGTGCTTCTCCCACAATTCCCTGTGCTTTGCCTCCAACACGTGTAAAATCAGTGGAGGCTGAGAACCTGCTGCCAAACATAGCCTAGAGGAGCCACGCAGTCTCCTTTTGGAATCAGACTAAAGGATTAACTTCCAGAAGGAATTTTCCATCTGTTTTCCTGATAAGACTGATTAGAACCATATCCAGTTTTGCACATTCTACGAAAGAACAGATGAACCGTACCATCTGGCTGGGTTAAATTTAGTACAGATCTCTTTGAGGAGTTCTAGTTCCACTATGCAGGAAAATACTGCCCTTCAGAAGTTCTAAGGAGAAGAGGAGTTGCTAGACTTTGCCTCACCTGGCCCCGTGTTGCGTTTATGTAGGAAGTGTTGCTTGCCTTTCTGGACACTGGTGGACACTTGTTAGGCAATTCCATTTGTATTCCCTTTATCATCATGCTGAGCTTATAATATGGAAACACTCTTTCTCCTATTCCTTCCTCTCTCCACTGAGCCATTCAGTGTCTTTTGTTAATTTTGGCACAAAGAACTTGCTTCAGTTAGTTTCAAGGCTTCAGAAAAAGCAGTTGTATTGACGACAGGTAGCTATCTGGTCCACTTAGGCTGAGCAGATTTTAGCCTCATCTTTTTGACGGTAGTGTTTACATTTTAACGGTAAATTTAGATAATCCGTACTATGCTTATTAAAGCATTATGCTACTTTATTTTCTATTATCACTTGTTTTCACCATTTTCCTCTCATCTGTCTTCTTTGGAATTCTTAAAGTTCTTTGTATTCCATACCCCTATCCCCATTTGTGCTGTGGAAATTACAACTGGCTGTGTCTTTTGTTTTAGTGCTTATATTTGAAACACCTACTTGATTTAACAAAGTCTAATATTAATATATTTAATCTAAGCCAGGAGTGGTGAGTGTAATCTTATTATTTAGGACGCTGAACCAAGAGGATGGAGAGTTTGAGGCCAGCCTCAGCTACAAGGTAAATTCATTCAGAGCTAGTCTAAGCTGCACCCTGAGCTGTTGTCTCCAACAAAAACAATACAACAATGAAATCTTTCAGTCTTCTGCATAACAAAGAGCTTTGAAACCCTCAATCGAGATCTCATTCTCCTTTCTTTAATGATATCACCACTGAACACCTTACTTCTGCTTAAGAAAATATTCGTTAAAGGATAAATGACACATAAATTGCACAATAAATTGCACAAACTTAAACTATAATTTGATTTCTTTTTTAAAAAAATATTTTATTGGGACTGGAGAGATGGCTCAGTGGTTAAGAGCACCGACTGCTCTTGCAGAGGTCCTGGGTTCTATTCCCAGCACCCACATGGCAGCTAAGAACCGTCTTTAATTCTAGTTCCAGGGGAATCCGACTCCCTCTTCTGACCTCCGCTGCATTGCATGACATGGGTGCACCAACCTACATGCAGACAGTACACTCATACACATAAAAAATAATAATAAATAAATAAAAATATTTTATTTATTATTTTATTTAATATATGTGAGTATATTATTATTTAATGCATATGAGTGTATTACTACCTGCATGTACATAAGTGCACCTTTGTCATGCAATATGGGTGCTGGGAATTGAACCTGGGTCCTCTGTAAGAGCAGCCAGTGCTTTTAACTGCTGAGCCATTTCTCCAGCCCTCATAAATTCAACAACACTTAGATCTTTAAGGCTTGTGGCCTTTGTATTGCTATTAGTTCAGCTGAAGAAAAGAACAGTCAAAAGATACAAGTTAAAGTGGTAAGGACAAAGTTTAATCAGTAATAACTGTGGCAAGGAAAAACCCCAACATGAATTGAACCCAACTTTGATTTGTGCAGAAGTAATGAGGTATATTAAAGAGCCAGAAGTGGGTGTTGGTGATATTTGGCCAGCTGTGTCTGTTAGTTGGCAGTTATCACAGTTAGACTCTATCACCCCACAGATACAGAAAGAGAGGCCTTATCTCCCCAGCTGGCTGAATAAACAGTAAAGATTTTGTACAGCCTTGAGTTTCTAATAAAGGGGACAAGAGTCATCTTATAGATGCTGCCTTGAACGTCTAGAGATTATCTTGTGATATTATTGTGATATGATATGTGTGTGTGTGTGTGTGTGTGTGTGTGTGTGAGCTGTTGGTGCTATATGAGTGCTTGTGTGTGAGTATGTACGCTCCATGCTATACATGTAGAGGTCAGCATCAAGTCATAGGTTCTCATCTTCCACTTCTTCGAGATGCAATTCTTGCTCACCTGTGTACAGCAGGGTAGCCAGCCCAGAAGCTTCTAGGGATTCTCCTGTCTCTGGGGGGGAGCACAGAGATCACAGACATGACCTGCCCCAACCAGCTTTGAGTGCATTCTAGGCATCCAAAATTAGGTCCTTATGTTTGCACAAGTGCTTTACCCACTGAGCCGTTTCCCCAGCCCTAGTTTGCTCAAGTGATGTCAAAATTGAAAAGAGAGCCAAGAAGCCTTTGATCAAGAAGAGAGCCTTTGTCAATAGAAATTCACAAATAATCAATCATAATAATCCCAATTTGGGAAAGCTACACTTTAGAAATGAAATAACCAGCAGCCTAAAATCATGAAGGCAAGGGTGTTGGGCTCAACAGTCTTCATAGAGGCAAAGCTGGAAGGACCGGAATATTCATGAACAGTAAGCTTTGCTGTATCCATACTGTGGAGTAGGGTAGAAGGCAGAGATTAAAAAAGGGACAAATATCTATTATTGAGCTTGGAGCCAATATACATGGCCATGATTCATTATTAAAGGAAAAATCAATCTACAGACTATCAAATTTTTAAAATGGAAAAGTAGAATCACTTTGTGTGTGTGTGTGTGTGTGTGTGTGTGTGTGGCTTTTCTCACTTTGTGAGATAAGAAACTAGCTATTTCTTCAATGTGATATAAAGCCTGTATTCTGGTCATGATATTATAGATCTAAAGGGAACTTATAGGAACTCAAATTCTGCTAAGGCTTTGTGCTTTGGGTTGTCATTTCTCAGCTGGAGTAGCTGGTGCTCTTCTGTTTTGGTGTCGCCTGACCATGGACTAATTTCTGTAAGAAGCTTCATTGAGCTTATTTATTTATTTATTTATTTACTTATTTATTAACTTATTTATTTACTTTTAATTTTATCTCCTATAGGTTCCATGAAGGACACAAAGCCAACCCCTCAGTTTTTTACTCTGGCATGAATGAACTACTTGCTTCTCAAAGACAAACCCTAGAATAAGTTGGTTTTTAATTAAAAGATTAGGCAAAAAGATTTCTCCACCACTTTTTAGGTGCTGTTGTTGGTGTAGGAAAGTTTTCTTGCAGGGGCAGGAGAGATGGCTCAGCAGTTAAGAACATTGGCTGTTCTTGTGAGGGACCCAGGTTCTGTTCCCAGCACCCACATAGGAGCTAATGACTGTCTGTAACTCTAGTTCCAGGAAATCCAATAGCCCATTCTGTCCTCCAAGGGCACTGCACAAACGGGTGCACTTACATGCATGCAGGCACTACACTCAGACACATAAATATTAATAAAAAATCATCTTGCAGTAATGTTAGGACTTCCTCAGCAGCTCCTATTCAGCATGTGTTGTCTTTATGTTTTCCTAGGAAGTCTGTGATAAGAGTATCTTATCCAAAACTTTTCTGTGCACCAAGAGACCACTGCCCAAGGCTGAGCAAATCCAGTATGAATCCACCATGGCACTGTTTAATGAAGCCTATGATGAAGGAAGTTATATTTTAGCAAAAGATGTAGAAATGAGGTAAAAATCCACCCCTCACACACATAAAACCTGGGGATTGTGAGTAGTTGGATTAGAACTTGAATTTGGCACTAAGTCTGGAAAACAGGACTTATGGTTAGCTAGGTAGGTCTGGATAATCTGCTACTTAAAGAGAAGTGTAAAAGGAATTATCTGGAACGTTGACATTATTTGGAATTATGCACAATTTGAGCAGATACATTTAGTATTAAAATAATATAGCTATTTTATAATCATGATCCTGATGTGAACATCCATCCATACATATATCCACCCATCCATTTGTCCATTCATCTACTCTTTCACTCATTGGTTCATTTAGAAAATGTACACATACCGGGTATGGTGGTGCATGCCTTTAATCCCAGAAGTGGGGAAGCAGAAGCAGGTGGATCTCTGTGAGTTCGAGCTCAGCTTGGTCTACATAGGGAATTCCAGGCCAGCAGGGGTTACAGGGAGACTCTATCTCAAAAAGACAAAAAAGAAAGATAGAAAGGAAGGAAGGAAGGAAAGAAGGAAGGAAGGAAGGAAGGAAGGAAGGAAGGAAGGAAGGAAAGTGTACAAGTAGCATCATCTTCCAACTGGGAGCAGGAGGCTGTGGTGTGAACCCAAGGCAGGCTGGTGGAGTGAGGGAGACCTGTGTCCACTGAGAGCGAAGCTGTAATGGGGAAATGGAGAAGACAAGGCAGAGGAAGTGAGAGCAGGAGGACTGGAGTTTCTAGCTGCATTTTCCTTAGAGTCTTATGTAGCTTGAGCTTTTTTCTCCCTCCTGAACTTAACTAGAACACATTTTGAGAAAAATACATTCCAATGCTTATTTTTGTTTCATTTATCTCTGAATCAGATTTGCTTTGAAATTCAACTATGTTGATGCTTGACTAGGAAGGAAATCATAAACCTGTAAATGACTGTATTAGTCACTTTTCTGTTGCTGTGATAAAACCACCATGAGCAAGGGAACTTATAAAAGGAAGAGTTTGAGCTTACGATTGATGGTTCCAGGGAATCATAGTCCATTGGGAAGCCGAGGGTCACATCTCACAATGAGCACAGGAAGCAGAGAGAGAGAGAGAGACTAGAGACAGCAAGGCTTGTTAAACTCACTAAGCCTGCCCCCAATAACGTACTTCCTCCAGCACAGCCACACCTTCTAAGACCTTCAAGAACAGTGCCACCAACTGGACATACTGAATACTTAGAGCCTATGGGGGACACTCATTCAAAGCATCACATTCCACTCCCTGGCCCCCATAGGCTCCTGACCATATAAAATGCAAAATGCAACCTTAAAAGTCCCCATAGTCTTTACCAGTCTCAATTCTATTCAAAAGTCTATAGTCCAAAATCTCTTCTGAGACACAGGCCAATCTCTTAACTGTAAGCTCCTGCAAAATCGAAAGGCAAATTATATACTCCAAACATACAGTGGAATTGAATACACATTCCCATTCCAAAAGGGAGGAATAGAGGCATAGTGAGGAAATACTGAACCAAAACAAGACCAAAAACCAGCAGGGCAAACACCAAGTCCATTAACTCCATGTGCAACTTCTGGGACTTGACTTCCAAAGGGCTTAGATGGCTCAGCTCTTCCAGCTTTGCTTGCACATACATCTCTTTCTTAGGCTGGTACCACTCCCTGTATGCAGCTCTCCTTGGCAAATATCTCACAGCTCTGGCATCTTGAATGTCTTCTTGGGGTCTCCAGTGCCAACCAGACTTCACATTCACAGCTTCATGCAATGGCCTATCAGGGCCTTCTTTATTCAGGGACGCCCCTGCTGCACTCTGCCTGCCTATGTGGCTCTCTCAAACCATGGAGGAAGAACTGATGACCCCTTCACTCTTTCAAACTTCATACCTCTAAAGCCAGCACCACGTGAATGAAATTGCCAAGTTTGTCTGCAAGTTCAGGATGGACTCTCTCCTACTTTAACCACATTTGCAAATTTTCTCTTCCCTGGACTTGTTGGAGTAGAAAACCCTTTCAGTATTTTCCTTTCAAAAATTGGAGGCTTAGCTGGGTGTGGTCTTGCCCTGAAGGTACTGATTCTGTTGTTTACTTGTAAATCTTGAGGCCTCTCCTAATCACTTTAGTCTCCTTATCAAAAGGAACCTCTCCTTCACATGCCTTGGCTCCACCTTTAATCTTCCTAGTGCAGTTTTCAGATCCAAACTGTACATTCTGCATTTCTTTCTGCCCCATCTGCTCTTCTTCACTGTAGATCTGCACAATATTCACCATCAATAGCCACACCACCATTTCTACATTAGGCTGTCTTGATATATCCTCCGCCAAAGACATTAGTCCATTGCTTTTCAACTTAGCACCAGGCAAGCATTTGGGCTGTGGGCAAACTGCTGCCAGACTCTTTATCAAAATATCCCAGTTGCTGCCTAAGTCTTTTTTTTCCTCTGGAACTACATTTTTTGCAGCAATGCTTTCTTCCAGGCTTCTACTAGAATGGCCCCTTAAGCTCTGCTTACAGTAGTAAACAGCTTTTCTAGCCCAAAGTTCCAAAGTCTTCCACATTTCTCCAAACATCCACATGGTCAGGTTCTTCACAGCCAACAGCCCACTCTCGGTACCAATCAATCAGAGTCCATTGTGGCGGGAAGCATGGTGGCTGGGGCTGGAGCAGGAAGCCGAGGGTCACATCTTGAAATGACCACAGGAAGGAGAGAGAGAGAGAGAGAGAGAGAGAGAGAGAGAGAGAGAGAGAGAGAGAGACTGGAGACAGCAAGACTTATTTAACTCACTAAGCCTGCCCCCAATAACGTACTTCCTCCAGCACAGCCACACCTTCTAAGACTTCCAAGAACAGTGCCACCAACTGGAGACAAAATGTCTGAATACTTAGAGCCTATGGGGGACACTCATTCAAACCACCACAATGGCCCTTCTGTTATTCTCAGCAGACACAGAAAAAAATGGTGGCATTTGAAGGATGTATCTCTGCTCATGTCAAGTGAACCACTGGTTTGTGGTCTGAGATCCTCTAATATTAATGGACATTGCTATCCAGTCAGATTTTTGAAATAAATCTATTAGAGGGAAAAGCTACTGTGTAAGGATGTTAAGCAAGGTGTTTATGGCATGAATACTAAATTTTCCCTCTCATATTTTGCTGAGTCTTTCAATCTAGTTTAAGAAGCCAACTAGAGGATGGGGATTTTTTTTTAAGAAGAAAAAAATGCTGCCATAAAGCAAATTTAAACAAATTGAATTTAAAATGCAATTATAGTAAGGGTAACCTGTTTTTTTTTAAAGTAAATGAGAATTTGCAAAAAGTAATAAAATAGAAGCCAAAAGACAAGACAAAGATGGAGAACTGAAAGGGGAAGTCTAGTTGCAATCAGGACTGGTTTGTTTGCAAATTTGGGAGTTTATCCAAGATGGGGAGTCATAGAAGCTGAGTGCAGAGACTTCACTGGTGGAGGTTGTTCCCCCTCATTCGTTCTGTTGTTATCCAGCCTGTTTCCAATTTATTTGTGGATTATGTTCCAAAGATGCACATGTAAATGGACTGTTCGGAACTCAAAATGTTTTTATTCCATATAATGTATTTATTTGTAGAATGTTATACTTTTGTCCACCCACTGCACAGCCAGTTAACTCTGTCACTGACTTTGTATCATGTCTGCAGTTGATAATATAAGCAAGCTACTGTTGTAATGCCAATAATTAGACCTCCCAAATGAAGTACAATTTCATATAGATAATCATGCCTGGTAGGAAACAGGCTTAATTAGAAGACAAGCAATCTTCAATGGCTTCTAAGGAAACTTCTATGGCTACTAAATCTCTGGGGTTGTGGGGGATGCAGGATTTGGAGTCATAGTGACAACCTGGGCTTGCAGCCCACCCCCATCCTCCAGGATGCTTACTAATTGTGGGAAGAATGGTTAATTTAAGTAAAAGTAATCTGGGGTTGATAATAGCATCTCTGGAAAGCACTGCTAACTAGATAAATGTTTACCATGGAGTTAGTAGTTATTCAGTATTGATGTGTTAACATAATGTGCTATATATAAGTAGGTTGTTACTGCTCTTAGGATTGTTACTACTTATATATGGTTTTCTGGATGCTGCTCTTTGCTCCCAAGAAAATGATGACCTTGAGAGCAGAGGTTTTTGTCACACTTTGATGACCATCACTGCACTGAACACAGGCACTGTATTTGTTCCTTTGTTGACATTGGTTTGCTTTGGGCAAGGGCAGTAGACCTTAAAAACTCAAGCACTTAATTTTGATTTCATGAAGTTCCAAGAGAAGAACGAAAGAAGAAGAAGAGTGGAGAAAATTTTCCCAAGATACTTAAAAGTTGAAACTAAAAGAGAAACAGACAAGGCAGCTAAAAAGTGTATGTGTCAGAGAGAGAGAGAGAGAGAGAGAGAGAGAGAGAGAGAGAGAGAGAGAGAGAGAAGAGAGAAGAGAGGGAGAAGAGAGAAGAGAGGAGAGAGAGAGAAGAGAGAAGAGAAGAGAGGAGAGAGAGAGGAGAGAGGAGAGAGAGAAGAGAGAAGAGGGGGAGAGAAGAAGAGAAGAGAGGAGAGAGAGGAGAAGAGAGAAGAGAAGAGAGGAGAGAGGGAGGAGAGAAGAGAGAATAGAGGGAGGAGAGAAGAAGAGGAGAGAGAGAGAGAGAGAGAGAGAGAGAGAGAGAGAGAGAGAGAGAGTTTGGCACAAGGCAGGCAGCCCTGGCTGCTTCAGGAAGGACCCCCAGGAGGGATGATGGGGATTTCTGGGGCCATTTGGGAATTTCTTAGGGAGCACCTTGCATAGGCACAAAGCCCAAGAGGACGCCTCTGAGCACGCAGTCCCTTGTGCTCAGGCAGGACCCCTATTCTCTTTTCTTCCTGTATCCGTGGAACCAGGTGGCTCCACCACTTTCAGTAATCTGCTGACAAATATTTTGCCTAGGACTCACGAGTGGGAGAATTAAGGGGAAGTGCCCAGCTTTGCTGATGGTCACTGAGGGACTTTTAGCTCTCGGTCCTTATTTCTCAGTCCTATTTCTTGTCAGTGCCTTTCCCTCTGTGTGTAAATGCCAAAGGTACTTAAATGTCTTTCTAGGTTGTTTCTCCTCTGGAGTTTTTTTTTTATCTTAAAAAATGTTTGTTTATTTATATTTTGTATGTTTATTTTAGCCACGCAATGCCTGTGGAGGCCGGAAGAGGGCATTGGATCCCCTGAAACCTAGTTGGATGGTCATTAGCCACCATGTGAGTGCCAGAAATTGAACCCAGGTGCTCTGCAAGGGCAGCCAGTGCCCTTAACCACTGATCCATCTCTCCAGCCCCTTATCTTATTTTTTGAGACAGTCTCTTCTATCTCAGACTGGCCTTGAACTCCCTACGAAGTTCAGGATAGCCATGAACTTCTTCTGACCCTCCTGCTTCAACTTTCTGAGTGCTGTCATTATAGATATTCACTACAACATCATTTTTATGGGATCCTGGGACTCAAACTGAAGACTTTGTGTGCACCAGACAAGCCTTCTACCAACTGAGCTACAGTAGCCCTGATTTCTCCTGTCTTATTTAAAATATCTTATGTAAAAAAATGAACAACTAGTTCGTATTTATCATGGAAATTGCATGCATGATTGATTAAACAAACAGAAGAGTGAAATAAGTGAACTTAACTTCCAAAGATAATTGCTGTCTAAAATTTTTGATATCTGATTTTTGAACTTTTTCATATATTTTCTTGGAAAAGATGAAATTGTTATTAAAAAAACTTTTGCAATTTTTTCACTTATTCTACACTGAAGAATAATATTATTAACATTTCCATGTTAATAATAAACTTGAATGACAATATTTTGCAGTGATTGCATAGTCCCATGGAAAGTTATAATTTACTGAGCTTCTTTGAGCACTTAGATGGTTTATATTTTCCCTAGTGCAAATAATGCTCTAATAACTGCTGTATGCTTATGCAATCCACAGGCTTTCCTTGGAAGGTATTTTTAGAACAGGAACTGATGAGTGAAAGGGAACTCACATTTTAAAGAGCTTTTGCTTCAGATTACAAAGCTGCCTCCCTCCCATTTTATACCAGTTATGCTCTTAACAGCAGACCAGTTAGGGAAGATGCTGTTTTCTAAACCTCTTGCCAACACTGGAAATTATCATTTTATCTTTGTCAAGTTTACAAATAACAAATGGTAACTTATTATTACATAACTTATACTCTGTAGAGAACTTGAATGTTTTCATATGTATATTTGCTGTTTATATTTCTTTCCTTGTAAACTATTTATTGATATCCTCTTCCCAGTTATTACTTGTAGAAACTAGTTATATAGAAAGGCTATTTACTGTATGTTTTGTCTGTATGTTTCCCTTTTTAATCTCATTTTGTTGTTTGTGATTTAATTTTGGTTGTTATGATGGGGTAATAGTTTATAGAGAGCAAGTTGATCTTACCATTTAAATATTTTAAAAAATATTTAAAATTTTATTTATCTTTATTTTATGTGTATGAGTGTATGTATATAAGAGTATCTATGTCATACAGTGCCCAAGGAGGACAGTGGAGGGCATCGGATCCCCTGGAACTTGAGTTATGGATGGTTGTTAGCTGCCATGTGCATGCGTGCATGAGTGCATGAGTGCATGCATGTGTGTGTGTGTGTGTGTGTGTGTGTGTGTGCGTGCATGCGCGCGCGTGTGCGCACGTTGAGAATACAACCTGGGTTCCTTCCGCAAGAACAGCCAGTATCTTTTTTTTTTTTTTTTGGTCTTTTTGAGAACAGGTCTACCTGCAGCCACTGGCCTGGAACTCTCTATGGTAATCAGGCTGGCCTTGAAACTCACCAAGATTATGCCTGCCTCTGCTCCCGAAGTGCTAGGATTAAAGGCGTTGCGCCATGACACTCACAAGCAGTAACTACTTAACTGCTGAGTGTACCATCTCTCCAGGCCCATTTAAATCTTAAAAATACTGTATTGCAATTTTTCACTCAGGGGTGCTTTGGCTTATTTTGGTCTTTTGTTTTTTCCATATGGGTTTGGAGATTTTTCTACCAAGACTAGTTGAAGAACTCATGGGGATTTTAATTGGCGATTGCATTGAATTCTGTATATTAAATTTGGATAGAATGGACATTTTTACTATATTATTTTTTCTAATCCTGAGCATGGGAGGGTCTTTCATCTTCTGATGCTCTCTTTCATCTCCTTTCTTCAGGGGTTAAAATTTTTTGTTGTAGAAGATCTTTAGTGTCTTTGGCTAGATTTTGTTCTAGGTATTATTAATATTTTTGAAGCCTATTGTGGTGGGCAAGGTCTCCTTGTATTCCTTCCTTAGTTTTACTTGTAAAAGGAAAGGCTAACTTGCTGATTTCTCTAGGTTAATTTTGTATCCAGCCACTTTACTGAACCTATTAATAATTTCTAGGAATTCTCTGGTGGAGTTTTTAGCAATTCTTAGGTAAACAATCATACCGTCTGCAAAAAAAAGGTAGCTTGACTTCCTCCTTTTTCATTAGTACTCCTTTAATTTCCTTCCTTGCCTTATTGCCCTAGAAAGCATTTCAAACAATATATTTTAAAGTGGGAGTGGTGATGGGAAGCCCTTGCCGTGTTCCTGCTTTAAGGAATACTTTCTAAACTTTTCTCCATTTAGGATGATGTTGGCTGGTGGGTTGTTGTTAAATATGGCTTTGATTATGTTGAAGAAAACGATCCCTCCAGTCCAATCCCTCTAAGATTTTAAGTGTGAAGGGATACTGGATTTTTTTTGTTGAAGGCTTTTTCTGAATCAATCGAGATGATTTATCGATTTTGTCTTTCAGATCATTTATATGTTTATAATTTTTTTTTTTTGGCTCCTTTCAAGAGACAAGGGTCTCCCTTGTAGCCCCCAGCTGCCTGGAACTCACTTTGTAGACCAGGCTGGCCTTGAACTCACAAAGAATCCAACCTGCGCGTCTGCCTCCGCGAAGTGCTAGAATTAAGGCGTCGCACTCACCATCCCAGCTATGTTTTTTATGATATTTATTGATTTAATGTATATTGAACCATGCTTGCATCTCTAGTAATGAATCCGACTGGTCATGATGGATGATCTTTTTGGATGTGGGCTCTGTATCCAGTTTTGCAAGTAAATTTTGTTGAGAATTTTTGTGTTCAATAATGAGATGGGTCCTATAGTTTTCATTTTTGGTTGTAATCTTTGCCTGTTTTTTGGTATTAAGAGTGATGCTGGCTTTCAATAGAAGGATGTTGGGAGATTTCCCTCCTGTATCCTTATGAACAGTTTGAGTAGTATGTTGTAATTCCTCCTTAAATTTTTTATACAATTCTGCTGTGAAGCCATCTGGGCCCTGAGCTTTTTTTAGTTGGGAAGGCTTTTTTTAATTAACATTTTCAATTTCCTCAAATAATTATGGGTCTGTTTAAACTGTCCAATCTCTTCTTGTTTAAACTTGTTGATTTCTAGGATTTCAGATATTCATCCATCTTCTCTTAGGCTTTTTCAAATTTAAATGGGAAGTATAGGTTTCTGAAGTATTCCCTGTGTGACTTGTCTGGATCATTTTTGGTTGTCTGTTTGTGATGTTTCCCATTTCATCACGAATTATTGAATTTGGAGTTGCTTTTTTTTCTTTTGGTTATACTTTCCTATTGGATGGCTACCATTCTCTTTTTTTTTTTTCAAAGAACCAACTTTTGGGTCATTGATTCACTTTTTTTTTTTTTTTTTTTTGTATTATTATTCTTTGTTTCTTTTCAATTGATTTTTGTTATTTCTTCCTGTAATTGGGTTTAGGGTTCATTTGTTGTTGTCTCTCAAAGTGTTTTTTAAGCTACAGTGTTAGATTGTTTATTAGTGGTGTTTTCTATTTTTTTTTTTTTAAATGTAGGCACCCATGGGTATAAATTTTCTCTTAGGACTGCTCTTAAAATATCGCCCATAGGTTTTTTGTGTTGTATTGTTGGTCATTTTGTTTAGTTCCAAGGAAATGCTTTTATTTCTTTCTTTATTTCTTCCTTGACCAAAGTCCATTATTCAGGAATGTGTTGTTTATTCTCCATATGTTCCTTGTAGTTAGTAGAGCTTATTCTGGTGTTTGAATTGAGACTTTATTGCACTGTGGTCTGGTAGAATGCCTGAAATTATTTCATTTTTTGTATTTGTTGAGTTTTTTTTTTTTCTGTGTCCTAGTAAATGTGGTCGATTTTGGAGAATGTTCTGTGGGGTGTTTGAGTAGAAAAGTGTATTCTTTGGCGTTTGGGTAGAATATTCAGTAGACGTGTCCTTGAGGTCCATTTAGTGTATTGTATTGTTTGATTCAGATGGTGTCTCTGTTTAGTTTTTGTCCCATTGACATGTCCAAAGGGCTCAGTGGGGGTATTTGAAGTCCCCTCATATTAGTGTGCTTGGGTTAATTTGAGCCTTGAGATCCTGAATAATTGTGCTTATAAAGTTTTGGTGCACCAGAGTTTGAGTGCATATATTATTCATGATTGGTGAAATCTTCATGGTTTAATTGTTTCCTTTGGATAAGGATGTAGTGGGCCCTCTTTGTCTCTTCTGATTAGTTTTATTTGAGGTCTATTTTTGTCTGATTATTTAGATAGACTCCTGCTTGTTTTTTGGTCCCTATTGCTTGGAATATTTTTTTTCCATCCTTTTCCACTTTAAGTTGTTGTCTGTCCTTGAGAGTGAGATGGATTTGTTGAAGATAGGATATAGATGGGGTTCTCATGTTTTCCTGATCATTTTCCCAGTCTATGTCTTTTGATTGGGAAGATTAGAATCATTTAATATTTAAGGTTATTTATTGAGAGATGTGTGTTTGCTTCCTTCACCTAATTTTCTGTTTGCATTCTGGTCTAGGTTTGTATTTCACAGTTATACTGTTATTAATTACTGTCTCTAGCTGCTTGGGAATTGCTACTTTCCTCTGACTTTTGAATTACTTCAAAGTATTTTTCTGATGGTTTTTTTTGGACAAGAATTCTTTCATCTTGTTTATGTCATGGAAGATTTTTCTTTCTCCTTCAAACTATAATCAACATTTTTGTCTGGTATCATAAATCTGGGTTGGCAATCTATAGTCGTTTTAGTTCAGGAAATACTTTGGTACATGTTCTTCTGTCTTTCATCATTTACACGGAAAAGTCAGCATGTAATTCTGGTGTGTTTCCCTTTATATGTAACTGTTTTTCTCTAGTGTCCTTCAGTATTTTGTTCTTTGTTTTGGGCCATCTAGTTTTTAACTATGATATGGTGTGGGGAATTTCTTCTTATCTGATCTTGTCCTATTTGGAGTTCTTGTATGTGCTTCTTGTTATTTGTTATGGGTTTGTCTTTATTCAGTTTTTGGGAAATTTTCTATTATTCTGTGAAAGATCTGATCATACCATTGTCCTGGATTTTTCTCCTTCCTCCTATCCCTATGATGCAGAGGTTTTTGGTCATTTTCATTGTGTGCCACATTTCCTGATTATTCCAGTCTTGTGGTTTTTTTTTTTTTTTTTTTTTTTTTTTTAATTTTCAAATACTCCTTTCTTGAGCCTTGTAGTTCTTCCACATTGTCTTCCAGTGTTGATATCCTATTTTCCGCTTCATTCAATTTTGAGAATTTCATCTTTTTCTGCTAATTGGATGAGTTTTTTCGACTTTCCCTTTTTTTTTTTTTTTTTTTTTTTTGTCTTTTTGAGACAGGGTCTCCCTTGTTAGTCCCCAGCTGTCCTGGAATTCACTACTGTAGACCAGGCTGGCCTTGACTCACAAATTACGATCTGCCTGCCTCTGCCTCCAAATGCCTAAAGATTAAAGCCATGCGCCACCACACCCAGCTAGACTTCCTTTTTAAATTTCATCCTGTGATTTCTTTCTATTTCCAGTTCCTTTGGGAGATTATCATTCTTTTTCTGTAGCTCCTTGCTTTGCTGGTGCAGTTTTCCTTTTTCATTTCAGCATGGGATCGTTTTCAAATGTTTCCATTTCCTTCCAGCAGTTTTCATTCTCTCCCCTCTAGTTCTTTCTTTCCAGAGTTGATTCTAAGGTTTTGACTAATATTAGAATAGCAACACCTACTTTTTTTTTTTTCTTCCTTTAGTTCTTTTATATTGTGAATTTCTTTGAAATAAGTCTAGATTATTCAAAAGAATCTGTGTCCCTGAAAGTTCCTTCCAGGATGATCTCCAAATTTTTTGGTTTTTTGGGAAAAAATCCTCCCCCCAACGGACTGGTAGAGTTTGGTGGGAGATTTATTTCCGCAATGTTTGTTGTATTTCTTTGTGTTTCCTGGTGTGTGGGGTTTTATTTATTATTTTGTATTCTGGTGCAGATCTCAAATGCTTCATCGCTGCCTTGAAGGGTTTCTTTGCTTGTTCCCTTCAGGTGTGTTCATGTCTTCTCCTTTGTTTATGGGAAGGCTGGTTGTGTTAGGTTTCTAGTTTTCACTTTTGGTTACATATTGGGAAGTTCAGCTAGCTCTTCCCTTTCTGGTCTGGAGTTTCTCCAGAAATCCAGAGGTAACAATCAGTTTGGTTCCCTGCTAAGCATGTGCCTGCCTTGTGGTCATGTGTCACTGCACCTGTGCACCCTGGCCAGGTGTGGCTGGCTGGCAACAGGCCATGGCCAGGATCGTAATGAGCCCACCTGCTTTGAGCTCAACCCCCTCACAGAGGGGGCACTATGCTGCTCCCTCTGGACCCTGCTGGGTATCTAGCTGGCTGTCTGACTTTGCTCAGCCACTGTGCACACTGAGCCAGTTATGGCTGGCTGGCAGGCAACAAGCCTTGCCCAGGGGAGTGATGAACCTGCCTGCTGTTGTGCTCATTCAACACCAACCCCATGGGGGCGCTGCACTGCCTAATAGCTCCCGTTTGGACCCACTGGGTGTCTGGCTGGTTGGCTGACTCCGCCCTGGCACTGTGCATCTAGGCCAGTTGTGGCTGGCTGGCAACAGGCATGCCCAGGGCCATGATGAGCCCACCTACTTTGTGCTCATGTATTCCCAGGGTGCCATGCTGCTCCATCTTTTAATTTTTTCTTAACCAGACATACAAAATCCTTCTTGTTTTAACCATTCCAGTTATTCACTGAACCTCATTTCAGCCACATGTCTCCTAGGTCAGACATTGTATTAGGCACTGCAGGATATAAAAGGAATATGTTATAAAGTTCCTGTTCAGTTGACAAAGGTTAGATGGAACATAGACACATGGAGACCTAAGTTTTATAGAAGCCAGAAATTCATCCTGGGTATTGTGGTATACTTCTGAAATCTAAGCTCTGGAGAGGTAGACAGCAGGCCGACAAGGAATTTAAGGCCAGTTTGGGCTACATAATGAGTTTTGAGGCCAGCTTGGGCTATATGAAGACCTTGTCTCAAAATAGCAGAAAAGGGCTGAAGAAGTGGCTCAGTGTAAGAGCACTGGGTGCTCTTATAGAGGACCCTGGTTTGGTTAGCTACATGGAGGCTACATGGTGGCTAACAACGCATCTGTAACTCTAAGTTCCAGAGCATCTGACTCCCTCTTCTGGCTTCTGTGGGAACATATGTGGTGCACTTAAATACACACATGCACACACACTTACATACATGCAGCAAAACAACACACACACACACACACACAGCCACATAAATTTTTTAAAAAAGATTTTTATTTATTCATTGTTTTATATGTTTGTGTATGTGTAATGTGTGTGTGTATGTGTGTGTGTTGTGTGTGTGTGTGAGAGAGGAGAGAAGAGAGAGAGAGACGAGAGAGAGAAGAGAGAGAGAGGAAAAGAAACCAGAGGGTATGAACAAAAGGGGGTTGGTGGCAAACAATATCTGTCAAGGTTGTAGCAGTTTTTGGAAACACAAAGTTGCCTAAGAGACCTGAGAGGTTTCAGTTGTAGGTAAAGTATAAGAGGTCAACTGAGGCAATAAATGAGTTTTTAGTCATTACTGTAGTAATTCAGTAACCAATAGTGTGCTGGATTAGCTTTAGTGTCCAACTTGACCACAACCTGGGTTGAGGAAGCCTCAATTAGGGAATTGGCTCCAATTGGATTGGTCTGTGGCCAACATCTGTGGAGTATTGTCTTGAAAGCCGAGCAGTGTGGGAGGGCCAGCCCACAATGAGTGTGCCACCCTGGGCAGATTGTTGTGTACTGTAATAAGAAGGCGGGCTGGGCTGAGCCAGAGAAGCAGGCCAGTGAACAGCAATTCCCTCCATGGCCTGTGCTTCAGCTCTGCCTCCCAGGTTCCTGCCCCCTGAGTTCCTGCTTGGCCTCCCTAAGTGATGAACTGTGACCCAGGAGATGTAAGCTGAATAAACCCTTTCCTCCCACAAGTTGGTGTCGGTCAGAGTGTTTTGTCAACAGCAAATGGAAGACAAACTAGGAAAAATGAAACAAAAGGGGGTTGGTGGCAGACAATATCTGTCAAGGTTGTAGCAGTTTTTGGAAACACAAAGTTGCCTAAGAAACCTGAGAGGTTTCAGTTGTAGGTAAAGTATAAGAGGTCAACTGAGGCAATAAATGGGTTTTAGACATTACTGTAGTAATTCAGTAACCATTAGAGAACAGACCAGGCCAAGGGGAGGGCACACTTCTAGAGTTGAAGGGAATGATGTGACATTCTGTTGCAGGCTGGCTGGGAAGGTGTTCTCCTTGCAAGGTTGAAAAGAAGATGCCATAACAGAACCTTAATGTCACATTCTTGGACCGCCAGAGTAGAAGGGTGATAGTGTTCTTGGTGTCTTTGCTGACCAGTTTTTTCTCATAAATATAATAAGGGTCTGCCCTTCTTGTATATAAAACTGGCAAAGAGTCTCTAAAGTGGCATCTCTCCTTGTCACAAATACTTTCCAGAGGTCCCTCTTTCTTTAGCTATATGGCACACAATGGATTGTCCAGAATCATTAACTTAGTCCATTGTATATGAAGTGACTGACAATTGTCATCAGGTCCCAGAGGTTTCTGTTGCTGCAAACACGGAGTAATAATAATAAATGAAAAGAGTAATTCAGATACGCAGCAGGCTTCCTTTTCAGTTTCTGAATGAAAACTGAACCAGCAACACAGGAATGAAAAAGCCTCTGGGGATGATGTGCTTCAGGACATTGAGTTCTGATACCTGGAGTTAATTTCTATTTTAATGTTTGTAGGAGGTTTTCCATTTAGAAATTGGGCTTTCATAAGTTAGTAACAAAGTAGACTCCAGACAGTAGTCAAGATTGAGCTACCTTCCTCCTCTCTCTCCTTCCCTGATCCCTGCTAACTCCTCCTGGTCTTCTTTCTTCTTTTACTATAAAACACTATCTTTTATCTGGGCATGGTAGTGCACACCTTTAAATCCCAGCACTCTGGAGGCAGAGGCAGGCAGAAATTCTTTGAATTCAAAGCAGCCTGGCCTACATAGCGAAGTTTCAAGGATAGCTGGGGCATAGGGAAGGACCCTGTCTCAAAAGACAAAAAAAACAAAAACAAACCACGCCATCTTTTTAATATGGGGCGGGGGGCTTCTGGTTTTTATTTTCACCCAAAAAATAATTATAAGGGATGAAAGCTCAAATATGGAACAGCCCTCACAATGTATCTGTATCAGAGTTAGATTATAATTTTTAAAAATCAAGACTGACAGTTTATAAGGCTAATTATGATTCAGAAATTCCCTGAGGAGACTTTAACCATCTTTTTTGGATGTGTTTGTCTCTGAATAAGCTAACTCTGTCAGATCTCTTACTCTTCCCTGAAAGGCCAGTTCAGGCATTGTTTTGAGAAGAGTCACCTTAATATTCCAAGAAGTCAGATCTTCAAGGTCAGACACCTTCTAAAGACAGAGGCTCCATCCTCACAGAGAAGGATGGCAAGAGGGAGATGGAAGAATGAGCTCAGATAAGAAGTCTCTCCAACACAGTGGGCGGGACAGCTCCCCATCCGTGCCGACACGGAAACTGCAGGCTGGTCTGGCTTCCCAGCGCACCTAAGCTGGCAGCTGCACATCTGTAAAGTGCCTGTGCACTGTGATAAGCCCCGTTTCCAGCCACCCTGGCTGACAATCTCCGTGGCTTTGTTGTGCCCGAGAATGTTGACACACCGTAACAGATAATTATGCGGAAATGAGGTTTGAAGCCACCTGAAATCATTTCCATTGGCCAGTGAGACAAAGCTGCTGGGACCTCCTACCTACACCCCTCCCCACCTGCACCTCAGCATCTCTGGCTGCAGCAGCCCTGGCCTTTGGAAAACAAAACAAACAACAAATAACAAACAGATACAAACAAAACAAACAAAAAACCTAAATGTTCTTAGATGGCTAAAATTTGCCTTCCTCAGTCCCTTAGTTGTATGTCTTCCCACATACTGTAGCCTGGAGTGTTGAGAAAGTGAAACCCAGCAGATTGTGTTCCAGGGGCACCTGATTTACAAAGAAACTCCCACCTGCCCGGAGGAGAACCAGTGAAGACCCAAATGGGATGAGAGAGCTGGTGAGTGTCAGCCTCCCACCCCACACAAATACTCCTAACTTTCCATTTGAAATGACCTTCCCTCCGGTGGGAGTATCGGCTGTTGAGCTTTTGTCAGGAAAAAGAAACAAAAGGTGGATATGCACTGCACTTCATGCTAATGAAGTGGCGGACCCAACCCAGGGCTTAGGAGGTCTGCCAGGGAGGAGAATAATGAGCTTCAGTTTTTGACCTCTTGTTTGTCAGGAGGAGCATGTGACTGGTTAAGACACAGCCCGGGCTTGTAGGAAACAGCTGCTGGCCGCATGCACCACACTTGGCAGCTAGACAGGCAGGGTGCTGGTGCGGCACTACAGCGACAAAATCACTCCAGTAAGTAACCCGAGACTTTCGCCTGGAGAGAGAGAGGAGAGGAGAGAGAGAGAGAGAGGAGAGGAGAGAGAGAGAGAGAAGAAGGTGTGATGTGTGGTGTGTGTTCCTGAGTGTTTTCGTGTGTTACAAGTCACCACCAACTTTTGATTTCATATTGATTTTGGTTCCCTGTGGAAGGACATGGTTTATTTGTAGTTGTTAACTTGTGTTTTAATTGACTTTTTCAGAAACGTGTTTTTTGTTTTTTTGTTTTTGTTTTTGTTTTTTCTCTTTTCTCTTTCTTTCTTTCTTTCTTTCTTTTCTTTCTTTTCTTTCTTTCTTTCTTCGCACGATGTCTTCTAACTAACTTTGAGGATGAAAGATTAGATTCCTACCTATGAAAGGAGTTTATTTCTAGGTGTTTTTAGGTTCACATCCAGGATTCAGATCACCAGAATAGTGCAATGCTGGATTTGAGCCAATAGCTAGATTTGAGTCTAATCAATATTAACAGAAACTTGAAAGCATAGCTGTGTAAGTCACTTGTGGGCTTACGGTATGGGTGACTTCAGCATTCCTAGTCAGTGCTGAAGAAAATTTCATGTAGCGATATATAAGAATGTGCACTAGAGATAACCACTTAAATGATTCTTAGATGAAAAGTCCTGTTCAGATTTCATACATGCTTTCAAGTTCATTCAGAACTCTATTTTATAGCACTTGTCTCCAACAAACTCAATCATTACCATCACTTTAAAGCTAGAATTTTTCAGTTGTCTCCTGGGTCTTCCTTACTTAAGCAGTTAGTGATGCTCAGGGTCTTTATTCTAGGTTTATGACGTGCATTATGAAAATGCTGAGCTGATGATGATGGGCTCTGGGGAACCAGAGGAGGCCACCCTTTCCCCAGTTCACTGATGGAGCTTGCTCTGGAGAAAGCTACAAGCTGCGAGCTGTAATGGGATTGAGCTGTTGAGGCCATTTGTCCTGTGGCCTTACTAAATAATTTATGCTTAGGAGGAAAAGAAAAAAGGGGGGGGGGCGGGTGGGAAAAAAAGTGAGCAGAAGCCTGACTGATGATGCAGACTCTGAAGCAGAGCCGCTGGATGACCAGGAGGTCCCTGTTCTAGATTGCGGGGACAGTACTGAGGGACCAGAGAGGGGCGGTTTTCCTGTGGAGTCTCATGAGTGTTTGGCTTGAGATGAGCCTAGGATACTCTGAGCAGTCCGGGTTCCTCAGACGACAGATGGACAGTCTTGATGGTTCGGAGCGTATACTTTGCTTACCACTTCTTCTGGAGGCACACAGAGCCTTCTTGGGGCTTGTAGCGCTTTGTGTTTGGAGATGGAATGAAAACAATCTGGGATGTCTGGTTCTGTCAGTCTCCTCAACACAGTTCATCCTGAGTATTTCACCAGACAGCCATCTGATGAAAGAAGTTTCAGAAGCTCTGTGGAAACAATGGGGGTCTGCCTGAACTTCTTCCCCTCTCTTTTCCTTAAATGTTGGGAGAAAATCTGCAAAATCTAGAGGATCCAAGGACAAAAAAACACAGTTCCAAGTCCTCTGTTCCTCTTTATGCCCTTTTCTGAGGTCCTGGAGTCAGCTGGTGCCCACGTGGCCTGTGACTTCCCTGTCTGATTGCAGAAGGCTGCTCTTGGCTAGGCCATTCTTTAGAGTTCATGGGTGATATAGATTCAGATTTTTCACAGGCTGATAGTGGAAAAAGCCCTAAAGTGAAACCATGTCTCTAGAATCTCCTATTAAAAAATAATGTCTAATAGAGCCTAAACTGAGGATTATTCTCAATACATAGAATGAATTTATGATAATTTATAGGGATAATTTGTAGGGGTGTAACTCGGTCATAGAACTCTTGCCTAACATGCAAGAGACCTTGGGTCTAATTGCCTATATCTCCCACAAAGCCTATCCAAAGGGATGTCTAAATGGGAGTCAGTGTCCTTTGAATTAACCCAACTGCTGGAGCTCTGAAACCCACAAGGATTTTGAGCAAATCCAGTGATACCCCTGACTTTTTCAAAAATACCTAATAACCCGGAGGGGCGGAGAGATGGCGCTGGCAGTTAAGAGCACCGACTGCTCTTGCAGAGGACCTGGGTTCGATCCCCAGTACCCACATGGCAGCCAAGAACTGTCTGAAACTCCAATTCCAGGAGAACTCAGTTCACAGGGGAATCCGAGACCCTCTTCTGACCTCCCCGCGGTTCATTGCACGACACGGGCACAAACCTACATGCAAGAAACAGTAACATTCACACACATAAAAAAAAAGTAATAAATATTTTTAAAAGGATGGAGAAATTAAAAAGTAAATTATTTTACATGCAATTGAATATATCCCATAGTGTCAAAGATTTTTTGATCTGGATAGGAAATGTAAATGTTCAATTTAACCCATTCATTTTGAAGATGAGGAAATTGCAGGTCAGTCTATTTAGCTACTTATTCCACAGCGGAGAGCGGGAAGTGTCCAGGGCTTCTGTTACTAGTACAGGAAACATTAACACTAATAAGCGTAGTGAACATTTACTGTGCACTTACTTAATGATGTTCCCAGGTGTGTATATTTTCATAGGCTATTCATAACTAAACATGTTGTACAGCCAGTCCTTGGCTCACAAGTCTTTAACTTAATGATTTTTTCAACTTTATGATGGTGTAACAGTGACAGGAATTCAGTGGAAACTGATGCTTTGGAATTTGGAATTTGGGTCTTTGCCTGACCCAGCACTTTGTTGTACCATCCTCTCTTCATATGCTGGGTAGCATCAGGGAGCTCCAGCACCCAGTGTGTCAGGAGATCAGGACGCAAATAGCCCATACCTTCCAGGGCACCTTGTTTTTAAGTTGTGCTATTTGGTATGTTTAAGTGTTGAAGGAATTTTCAACTTATGGTAGATTTATCAAGATCCAACCCCATTTCAGGCTGAGAAGCAGTTATACATTAAGTTATATATTGTTGTTCTAGATTTATATATGAAGAATTGAGGCTTAGAGGTTGTTGAAGTACGTGTTTGAGTGAAACCTGCATTCGACTCCTGACCCTGTGCAGGTTCTATCACTTAAAAACTCCCAAAAGTCCAAGTTAAATGCAAATGGGAATATTCCCATTCCAATAAGATTAGATGCATAATATGTGTTACAGGCCTTCCAGACGCCCCACTGCAGGAAGGGCTAGCTTTCCCCTAGACAGTCCCCATGCAGATTCTAAAGGAGCACTGACTGGAGGTATGTTTTTGTCTTTGAAAAACAGCTCACAATGAGGACTCTTGTGTTGGTAAGGCCAGCAACTGAGAGCCTTGTTATTAATTGGGAATATACAGCTCTCACTGCGCCTTCCAGCCTTTCCATCAGTTTTCTTTTTGGTAACTCTTTTCCTTTGGAGAACAGCCATGGTAGAACCCGCATGGTTACTACTGAATACCTGGCTTAGTGCTGAGGAAAATACTTTCAGACTTGTTATGACTCAGATTGGATGGTTGATTGTCCAAGGAGTTGCTTATTTGCTTATTCATGGGAACAACATAATCCTTCACTCTGACACTCCAAAAGTGTGTGTGGCTATCCTGTGTAAGTGTGATCACACCTGCACCTGCGTCTGTGTGGAGGAGGGGATGGGAGCCAGTGCAGGGGACTGGCTGGGAGTGGGGAGGGAGGAGGTGCGTGCTTGTCTCTGCTGGCTGCAAGGCCGCTGCACCTGCTTTTTATCCTGAGTCACATTCCTCTCTTGATTTGCTATTGCATCTAGACACTGGCTGTCTTACTTATGGGTTATGAACCTGTGGTTTTTCTGGGTCACCAGACAGATAGACAGAAACCTACTTCTTGAACCCTTCAAAAAAATTCATTTGTCTCTCTACATTCCTTCACTTGGCTAAATGTCAAAATAGCAACGAGCAAGAGCACTGGGGAATTCATAAGCGGCAGTGGAGAAGGGAGAGTCCTTTGGTCAATCAGGGTAACATTAAATAAGTAGGCTACACATAGATACCTTTGGGAAGATTATTAGTGTTTTTTTCATAGTCATTATGACAAGAGTACATATTTTGAAGATCAACTATTTATTAAAAAGAAAATATAAATTTTAATCTCTAATTTCATATATACCTAATCTGTATAAAATGAAGCCTAATTCATTAGTTGGCCTCAATGTCTTTTTATAGACCAGAACCCTGGAAATTACCTCAACTGGGAATAACTGTCCCTAGTCTCCTTAGGTGATAAGTGCCAGAGCTTCATGAATATCATGATCCAGATGCTCAAGTCCTCTGTGTGAAATGGTGTTGTGTTTTCATATAATCTATTTAGATCTTCCTGTGTTTTGTAAATCATCGACATATTATAGTATTAACATCATTATCTATTAAAATACATTGGGTTATCCCTGCATTGTTTGAAGGAATATGATAGGGACATAAGAAAGTTGTATATGTTCAATTCAGATACCATTATTTTGGAAAAGCACTTTTAATTCCTAGTTGATCGAATCCATAGATGTAGAATCTGAGGCTACAGAGGACCCACTGTATATCCAGTCTTTGATGGAAATGGCTTATTTCCATGGAAATGGCATATATCAGTAAGTATTAGGTGGAAACATAAAATGGTTCCAGAATTTTGACATGGTCCATAAGCAGTACTCCAGACTTCATAGGTAAGGAAATAAAATGCTCGGTTAACTTCCTGGGACTACTTAGGATAAGGAACAAAATTTGTAATGCAATGCTTGCTTTGCTAGATTGTGTGCTTCAAAAGCATCCATTTCCAAAGAGCTACTTCCCTTTTGTCATTCTTTTCCTTTGTATCAGCTTCTCATTTATAATCCTTGGTGTTAATCATTGGAGTGCCATGTTCTCATTGCTTTATGGGATATAAAGTCTTGGGTACGCTATTCTTTCAAGTGGTCACTGTCCTTCCAGAGTCTATGGTATGTAAAGTCAGTTGCTTTAATGTTTGAGTCCATTTTTAGTATTGAGAAGACAGACCGCTCCTTTATATGGGAATTTGTTGACACTGGGCCTTTGCTTGCACTTGGCAACACTCTCATGATGTGGGATGCGCATCACTGGCATTGCTTACAGAGAGAGACAAAGAAGGAAGAACATAAGTAAGTGTCCATGGTGAAGGAAGAGGTAACTGGCAGAGCTCGACCCAGTGTGCTGTCTATTGGCCCCGACCCCCAGGCTTCTCTCTGCTTATTCTGTCATCTAGGGAAAGATAAGCTTCAACTATGTCATGACCATGCACTTATGGAATTTTCTTCTGTGATGAAAAGTGTTATTTGTCTCACTATCCTCTGCCAGGCAAAAGGTGAGTGGATGATATTCATGACATGCTATCTAGTGCATGGTGGCGGTGGTACTTCCAAAGTTTCTGGAGAGTTGACTGCAGAACTAGGCTCAGCTCAGTCACAGATGCAGTAGAATGTGCTAGGATGATATTAAAAAATGTTTTAGTTATTATTTTTTAATTTTGTGTACGAAGTGTATTGCATGCATGTAGTGAGCGCACCCGTGTTGTGCAATGCTGTGGATGTTAGAAGAGGGTGTTGGAGTTACAAATATTTGTTGTGCACCGCATAAGTGCCATTATCTGAACCTAGTTTCCCTAAGGGAGCATCCAGTGCTTTAAACTGCTGAGGCTGTCTCTCCAGCCCCTCTCCAGGATGATATATATTTTTAATGACAATGACAGTTTTGCTTGGTGCTGTGGCTAAATCTTAGTGATGTAGCATCAGCTTTGAGGGAGTCTGTTCTCTAGCATATGTTCTCCTTGCCTAACCAAAGCATCATCATTCCTGGAAGTTTTCCTGGTTATGACATCCTTACATACAAGGAGGGACAGTGTATCTGACATATTTATCAGTTTAGTTTGTAAATTATCTGTTCAAAATGCAGAGTCTTAGCTTGCTAGAGTAATTGAGACTCTATTCAGTCAAATTTGCTCCTACAGAAAACCAGCTCATTGGACAACAGTATTATCAATATGTGGGCCAGTCATAAAAATGACAGTGTATGTCTAGTGATTGTAAGTGCTGCTATACAGTGTAATGGCTAGGGGAACAAAAGTGAATAGCTGTGTGCTAGTAAGAACTATTATAATAAGCCTTTTAAGGCATGGATATTTAAGGTGATCTTTGAATTAGAAGAATATTGAAAAACATAATTCATGAACTGACCCAAAGAGCATTTGTTTTCTTAGTGACTATTCTGGTAAATCAGAAATTTTCTTAACCTTTCCAGAGGATAAGGAGAAAGAGAACTTTTAAAAGAAAGAATGAAAATGAAGAATGGTTGGTTGCAGGTCTACCTTCCCGGATTTCATTTCAGACCATAGGATCTGTAGAAAACACAATTCTTTTTTTTTTAAAAAAAAAAATTTTTTTCATTTTATTTATTTTTTGTACGTGTACTGAATGTACTGTCTGCATGTAGGTTGGTAGCACATGTGTCGTGAATGCCTTGGAGGTCAAGAAGAGGGTGTCCGGATTCCCTGGAACTGGAGTTAAAGAAATGGTTTCTCAAGCCACCATGTGGGGGCTGAAAGGATTGAACCCGGGGTCTCTGCAAGAGCAGTCGGCATTCTTAAACACTAGGCCATCTCTCCAACGCCAGAAATACATTTTTGATAACCCTCTCTACTCTAAATGAATGACTTCTCTCCAAGATCCGTAAGTGTGTTTAAGGCAAGCTGCAGCAATCACCCAATATCTTTAAATATCTAAATTTAATCCCCAATTGGCACTCCTGTTTTCTGAAGGCTTTTCTAGTTCCCCAGATGCTGTCCATCTTTTCACTTAACCAGTCACCACCCATAGGATGTCATAATATTATTATGCCATCGGTTTGGTTTAGGATTATGAATGAAATCAAGTTTTAACTTTGACCATGTTCTTGGTACAATCTGACAAAGAGCTAACAATAAAGTAAATATTACATGTAAAAAATTAATTCATAGCTGTTCCCACAACTTAGTTTGAGTTATTGCTTTCCTATTGCTTGTTTCCAAACACATAGGCAATTAGCTGCATTTGAGTGTGACTTTTAGTGCCTGCCTTATTCCTGTCTGGGGGGTTTCTATTATAGCAAGACCCAAGCAACTAATGAATTGGCCAACAGGAAGATCAATGGGCTAGAAGTGGACTCAAGCCATCAGTCTGCGACAGAGTTGGGTTCCAAATCTAAAAATTGGTTTATTCTCTCCTCTGTTTACATTTAGGAAACTAACATTTTTTTCTCTCCACCCAACAATTCAAAATGCTTTGAATCAAGTTTCCTAATGTCTTCAAAATAAGTTAACTTTGGAAGGCATCACCAGGGAGTCGTGCCTAAAAGCTTTCACATTCAGGTCCCTTTTGCAGAATGTTTTAGACCTGGAATCAAGGAAGCAGGAAGAAGAAATGTCCTTTGTTGGCTCTACTGTAACAACTTGCTCTGTGATCATCAAGGAGGAATCTTCTTGAATCTCAGGTTAATGTTGAGTTCTGGAGCTCATAAACTACTCAAGAATTTCACCCAGTTTCAAATTAAAGAACTGAGTATCTCCATATTTGGTTCTGGGCAACTTATATCATGAGCTCAATTTGACTACACACTGGAATCTGCTCAGCTCTCACTTCCGCTTTTCAAAGTAGAAAGTATTTCATTTATGCATGGAATGTCTGCCATTCAAAATCATATGAGTTGATAAGCTGTTTTAGAGACCCATCATTATTATTATTAATTATTTTTTATGGCAAGGAACAGTGGCCATTCTGAATTGTCATGCTGAAGATTTCTCTGTAGCCCACTTTCCTCCATAGTCACTCTTGATGCTAAGCTGAATCTGCCTCTTACAGTTTTCTTCTTCAAGTAAGCATTTAAACTGTGTCTACTGAAGGAAGAGGAAATCTTGACTTTTACCTCCTCAGAAGTAGATGTTATTGTGGGCACTCTTCTGGAAGAGAAAAGAAAATTTCAGAGAGGTCAAGTTCCTTGCATTTTAAAGGTTACAAGAGACTAAACAGGATTCTAGTTCTAGTCCACCTGGAAACAATGTGCATGGGCTTTTAATGTAACAGTGCCATTTCTCACTATGTCTATGATAAAAGGTAAGGCTGTTTATGGAAAGGACAGCTTTTGTGTAGTCAGGATTGCTGGGCTTGTCATGCAACTGATGTTGTTTCATACCTGATGCATACCTATTTCAATTAGTAGGGTGTTACAGGACAAAGAATCATCCTCAGGTTCATCCTTGTTCCACCTCACCATCCCTGTTTAATTTCTCTCCAGGGCACACTCATTTGACTTTCATTACAGAGTGTTCTGTCGACCATGGTTCTCTGCATTGTGTGTAGGGTGGTCCTGAAGAACTCAGCCTCTTCCAGGACTCAGACATCATGACACTATCCCCAAAGATACCAAGTAGAAAAACAATCATGTTTGTAAGACTAGCTGATTCATCAGCAGCAATAGTTTGCTTTGAATTGTATTTGACTTTTATAAAAAGTGATAAAATATTGACACTGAGAAGGGTGATCATATTACTCCCATAACATGTTTCTTGTGACAGACCATGATTACAGATGGCTAAAATGGCCAAGCAGAGCTTGAAGAAGAAATCAGTATAAGATATATCGTGACATTTTAATTCTTCAATCGATTTAAAATATACTTTTTAAAACTTCTTTTGAATTTTGCAAGAGCTTTTGACCTAAGCTTAGTGATAAGTGGTTTTAAATAAGATGTAAGCTTTGAAGAAGAACTTATCTTTTACAGCTGTAAGAATTAGTGAAATGTGTCATGCATAGCATTATGCAACTTACCTGGAATAATATCTTACAATCAAAGCTAAGAATATTTTTTAAGAACATTGTTCCTGAACTTTTAGTCCTTAATTTAGGAAATGTTTATTGAAATCCAAATTTAAAAAAAAAATCTTCAAAATAAATAAAATCTAGTTTGTAGTTCCCCTTATACAGAAGTCATAATTTGCATTAGACAACAAAAGAAATTTAAAAAATCCTTAAAAAAAAATGGGTCCCCCACCCCTTTTCCCCCCCTCAAAAATAAAAATAAAAATTAATCATTGGGTATTTAATTTCTTTTATTTTATATTTTTACAAATTTTTCAATTGGATTTTTTGTGTATTTCATATACAAACTTCTTTAAAAAATTTTAAAGTGGTAGCCAGGCGTGGTGGCGCAGGTGGATCTCTGAGTTCTAGTCCATCATGGTGGGGCAGATACGGCAGGAGGCTAGGTGGAAGTCATTTGTGAGTTCAAGGCCCAGCCTGGTCTACAGAGGGAGTTCCAGGAACAATCTAGGGCTACAGGGAGACCCTGTCTCAAAAAGACAAGAAATTTTTTAAAGTGTTTGAGTGTTTGCCTGCATGTGTTGTAAGTGAACCCAGGTCCCAACAATGCCAATGGAGGTCAGAAGAAGGTGTTGGTTCTCCTAGAACTGGAGTTACAGATGGTTGTTAGCTGCCATGTGAGTTCTGGGGAATTAATTCAAAAGATCTTTCCTGTAAGAGCAGATGGTGCTCTTAACCACTGAGTCATCTCTACCAGTTTCTTCATACAGGACATCTTACTCATCTTTATATGGCCTTTTTCATTGAAACCCTACCATAGCGCCCCCCCCACACTGGAATTTATGCATTCTTTCATTTGGTGTTAGGCCTCTCAAGTCAATGTTAGTATCTCCAAGATGTCCCTCTAAGGGCTAGTTAAATCCACCCGAGGTCTAGTCAGCCCACTAGAGTCCCCCTCTTTAAAGAAGATCAAGCTAAAAAAAAAAAAAATCACTCTTCCTACACATTAACAATAATCCAGGCTGCCAAAATTTCTTCAGTTAAGATTGGGGGCTGCTGCCCATTTCTACTACTCTGGGTTTTGTTCCAGCTTGAGTTTGCATGTGTTTTGTGCATGCTGAACACCATTGCTGTAGGGTTTGTATGAGCAAGGTCCCAGGAAGCTTTAGGATTCTATTTCCATATGATAATGTACCTCCTCCATAGCTTCTTAAAATCTTTCTGGCCCCTCTTCTGCAATGGTCCCTGAAACCCTGGATGGGTAGTGTTTTAAATATAGAAGTCCTTTCCAAGGACCCACACTCTGGAGACTCCTTATTTTCTATGCCTTGAGCATTTGTGTCCTTTTGTGTTCATGGCCCTCTGTTTCATGAAAGAACTTCCTTGATGAGAGTTGAGAAATTCATCAATGTCCTCTTTACTCCTTGTTCCACTATGTTTGTGAGCTTGTAGGGGTAGAGGTTGCATTGTAGGCTCTGGAAATTCACACTCTCTGTACGACCACTGTGGAACTGTGTACTAATCTCCATCTGGGGCAAAAAGAAGCTTCTTTGATGAGCGGTGCCTGGGATACCTGGTCTGTAGATATAAGGATCCATATTTTGCATCTAGTAAGAAATTAAATGTTTGCCTAGGGATATGACAACATTGGGGTTTTCTTTATGATCTATGTCTGTGATCTCTCCAGCCATGCATTTGGCAATGTTTATAGTATTGTACACATGAGTTTCCCTCCATTGAGTGGGCTTTAAGTTAATTAGGTAGCTGTGGCTTACCCCCAAGATAAAAGTGGCCACTATTGCCCCAAATACTAGTTTGCTGTGCTGTTCATTGTCATTCATTTGGTATTTTTTAAAACATAAGGCTTTGGTACTATATTCTATTTAAATATTAATAATTATTTAGACTTCTGTAGAATATTACTACATTGTTAAGCATGGATTTCAATAAGCACATTGTGATGAACAAGTAAATGTTTATTTTCAACTATTTTAATTTTTACATATGTGTATGACTACATTGTTAAGCATGGATTTCAATAAGCATATTGTGATGAACAAGTATGTTTATTTATTTTTACATGATGTGTATGAGTGTATTGCCTGCAATCNTATCATTTTATCTTTGTCAAGTTTACAAATAACAAATGGTAACTTATTATTACTTAACTTATACTCTGTAGAGAACTTGAATGTTTTCATATGTATATTTGCTGTTTATATTTCTTTCCTTGTAAACTATTTATTGATATCCTCTTCCCAGTTATTACTTGTAGAAACTAGTTATATAGAAAGGCTATTTACTGTATGTTTTGTCTGTATTTTCCCTTCTTTAACTCATTTGTTGTTTGTGATTTTAATTTTGGTTGTTGTGATGGGGTAATAGTTTATAGAGAGCAAGTTGATCTTACCATTTAAATATTTTAAAATATTTAAAAATTTTATTTATCTTTATTTTATGTGTATGAGGTATGTTATAAGAGTATCTATGTCATACAGTGCCCAAGGAGGACAGTGGAGGGCATCGGATTCCCCTGGAACTTGAGTTATGGCTGGTTGTTAGCTGCCATGTTGCTGGTGCATGAGTGCAGAGTGCATGCATGTGTGTTGTTGTTGTTGTGTGTGTGTGGTGCGTGCATGCGCGGCGCGTGTGCGCACGTTGAGAATACAACCTGGGTCTTCCGCAAGAACAGCCAAGTTACTCTTTTTTTTTTTTTTTTTTGGTCTTTTTGAGAGGACAGGGTCTCCCTGCGCCCCAGCTGGCCTGGAAACTCTCTATGTAGATCAGGCTGGCCTTTTGAACTCACACAGATTGCTTGCCTCTGCCTTCCCGAGTCGTAGGATTAAAGGCGTGCGCCACCATTTGACCCACTTCAAGCCAGTACTCTTAACTGCTGAGCCATCTTCTTCAGCCCATTAAATTCTTAAAAATACTTTTATTGTTATTTTCATTCAGGGTTGCTTTAGCTGTTTCTGGTCTTTTGTTTTTCCATATGGGACTTAAGGATTTTTTCCCAAGACTGTGAAGAAACTCATGGGGATTTTAATTGGGATTGCATTGAATCTGTATATTAATTTGGATAGAATGGACATTTTTACTATATTAATTTTTCTAATCCATGAGCATGGGAGGTCTTTCTATCTTCTGATGTCTTCTTCAATCTCTTTCTTCAGGGGTTTAAATTTTTTGTTGTAGAGATCTTTAGTGTCTTTGGTTAGGTTTGTTCCTAGGTATTTTATTATTTTTGAAGCTATTGTGAGTGGGAAGGTCTCCTTGTATTCCTTCTTCAGTTACTTGTAAAGGAAGGCTACTTGCTGATTTTTCTAGGTTAATTTTGTATCCAGCCACTTTACTGAAACTCAGTTGTTTATAGGAGTTTTCTGGTGGAGTTTTTAGCATTCCTTAGGTAAACTATCAGATAGTCTGCAAAAAGGGATAGCTTGACTTCCTCCTTTCCAATTAGTACTCCTTTAATTTCCCTTTCTTGCCTTATTGCCCTAGAAAGCATTTCAAGCACTATTTTGAAGTGGAGTGGTGATGGGGACAGCCTTGCTGTGTTCCTGCCTTTAAGGGAAATACTTCTAACTTTTCTCCATTTAGGATGATGTTGGCTGTGGGTTTGTTGTATATGGCTTTGATTATGTTGAAGAACGATCCCTCCAGTCCAATTCCCTCTAAGATTTTAAGTGTGAAGGGATACTGGATTTTGTTGAAGGCTTTTTCTGTAACAATTGAGATGATTATGCGATTTTGTCTTTCAGTCCATTTATATGTTTTATAATTTTTTTTTTGGTCCTTTCAAGACAGGGTCTCCCTGTAGCCCCAGCTGGCCTGGAACTCACTTTGTAGACCAGGCTGGCCTTGAACTCACAAAGATCCACCTGCGTCTGCCTCCCGAGTGCTAGGATTAAAGGCGTGCACCACCATGCCCAGCTATGTTTTATGATATTTATTGATTTATGTATATTGAACCATCCTTGCATCTCTGGTATGAATCCAACTTGGTCATGATGGATGATCTTTTTGATGTGGGTCTGTATCCAGTTTGCAAGTATTTTGTTGAGAATTTTTGTGTTTATGTTCATTAATGAGATGGGTCTATAGTTTTCTTTTTTGGTTGTATCTTTGCCTGTTTTTTGGTATTAGAGTGATGCTGGCTTCATAGAAGGAGTTTGGGAGATTTCCCTCTGTATCCTTATGAACAGTTTGAGTAGTAATGGTTGTAAGTTCTCCTTAAATGTTCTATACAATTCTGCTGTGAAGCCATCTGGGCCTGAGCTTTTTTTAGTTGGGAGGTTTTTTTATTACATTTTCAATTTCCTCAAATATTATGGGTCTGTTTAAACTGTCAATCTCTTCTTGGTTAAACTTTGTTGATTTCTAGGATTTCAGATATTCATCCATTTCTCTTAGCTTTTCAAATTTAGTGGAGTATAGGTTTCTGAAGTATTCCTGTGTGATTGTCTGGATCTTTTTGTTGTCTGTTGTGATGTTTCCCATTTCATCACGAATTCTATTGATTTGGAGTTGCTTTTTCTTTCTTTTGGTTAACTAGGCTAGAGGTCTGTCTATCTTGTTTATCCTTTTAAAGAACCAACTTTTGGGTTCATTGATTCTTTGTATTATTTTCTTTGTTTCTATTTCATTGATTTTTGTTATTTCTTCCTGTATATTGGGTTTAGGGTTCATTTGTTGTTGTCTCTCAAGTGTTTTTAGCTACAGTGTTAGATTGTTTATTAGTGGTGTTTCTATTTTTTTTTTTTTTTAATGTAGGCACCCATGGGTATAAATTTTCTCTTAGGACTGCTCTTAAAATATCGCATAGGTTTTGTTGTGGTTGTATTGTCATTTTGTTTAGTTCCAGGAATGCTTTTATTTCTTTCTTTATTTCTTCCTTGACCAAGTCATTATTCAGGAATGTGTTGTTTATTCTCCATGTGTTCTTGTAGATAGTAGAGCTTATTCTGGTGTTGATATTGAGCTTTATTGCACTGTGGTCTGGTAGAATACATGAAATTATTTCATTTTTTGTATTTGTTGAGTTTTTTTTTTCTGTGTCCTAGTATGTGGTCGATTTTGGAGAATGTTCTGTGGGGTGTTGAGTAGAAAGTGTATTCTTTGGTGTTTGGGTAGAATATTCAGTAGGTGTCTTTGAGGTCCATTTAGTGTATTGTATTGTTGAATTCAGATGTGTCTCTGTTTAGTTTTTGTCCCATTGACATGTCCAAAGGGCTCAGTGGGGTATTGAAGTCCCCTCATATTAGTGTGCTGGGATTAATTTGACCCTTGAGGTCCTGCAAAATTGTGCTTATAAAGTTTGGTGCACCAGAGTTTGGTGCATATATATTCATGATTGTGAAATCTTCATGGTTAATTGTTCCTTTGATAAGGATGTAGTGGCCCTCTTTGTCTCTTCTGATTAGTTTTATTTTGAGGTCTATTTTGTCTGATATTAGAATAGCAACTCCTGCTTGTTTTTTGGTCCCATTGCTTGGAATATTTTTTTTTCCATCCTTTCACTTTAAGTTGGTGTCTGTCCTTGAGAGTGAGATGGATTTGTTGAAGATAGGATATAGATGGGTTCTGTTTCCTGATCCATTCTCCCAGTCTATGTCTTTTGATTGGGGAGTTTAGATCATTAATATTTAAGGTTATTATTGAGAGATGTGTGTTGTTTCCCTTCACCTTATTTTCTGTTTGCATTCTTGGTCTAGGTTTATATCTCCACAGTTATACTGTTATTAATTACTGTCTCTAGCTGCTTGGGAATTGCTACTTTCCTCTGACTTTTGAATTACTTCAAGTATTTTCTGATTGGTTTTTTTGGACATGAATTCTTTCATCTTGTTTATGTCATGGAAGATTTTTCTTTCTCCTTCAACTATAATCAACATTTTTGTCTGGTATCATAATCTGGGTTGGCATCTATAGTCGTTTAGTTCAGGAAATACTTTGGTACATGTTCTTCTGTCTTTCATCATTTACACGGAAAAGTCAGCTGTAATTCTGGTGTGTTTCCCTTTATATGTAACTTGTTTTTCTCTAGTGTCCTTCAGTATTTTGTCTTTGTTTTGGGCATCTAGTGTTTTAACTATGATATGGTGTGGGGAATTTCTTTTCTGATCTTGTCTATTTGGTGTTCTATGTGCTTCTTGTATTTGTATGGGTTTGTCTTTATTCAGTTTGGGGAAATTTTCTATTATTCTGTTGAAGATCTGATCAATACCATTGTCCTGGGATTTTTCTCCTTCCTCTATCCCTATGATGCAGAGGTTTGGTCTTTTCATAGTGTCCCACATTTCCTGATTATTCCAGTCTTGTGTTTTTTAAATTTTTTCATAATTTTTGCTTGAGCACCCCAGTTCTTCTGTGTTATCTTCCAGTCTTGATATTCTTTTTTCTGCTTCTTCCATTCTGCTTCTGAGGCTTTTTCCCATCCTTTCCTCTTGATTGGATGAGTGTTCAATTTCCTTTTTAATTTCATCCTGTGATTTCTTTACTATTTCCAGTTCCTTTGGGAGATTATCATTCTTTTTCTGTAGCTCCTTGCTTTGCTGGTCAGTTTCCTTTTTCATTTCAGCATGGGATCTTTTCAATGTTTCCATTTCCTTCCAGAGTTTTTCATTCTCTCCCTCTAGTTCTTTCCAGAGTTTGTCATTCTCTCCCTCTAGTTCCTTCCTGAGTTTTTCATTTTCTTCCTTTAGTTCTTTATATTGTGATTTCTTTGAATAAGTCTATGATTATTCTAAGATCTGTGTCCTGAGTTCCTTCCAGGATGATCTCATTGTAGGGATCTTCCACAGGACTGGTAGAGTTTGGTGGGGATTTATTCCCATGTTGTTGTATTTTCTTTGTGTTTCTGGTGTGTGGGTTTATTTTATTATTTGTATTCTGGTGCAGATCTCAAATGCTTCATCGCTGCCTTGAAGGGTTTCTTTGCTTGTTCCCTTCAGGTGTGTTCATGTCTTCTCCTTTGTTTATGGAAGCTGGTGTGCTAGGTTTCTAGTTTTCACTTTTGGTTACATATTGGGAAGTTCAGCTAGCTCTTTCCTTTCTGGTCTGGAGGTTCTCCAGAAATCCAGAGGTAACAATCAGTTTGGTTCCCTGCTAAGCATGTGCCTGCCTTGTGGTCATGTGTCACTGCACCTGTGCACCCTGGGCCAGGTGTGGCTGGCTGGCAACAGGCCATGCCCAGGATCGTAATGAGCCCACCTGCTTTGAGCTCAACCCCCTCACAGAGGGGGCACTATGCTGCTCCCTCTGGACCCTGCTGGGTATCTAGCTGGCTGTCTGACTTTGCTCAGCCACTGTGCACACTGAGCCAGGTGTGGCTGGCTGGCAACAGGCCATGCCCAGGGTCATGATGAGCCCACCTGCTTTAGGCTCATTCAACACCCAACCCTGGGCGCTGCACTGCTCCCTCTGGACCCACTGGGTGTCTGGCTGGTTGGCTGACTCCGCCCTGGCACTGTGCATGCTAGGCCAGGTGTGGCTGGCTGGCAACAGGCCATGCCCAGGGTTGTGATGAGCCCACCTACTTTGTGCTCATGTATTCCCAGGGTGCCATGCTGCTCCATCTTTAATTTTTTCTTAACAGGACATACAGAAATCCTTCTGTTTTAACCATCCAGTTATTCACTGAACCTCATTTCAGCCACATGTCTCCTAGGTCAGACATTGTATTAGGCACTGCAGGATATAAAAGGAATATGTTATAAAGTTCCTGTTCAGTTGACAAAGGTTAGATGGAACATAGACACATGGAGACCTAAGTTTTATAGAAGCCAGAAATTCATCCTGGGTATTGTGGTATACTTCTGAAATCTAAGCTCTGGAGAGGTAGACAGCAGGCCGACAAGGAATTTAAGGCCAGTTTGGGCTACATAATGAGTTTGAGGCCAGCTTGGGCTATATGAGACCTTGTCTCAAAATAGCAGAAAAGGGCTGAAGAAGTGGCTCAGTGGTTAAGAGCACTGGTTGCTCTTATAGAGGACCCTGGTTTGGTTAGCTACATGGAGGCTACATGGTGGCTAACAACCATCTGTAACTCTAGTTCCAGAGCATCTGACTCCCTCTTCTGGCTTCTGTGGACATTGCATTACACCAGTGCACTTACATACATGCAGGCAAAACACACACACACACACACACACACACATAATTTTTAAAAACACCAGATATAGCATGTGTGTGTTTGTGTATGTGTATGTGTGTGTGTGTGTGTGTGTGTGAGAGAGAGAGAGAGAGAGAGAGAGAGAGAGAGAGAGAGAGAGAGGAAAAAGAAACCAGAGGGATGAACAAAAGGGGGTTGGTGGCAAACAGTATCTGTCAAGGTTGTAGCAGTTTTTGGAAACACAAAGTTGCCTAAGAGACCTGAGAGGTTTCAGTTGTAGGTAAAGTATAAGAGGTCAACTGAGGCAATAAATGAGTTTTTAGTCATTACTGTAGTAATTCAGTAACCAATAGTGTGCTGGATAGCTTTAGTGTCAACTTGACACACCTGGGTTGAGGAAGCCTCAATTAGGGAATTGGCTCCATTGGATTGGTCTGTGGCCACATCTGTGGAGTATTGTCTTGAAGGCCGAGCAGTGTGGGAGGGCCCAGCCCACAATGAGTGGTGCCCCCCTGGGCAGGTTGTTGTGTACTGTATAAGAAGGCGGGCTGGGCATGAGCCAGAGAAGCAGGCCAGTGAACAGCATTCCTCCATGGCCTGTGCTTCAGCTCCTGCCTCCAGGTTCCTGCCCTGAGTTCCTGCCTTGGCCTCCCTAAGTGATGAACTGTGACCCAGGAGATGTAAGCTGAATAAACCCTTTCCTCCCCAAGTTGGTGTCGGTCAGAGTGTTTTGTCACAGCAATGGAAGACAAACTAGGACAATGAACAAAAGGGGGTTGGTGGCAGACAATATCTGTCAAGGTTGTAGCAGTTTTTGGAAACACAAAGTTGCCTAAGAAACCTGAGAGGTTTCAGTTGTAGGTAAAGTATAAGAGGTCAACTGAGGCAATAAATGGGTTTTAGACATTACTGTAGTAATTCAGTAACCAGTAGAGTGTATGAGACTCCTTAGAGAACAGACCAGGCCAAGGGGAGGGCACACTTCTAGAGTTGAAGGGAATGATGTGACATTCTGTTGCAGGCTGGCTGGGAAGGTGTTCTCCTTGCAAGGTTGAAAGAAGATGCCATTACAGAACCTTATGTCACATTCTTGGACCCAGAGTAGAAGGAGATAAGGTCTTGGTGTCTTTGCTGACAGTTTTTCTCATAAATATAATAAGGGTCTGCCCTTCTTGTATATAAAACTGGCAAAGAGTCTCTAAAGTGGCATCTCTCCTTGTCACAAATACTTTCCAGAGGTCCCTCTTTCTTTAGCTATATGGCACACAATGGATTGTCCAGAATCATTAACTTAGTCCATTGTATATGAAGTGACTGACAATTGTCATCAGGTCCCAGAGGTTTCTGTTGCTGCAAACACGGAGTATAAATAAATGAAAAGAGTAATTCAGATACGCAGCAGGCTTCCTTTTCAGTTTCTGAATGAAAACTGAACCAGCAACACAGGAATGAAAAAGCCTCTGGGGATGATGTGCTTCAGGACATTGAGTTCTGATACCTGGAGTTAATTTCTATTTTAATGTTTGTAGGAGGTTTTCCATTTAGAAATTGGGCTTTCATAAGTTAGTAACAAAGTAGACTCCAGACAGTAGTCAAGATTGAGCTACCTTCCTCCTCTCTCTCCTTCCCTGATCCCTGCTACTCCTCCTGTCTTCTCTTCTTCTTTTACTATAAAACACTATCTTTTATGCTGGCATGGTAGTGCACACCTTTAATCCCAGCACTCTGGAGGCAGAGGCAGGCAGATCTTTGAATTCAAAGCCAGCCTGGCCTACATAGCGAGTTCAAGGATAGCTGGGGCTATAGGGAGACCCTGTCTCAAAAAGACAAAAAACAAAACAAAACAAACCACCATCTTTTATATGGGGCGGGGGCTTCTGGTTTTATTTTCACCAAAAATAATTATAAGATGAAGCTCAATATGGAACAGCCCTCACATGTATCTGTACAGAGTTAGATTATACTTTTTAAAAATCAAGACTGACAGTTTATAAGGCTAATTATGATTCAGAAATTCCCTGAGGAGACTTTAACCATCTTTTTTGGATGTGTTTGTCTCTGAATAAGCTAACTCTGTCAGATCTCTTACTCTTCCCTGAAAGGCCAGTTCAGGCATTGTTTTGAGAAGAGTCACCTTAATATTCCAAGAAGTCAGATCTTCAAGGTCAGACACCTTCTAAAGACAGAGGCTCCATCCTCACAGAGAAGGATGGCAAGAGGGAGATGGAAGAATGAGCTCAGATAAGAAGTCTCTCCAACACAGTGGGCGGGACAGCTCCCCATCCGTGCCGACACGGAAACTGCAGGCTGGTCTGGCTTCCCAGCGCACCTAAGCTGGCAGCTGCACATCTGTAAAGTGCCTGTGCACTGTGATAAGCCCCGTTTCCAGCCACCCTGGCTGACAATCTCCGTGGCTTTGTTGTGCCCGAGAATGTTGACACACCGTAACAGATAATTATGCGGAAATGAGGTTTGAAGCCACCTGAAATCATTTCCATTGGCCAGTGGGAGACAAAGCTGCTGGGACCTCCTACCTACACCCCTCCCCACCTGCACCTCAGCATCTCTGGCTGCAGCAGCCCTGGCCTTTGGAAAACAAACAAACAAACAAATAACAAACAAACAAACAAAAAACCTAAATGTTCTTAGATGGCTAAAATTTGCCTTCCTCAGTCCCTTAGTTGTATGTCTTCCCACATACTGTAGCCTGGAGTGTTGAGAAAGTGAAACCCAGCAGATTGTGTTCCAGGGGCACCTGATTTACAAAGAAACTCCCACCTGCCCGGAGGAGAACCAATGAAGACCCAAATGGGATGAGAGAGCTGGTGAGTGTCAGCCTCCCACCCCACACAAATACTCCTAACTTTCCATTTGAAATGACCTTCCCTCCGGTGGGAGTATCGGCTGTTGAGCTTTTGTTAGGAAAAGAAAACAAATGGTGGAATGCACTGCCTTCATGCTAATGAAGTGGCGGACCCAACCCAGGGCTTAGGAGGTCTGCCAGGGAGGAGAATAATGAGCTTCAGTTTTTGACCTCTTGTTTGTCAGGAGGAGCATGTGACTGGTTAAGACACAGCCCGGGCTTGTAGGAAACAGCTGCTGGCCGCATGCACCACACTTGGCAGCTAGACAGGCAGGGTGCTGGTGCGGCACTACAGCGACAAAATCACTCCAGTAAGTAACCCGAGACTTTCCTGAGAGAGAGAGAGAGAGAGAGAGAGAGAGAGAGAGAGAGAGGTGTGATGTGTGGTGTGTGTTCCTGAGTGTTTTCGTGTGTTACAAGTCACCACCAACTTTTGATTTCATATTGATTTTGGTTCCCTGTGGAAGGACATGGTTTATTTGTAGTTGTTAACTTGTGTTTTAATTGACTTTTTCAGAACGTGTTTTGTTTTTTGTTTTTGTTTTTTGTTTTTTTCTCTTTCTCTTTCTTTCTTTCTTTCTTTCTTTCTTTCTTTCTTTCTTTCTTTCTTTCTTTCTTTCTTTCGCAACGATGTCTTCTAACTAACTTTGAGGATGAAAGATTAGATTCCTACCTATGAAAGGAGTTTATTTCTAGGTGTTTTTAGGTTCACATCCAGGATTCAGATCACCAGAATAGTGCAATGCTGGATTTGAGCCAATAGCTAGATTTGAGTCTAATCAATATTAACAGAAACTTGAAAGCATAGCTGTGTAAGTCACTTGTGGGCTTACGGTATGGGTGACTTCAGCATTCCTAGTCAGTGCTGAAGAAAATTTCATGTAGCGATATATAAGAATGTGCACTAGAGATAACCACTTAAATGATTCTTAGATGAAAAGTCCTGTTCAGATTTCATACATGCTTTCAAGTTCATTCAGAACTCTATTTTATAGCACTTGTCTCCAACAAACTCAATCATTACCATCACTTTAAAGCTAGAATTTTTCAGTTGTCTCCTGGGTCTTCCTTACTTAAGCAGTTAGTGATGCTCAGGGTCTTTATTCTAGGTTTATGACGTGCATTATGAAAATGCTGAGCTGATGATGATGGGCTCTGGGGAACCAGAGGAGGCCACCCTTTCCCCAGTTCACTGATGGAGCTTGCTCTGGAGAAAGCTACAAGCTGCGAGCTGTAATGGGATTGAGCTGTTGAGGCCATTTGTCCTGTGGCCTTACTAAATAATATGCTTAGGAGGAAAGAAAAAGGGGGGGGGGCGGAGTGGGAAAAAGTGAGCAGAAGCCTGACTGATGATGCAGACTCTGAAGCAGAGCTGCTGGATGACCAGGAGGTCCCTGTTCTAGATTGCGGGGACAGTACTGAGGGACCAGAGAGGGGCGGTTTTCCTGTGGAGTCTCATGAGTGTTTGGCTTGAGATGAGCCTAGGATACTCTGAGCAGTCCGGGTTCCTCAGACGACAGATGGACAGTCTTGATGGTTCGGAGCGTATACTTTGCTTACCACTTCTTCTGGAGGCACACAGAGCCTTCTTGGGGCTTGTAGCGCTTTGTGTTTGGAGATGGAATGAAAACAATCTGGGATGTCTGGTTCTGTCAGTCTCCTCAACACAGTTCATCCTGAGTATTTCACCAGACAGCCATCTGATGAAAGAAGTTTCAGAAGCTCTGTGGAAACAATGGTTGGTCTGGCCCTAGAACTTCTTCCCCTTCTTTTCCTTAAAATGTGGAAAAAAATCTGCAAAATCTAGAGGATCCAAGGACAAAAAAACACAGTTCCAAGTCCTCTGTTCCTCTTTATGCCCTTTTCTGAGGTCCTGGAGTCAGCTGGTGCCCACGTGGCCTGTGACTTCCCTGTCTGATTGCAGAAGGCTGCTCTTGGCTAGGCCATTCTTTAGAGTTCATGGGTGATATAGATTCAGATTTTTCACAGGCTGATAGTGGAAAAAGCCCTAAAGTGAAACCATGTCTCTAGAATCTCCTATTAAAAAATAATGTCTAATAGAGCCTAAACTGAGGATTATTCTCAATACATAGAATGAATTTATGATAATTTATAGGGATAATTTGTAGGGGTGTAACTCGGTCATAGAACTCTTGCCTAACATGCAAGAGACCTTGGGTCTAATTGCCTATATCTCCCACAAAGCCTATCCAAAGGGATGTCTAAATGGGAGTCAGTGTCCTTTGAATTAACCAACTGCTGAAGCTCTGAAAACCCACAGATTTTGAGCAATCCAGTGATACCCTGACTTTTCCAAAATACTAATACCGAGGGGCTGGAGAGATGGCCTGGCAGTTAAGAGCACCGACTGCTCTTGCAGAGGACCTGGTTTCGATCCCCAGTACCCACATGGCAGCCAAGAACTGTCTGAAACTCCAATTCCAGGAGAACTCCAGTTCCAGGGGAATCCGAGACCCTCTTCTGACCTCCGCGGCATTGCGCGACACGGTGCACAAACCTACATGCAGACAGTACATTCACACACATAAAAAAAAAGTAAATAAATACTAATACCAAAATAATAAAAGTAATTATTTTACATGCAATGAATATATCCCATAGTGTCAAAGATTTTTTGATCTGGATAGGAAATGTAAATGTTCAATTTAACCCATTCATTTTGAAGATGAGGAAATTGCAGGTCAGTCTATTTAGCTACTTATTCCACAGCGGAGAGCGGGAAGTGTCCAGGGCTTCTGTTACTAGTACAGGAAACATTAACACTAATAAGCGTAGTGAACATTTACTGTGCACTTACTTAATGATGTTCCCAGGTGTGTATATTTTCATAGGCTATTCATAACTAAACATGTTGTACAGCCAGTCCTTGGCTCACAAGTCTTTAACTTAATGATTTTTTCAACTTTATGATGGTGTAACAGTGACAGGAATTCAGTGGAAACTGATGCTTTGGAATTTGGAATTTGGGTCTTTGCCTGACCCAGCACTTTGTTGTACCATCCTCTCTTCATATGCTGGGTAGCATCAGGCAGCTCCAGCACCCAGTGTGTCAGGAGATCAGGACGCAAATAGCCCATACCTTCCAGGGCACCTTGTTTTTAAGTTGTGCTATTTGGTATGTTTAAGTGTTGAAGGAATTTTCAACTTATGGTAGATTTATCAAGATCCAACCCCATTTCAGGCTGAGAAGCAGTTATACATTAAGTTATATATTGTTGTTCTAGATTTATATATGAAGAATTGAGGCTTAGAGGTTGTTGAAGTACGTGTTTGAGTGAAACCTGCATTCGACTCCTGACCCTGTGCAGGTTCTATCACTTAAACCCAAAAGTCCATTAAATGCCAATAGGAATATTCCCATTCCAATAAGATTAGATGCATAATATGTGTTACAGGCCTTCCAGACGCCCCACTGCAGGAAGGGCTAGCTTTCCCCTAGACAGTCCCCATGCAGATTCTAAAGGAGCACTGACTGGAGGTATGTTTTTGTCTTTGAAAAACAGCTCACAATGAGGACTCTTGTGTTGGTAAGGCCAGCAACTGAGAGCCTTGTTATTAATTGGGAATATACAGCTCTCACTGCGCCTTCCAGCCTTTCCATCAGTTTTCTTTTTGGTAACTCTTTTCCTTTGGAGAACAGCCATGGTAGAACCCGCATGGTTACTACTGAATACCTGGCTTAGTGCTGAGGAAAATACTTTCAGACTTGTTATGACTCAGATTGGATGGTTGATTGTCCAAGGAGTTGCTTATTTGCTTATTCATGGGAACAACATAATCCTTCACTCTGACACTCCAAAAGTGTGTGTGGCTATCCTGTGTAAGTGTGATCACACCTGCACCTGCATCTGTGTGGAGGAGGGGATGGGAGCCACTGCAGGGGACTGGCTGGGAGTGGGGAGGGAGGAGGTGCGTGCTTGTCTCTGCTGGCTGCAAGGCCGCTGCACCTGCTTTTTATCCTGAGTCACATTCCTCTCTTGATTTGCTATTGCATCTAGACACTGGCTGTCTTACTTATGGGTTATGAACCTGTGGTTTTTCTGGGTCACCAGACAGATAGACAGAAACCTACTTCTTGAACCCTTCAAAAAAATTCATTTGTCTCTCTATATTCCTTCACTTGGCTAAATGTCAAAATAGCAACGAGCAAGAGCACTGGGGAATTCATAAGCGGCAGTGGAGAAGGGAGAGTCCTTTGGTCAATCAGGGTAACATTAAATAAGTAGGCTACACATAGATACCTTTGGGAAGATTATTAGTGTTTTTTTCATAGTCATTATGACAAGAGTACATATTTTGAAGATCAAACTATTTATAAAAAGAAAATATAAATTTTAATCTCTAATTTCATATATACCTAATCTGTATAAAATGAAGCCTAATTCATTAGTTGGCCTCAATGTCTTTTTATAGACCAGAACCCTGGAAATTACCTCAACTGGGAATAACTGTCCCTAGTCTCCTTAGGTGATAAGTGCCAGAGCTTCATGAATATCATGATCCAGATGCTCAAGTCCTCTGTGTGAAATGGTGTTGTGTTTTCATATAATCTATTTAGATCTTCCTGTGTTTTGTAAATCATCGACATATTATAGTATTAACATCAGTGCTATAGGAAATAATTGTTATCCTGCATTGTTGAAGGAATAATGATAGGGACAAGAAAGTTGTATATGTTCAATTCAGATACCATTATTTTGGAAAAGCACTTTTAATTCCTAGTTGATCAAATCCATAGATGTAGAATCTGAGGCTACAGAGGACCCACTCACTGTATATCCAGTCTTTGATGGAAATGGCTTATTTCCATGGAAATGGCATATATCAGTAAGTATTAGGTGGAAACATAAAATGGTTCCAGAATTTTGACATGGTCCATAAGCAGTACTCCAGACTTCATAGGTAAGGAAATAAAATGCTCGGTTAACTTCCTGGGACTACTTAGGATAAGGAACAAAATTTGTAATGCAATGCTTGCTTTGCTAGATTGTGTGCTTCAAAAGCATCCATTTCCAAAGAGCTACTTCCCTTTTGTCATTCTTTTCCTTTGTATCAGCTTCTCATTTATAATCCTTGGTGTTAATCATTGGAGTGCCATGTTCTCATTGCTTTATGGGATATAAAGTCTTGGGTACGCTATTCTTTCAAGTGGTCACTGTCCTTCCAGAGTCTATGGTATGTAAAGTCAGTTGCTTTAATGTTTGAGTCCATTTTTAGTATTGAGAAGACAGACCGCTCCTTTATATGGGAATTTGTTGACACTGGGCCTTTGCTTGCACTTGGCAACACTCTCATGATGTGGGATGCGCATCACTGGCATTGCTTACAGAGAGAGACAAAGAAGGAAGAACATAAGTAAGTGTCCATGGTGAAGGAAGAGGTAACTGGCAGAGCTCGACCCAGTGTGCTGTCTATTGGCCCCGACCCCCAGGCTTCTCTCTGCTTATTCTGTCATCTAGGGAAAGATAAGCTTCAACTATGTCATGACCATGCACTTATGGAATTTTCTTCTGTGATGAAAAGTGTTATTTGTCTCACTATCCTCTGCCAGGCAAAAGGTGAGTGGATGATATTCATGACATGCTATCTAGTGCATGGTGGCGGTGGTACTTCCAAAGTTTCTGGAGAGTTGACTGCAGAACTAGGCTCAGCTCAGTCACAGATGCAGTAGAATGTGCTAAGGATGATATTAAAAATGTTTTAGTTATTATTTTTAATTTATGTGTACGAGTGTATTGCATGCATGTAGTGAGCGCACCCGTGTTGTGGAATGCCCACAGAGGTCAGAAGAGGGTGATGGATCCCCTGGAACTGGAGTGATGGATGGTTGTTAGCTGAGTCCTCTATAAGAACAGCCAGTGCTTTTAACTGCTGAGCTGTCTCTCCAGCCCCTCTCCAGGATGATATATATTTTTAATGACAATGACAGTTTTGCTTGGTGCTGTGGCTAAATCTTAGTGATGTAGCATCAGCTTTGAGGGAGTCTGTTCTCTAGCATATGTTCTCCTTGCCTAACCAAAGCATCATCATTCCTGGAAGTTTTCCTGGTTATGACATCCTTACATACAAGGAGGGACAGTGTATCTGACATATTTATCAGTTTAGTTTGTAAATTATCTGTTCAAAATGCAGAGTCTTAGCTTGCTAGAGTAATTGAGACTCTATTCAGTCAAATTTGCTCCTACAGAAAACCAGCTCATTGGACAACAGTATTATCAATATGTGGGCCAGTCATAAAAATGACAGTGTATGTCTAGTGATTGTAAGTGCTGCTATACAGTGTAATGGCTAGGGGAACAAAAGTGAATAGCTGTGTGCTAGTAAGAACTATTATAATAAGCCTTTTAAGGCATGGATATTTAAGGTGATCTTTGAATTAGAAGAATATTGAAAAACATAATTCATGAACTGACCCAAAGAGCATTTGTTTTCTTAGTGACTATTCTGGTAATCAGAATTTTCTGTACCTTTCCAGAGGATAAGGGAGAAAGAGAACTTTTAAAGAAAGAATGAAAATGAGATGGTTGGTTGCAGGTCTACCTTCCCGGATTTCATTTCAGACCATAGGATCTGTAGAAACACAATTCTTTTTTTTTAGAAGTTTTTTTCATTTTATTTATTTTTGTACGTGTATGAATGTACTGTCTGCATGTAGGTTGGTGCACCTGTGTCGTGCAATGCCTTGGAGGTCAGAAGAGGGTGTCGGATTCCCCTGGAACTGGAGTTAAAGATGGTTCTCAGCCACCATGTGGGGGCTGAGGATTGAACCCGGGTTCTCTGCAAGAGCAGTCGGCATTCTTAACCACTAGGCCATCTCTCCAACCCAGAAATACAATTCTTGATACCTCTCTACTCTAAATGAAGACTTCTTCTCGGATCCGTATAGTGGTGTTTAGGCAGCTGCAGCAATCCCAATATCTTTAAAATATCTATTTAATCCAATTGGCACTCCTGTTTTCTGAAGGCTTTTCTAGTTCCCCAGATGCTGTCCATCTTTTCACTTAACCAGTCACCACCCATAGGATGTCATAATATTATTATGCCATCGGTTTGGTTTAGGATTATGAATGAAATCAAGTTTTAACTTTGACCATGTTCTTGGTACAATCTGACAAAGAGCTAACAATAAAGTAAATATTACATGTAAAAAATTAATTCATAGCTGTTCCCACAACTTAGTTTGAGTTATTGCTTTCCTATTGCTTGTTTCCAAACACATAGGCAATTAGCTGCATTTGAGTGTGACTTTTAGTGCCTGCCTTATTCCTGTCTGGGGGGTTTCTATTATAGCAAGACCCAAGCAACTAATGAATTGGCCAACAGGAAGATCTATGGGCTAGAAGTGGACTCAAGCCATCAGTCTGCGACAGAGTTGGGTTCCAAATCTAAAAATTGGTTTATTCTCTCCTCTGTTTACATTTAGGAAACTAACATTTTTTTCTCTCCACCCAACAATTCAAAATGCTTTGAATCAAGTTTCCTAATGTCTTCAAAATAAGTTAACTTTGGAAGGCATCACCAGGGAGTCGTGCCTAAAAGCTTTCACATTCAGGTCCCTTTTGCAGAATGTTTTAGACCTGGAATCAAGGAAGCAGGAAGAAGAAATGTCCTTTGTTGGCTCTACTGTAACAACTTGCTCTGTGATCATCAAGGAGGAATCTTCTTGAATCTCAGGTTAATGTTGAGTTCTGGAGCTCATAAACTACTCAAGAATTTCACCCAGTTTCAAATTAAAGAACTGAGTATCTCCATATTTGGTTCTGGGCAACTTATATCATGAGCTCAATTTGACTACACACTGGAATCTGCTCAGCTCTCACTTCCGCTTTTCAAAGTAGAAAGTATTTCATTTATGCATGGAATGTCTGCCATTCAAAATCATATGAGTTGATAAGCTGTTTTAGAGACCATCATTATTATTATTTTTTTTTTATGGCAAGGACAGTGCCCATTCTGAATTGTCATGCTGAAGATTTCTCTGTAGCCCACTTTCCTCCATAGTCACTCTTGATGCTAAGCTGAATCTGCCTCTTACAGTTTTCTTCTTCAAGTAAGCATTTAAACTGTGTCTACTGAAGGAAGAGGAAATCTTGACTTTTACCTCCTCAGAAGTAGATGTTATTGTGGGCACTCTTCTGGAAGAGAAAAGAAAATTTCAGAGAGGTCAAGTTCCTTGCATTTTAAAGGTTACAAGAGACTAAACAGGATTCTAGTTCTAGTCCACCTGGAAACAATGTGCATGGGCTTTTAATGTAACAGTGCCATTTCTCACTATGTCTATGATAAAAGGTAAGGCTGTTTATGGAAAGGACAGCTTTTGTGTAGTCAGGATTGCTGGGCTTGTCATGCAACTGATGTTGTTTCATACCTGATGCATACCTATTTCAATTAGTAGGGTGTTACAGGACAAAGAATCATCCTCAGGTTCATCCTTGTTCCACCTCACCATCCCTGTTTAATTTCTCTCCAGGGCACACTCATTTGACTTTCATTACAGAGTGTTCTGTCGACCATGGTTCTCTGCATTGTGTGTAGGGTGGTCCTGAAGAACTCAGCCTCTTCCAGGACTCAGACATCATGACACTATCCCCAAAGATACCAAGTAGAAAAACAATCATGTTTGTAAGACTAGCTGATTCATCAGCAGCAATAGTTTGCTTTGAATTGTATTTGACTTTTATAAAAAGTGATAAAATATTGACACTGAGAAGGGTGATCATATTACTCCCATAACATGTTTCTTGTGACAGACCATGATTACAGATGGCTAAAATGGCCAAGCAGAGCTTGAAGAAGAAATCAGTATAAGATATATCGTGACATTTTAATTCTTCATGATTTAAAAAATATACTTTTTTAAACTTCTTTGGAAGTTGCAAGAGCTTTGACCTAAGCTAGTGATAGTGGTATTAAATAAGATGTAAGCATTGAGAACTTATCTTTTACAGCTGTAAGAATTAGTGAAATGTGTCATGCATAGCATTATGCAACTTACCTGGAATAATATCTTACATCAAGCTTAAGAATATTTTTAGAACATTGTTCTGAACTTTAGTCCTTAAATTTAGAAATGTTATTGAATCCAAAATTTAAAAAAATCTCAATAAATAAAATCTAGTTTGTAGTTCCCCTTATACAGAAGTCATAATTTGCATTAGACAACAAAAGAAATTTAAAAATCTAAAATGTCTTCTCATATAAAATTATTCATTTGGTATTTTAATTTCTTTTATTTTATATTTTTACAAATTTTCAATTGATTTTTTTGTGTATTTCATATACAACTTCTTTAAAAAAATTTAAGTGTAGCCAGGCGTGGTGGCGCACGCCTTTAATCCTAGCACTTGGGAGGCAGAGGCAGGTGGATCTTTGTGAGTTCAAGGCCAGCCTGGTCTACAGAGTGAGTTCCAGGACATCTAGGGCTACAGGGAGACCCTGTCTCAAAAAGACAAGAAATTTTTTAAGTGTTTGAGTGTATTGCCTGCATGTGTGTAAGTGAACCCAGGTCCCACAATGCCAATGGAGTCAGAAGAAGGTGTTGGATTCTCCTGGAACTGGAGTTACAGATGGTTGTTAGCTGCCATGTGAGTTCTGGGAATTAAATTCAGATCTTCTGTAAGAGCAGATGGTGCTCTTAACCACTGAGTCATCTCTCCAGTTCTTCATACAGGACATCTTACTCATCTTTATATGGCCTTTTTCATTGAAACCCTACCATAGCGCCCCCCCCACACTGGAATTTATGCATTCTTTCATTTGTGTTAAGGCCTCTCAAGTCAAGTTAGTATCTCCAGATGTCCCTCTAGGCTAGTTTATCCACCGAGGTCTAGTCAGCCCATCTAGAGTCCCTCTCTTTAAGAAGATCAGCTAAAAAAAAAAAAAATCAGCTCTTCCTCACTTAACAATAATCAGCTGCCAGCATTTCTTCAGTTAAGATTGGGGGCTGCTGCCCATTTCTACTACTCTGGGTTTTGTCTGCTTGAGTTTACCTGTGTCTTGTGCATGCTGACACCATTGCTGTAGGTTTGTATGAGCAAGGTCCCAGGAGCTCGTAAGACTTTATTTCCATATGATCATGTACCTCCTCCATAGCTCTTACAATCTTTCTGCCCCCTCTTCTGCAATGGTCCCTGAACCCTGGATGGGTAGTGTTTAATATAGAAGTCCTTTCCAAGGACCCACACTCTGGAGACTCTTATTTTCTATGCTTTGGCCATTTGTGTCCTTTTGTGTTCATGGCCCTCTGTTGCATGATAGAGCATTGTTGATGGGAGCTGAGAAATGTTCTCCCTATCCCTTGTTCCACTATGTTCTGTGAGCTGTAGGGGTAGAGGTTGCATTGTAGGCTCTGGAAATTCACACTCTCTGTACGACCACTGTGGAACTGTGTACTAATCTCCATTGGTGCAAAAGAAGCTTCTTTGATGAGCGGTGTCTGGGATACCTGTCTGTAGATATAAGGATCCATATTTTGCATCTAGTAAGAAATTATGTTTGCCTAGGGATATGACAACATTGGGGTTTTCTTTATGATCTATGTCTGTGATCTCTCCAGCCATGCATATTTGGCTATGTTTATAGTATTGTACATGAGTTTCCTCCCATTGAGTGTGAGCTTTAAGTTAATTAGGTAGCTGTGGCTTACCCCCAAGATAAAAGTGCCACTACTGTCCCAATATAGTTTGCTGTGCTGTTCATTGTCATTCATTTGGTATTTTTAAACATAGGCTTTGGTACTATATTCTATTTAAATATTAATAATTATTTAGACTTCTGTAGAATATTACTACATTGTTAAGCATGGATTTCAATAAGCACATTGTGATGAACAAGTATGTTTATTTATTTACTTATTTATTTTTACATAATGTGTATGACTACATTGTTAAGCATGGATTTCAATAAGCATATTGTGATGAACAAGTATGTTTATTTATTTTTACATGATGTGTATGAGTGTATTGCCTGCATCTATGTAAGTACACCCGGGTCATGCAGTGCCACAGAGGACAGAAGAGGGTGTCAGATCCCCAGAAACTAGAATTACATATGTTTTTTAGCCACCATTTGGGTGCTGGGATTTGAACCCAAGTCTTCTGCAAGAATAACCACTGCTCTTAACTGCTGAGTCATCTCTCCAGGCCCCAAGTATATTTTTTTATTTTTATTTTTTTTAATTTTATTTATTTATTTATTTATTTATTTATTTTTATTAATTTTATTTATTTCTGTATGTGTATGAACGTACTGTCTGCATGCAAGTTTGTGCACCCGTGTCGTGCAACGCCGCGGAGGTCAGAAGAGGGTATCGGATTCCCCTGGAATTGGAGTTTCAGACGGTTCTTAGCCGCCATGTGGGTGCTGGGGATCGAACCGGCGTCCTCTGTAAGAGCGGTCGGCGCTCTTAACCGCTAGGCTATCTCTCCAGCCCAATTTTATTTATTTTTTATGTGTATGAATGTACTGTCTGCATGTAGGTTTGTGCACCCGTGTCGTGCAATGTGGCGGGTGTCAGAAGAGGGTGTCGGATTCCCCTGGAACTGGAGTTAAAGACGGTTCTTAGCTGTCATGTGGGTGCTGGGGATAGAACCTGGGTCCTCTGCAAGAGCAGTCAGCGCTCTTAACCACTAGGCCATCTCTCCAGCCCCCCCCCAGTATATTTTTTATAAAGAAGTGTTATATAAATTACTACAGTCAGGTGTGGTGGAGCACACCTTTAATCCCAGTACTTGGGAGGCAGAGGCAGGTGGATCTCTGGAGTTCAAGGCCAGCCTGGTCTACATAGGACAGCTGAGGCTGCAGAGAGACCCTGTCTCAAAAAGACACAAAAATAAAAAGTACTACAGTAGTCCATGATTTGGGGATACCTCTATCAGGCTGATCAAAGTATGGTAGATGCATATATGAAATTATCCCAGTGAAATTCATTACTTTACACAGATAATACATGCTAATAAAATAAAATTAATGATGAGAAGAATATAGATGTAAATGAAGCAACACTGATCAATGAACTAAGGTCGGGTAATTTAAACGAGAATTCATTATGCTAGTTTATTTTTGCATGTATTCAAGCTCCCCATAATAAAAACTTTGACTCTTGGAGCACTTGAAAGAATTTGGATCACTTCATATTCTGAACCATGAAGGGCTAGGGAGATGGTTCAGAGGGTAAAGACACTTGCAGCCAAGCCTGGTGATGTGAGTTCAATCCTTGGGATCCACTTGCTGAAGGGAGGGAACTGACTCCCACAGTTTGACTTCCACACATGCACTATGGCACACACACACATATAAATAAATAAAAATAAATTTAAAAAGAAAGCTATTAACAAAATTGAAAAACATGCAGAGAATGGGACCTAAAGTTCAAGGAATCAGAGAAATCACCTAAGACTGAAAACTGAGGTCTTTTCAGTTTAGATATGCTGAATAGTTAAAAACTCTAAAGGCCAATTAACATAACTTATTTACCTAACCTCAAACCACTAGAGGTTTGAAAGATGTGAATTTAAAATAATGAAAGGAATTTCCCTTTTATTGTACGATGAAAATGTTCAAACAAAAAGTTGAAAGAATTGGAGAGCGAATACCCAAATATTGCTATTTTGGTTCTACAACAGACAGTTTTCCAGTCATCTGTTCCTCTCTGTGTGTATATTGGCTTTTTGTTTTCAAGATAAATTGCAGACAGCAGTATAGTTTATTCCCTAGCAACTCATTAGGCATATATTTGTTTATGCAGAATTTATATTTGTCACTGATTCCAGGAACAATAACACAATTCCTAGCCTAATCTTACTGGGTTGTTATAAAAACTGGAAAACTGTTGGAAAACTTCTTGGTCTTGAAGGGTTGCCACACAGAACAGCCAAATCCTACTACTGAACAGCGTTTTGAGGTACTGTCAGCTGTGGGCTTGGCAGACCATGCTCCTCTAAGTGATTATGAACTGGATTTGAATATGAGGAAACCAACACCCAGAAATGTAGGCTTTTTGCTCATAAGTGAAAGCTTGGGTACTAGAACAATCACCTCTAACAGTCTCACAGTGAGCATCCCCCCCAACCCTGCCCACTCTGTAGAGAAATAATGCAACCTAGCAGAAGGTTGAGAAAAGGTAAGGAGATGGATTCTCTACAGAGTCACCATGAGAGTGGTCGAGAGCAGCTGAGGAACAGGCATGGTCTCAGGAAAGGGATGGCTGTTCACCTGCAGGAAACAAATAGCCATGCTCGTATTTATTCTCTAACTCTTTAAAAGAAAATTGTTAACGCAGCCTGTGATAAAGAACAAAAATAAGATAAAATAAAATTGAAACTGGGAATAAAACAAGAGCCACAACACTCTAGTTAGTTACATGGGGAACAAATATGGCCTTTAAAAAAGCATTTGAGGGGGCTGGAGAGATGGCTCAGTAGTTAAGGGCACTGGATGCTCATGGAGAGAACCTGGGTTTAGTTTCCAGCACCCACATGCCAGCTAGCAGCCATCTGTAACTCCAGTTCCAGGGGATCTGATGCTCTCTTCTGGCCTCTGCAGGCACTGCATGACATGGGTGCACTTACACACATACAGACAATACACTTGTACACATAAAATAATAAATAAAATGTTTGGAAAAACATTTGAAATGTCCTTAGTTATAGAAAATTTTGATATGTGGTGTCCTGCTGATTGGTTCCAGAATTAAAAGTCAGGCTGAGAGGCAATGAGGTACAGCCCAGTGGTAGTCTATGCTTTGTGTGGGCAAGGGTCTGGGTTTGATCTCTGGTACCCCAGTAAAGAAAAAACAAGTTAGGCGAAGATAATGTCCAAAAGATAGTCAATTAAATATTTGTTGTTGATAAAAAAAAGGCGTCTAATATGTGTTTGAAAATTGTAGAATTCAATCAAATAACCAGGTTCGGAGAAATAGTAGACATTCTGATAATAGAAAAAATAGGTACCTCATGGATTTTAAAAATTGTTAATCTAATGATGATGATGATGATGATGATATAATCTAATGATGATGATGATGATGATGATGATAAAAATTGTTAACCTAATGATGATGATGATGATGATGATGATATAATCTAATGATGATGATGATGATGATGATGGTGGTGGTGGTGGTGGTGGTGGTGTGTGTGTGTGTGTACACAAGTACCAGGGTGCATGTATGCAAGTCAGAGGACAACATTAGGGAGTCAGTTGTCACCCTCCGTTTGTTGAGGCAGAGTCTCTTTGTTTCTGAAGTTACACTGCACTCCACACGAGCTGGGATCACAGATACATGCCATCAGGCTTGCACAGCAAGAGCTTCTACCCGCTGAACCATCTCTCTGGGCCCTTGATGGACTTTTTTGACTTCCATTTTGGAATTATGCCAGTCCACTTCAGTGGTTTTCAATTGGGGGGAACTTTGGCCTTACAGGACATTTACCAATCTCTGAAGATGTTTATGGCTGTCCCCTGTGGGTTGGGGCACAGCAGTATTGATATCTACTGGACATCCTCCAGGGTATAGTATAACCTCCATAGGAAGAACCTTCCAGCCCCAAATACCAAGAGTCTCCAACATCATACTTTGTATTGAAAGATGATACTTGAGTATCATCAAGGTGAAAAACATGCAAGATAATAAATGCTTGTTAGTTTATTGACTAACTAATCAGGAAGTCACTGAATTTCTTTGTATCTTATATATTTATAGTATAGAAATAATGCTGTCAACTTTCTTTGCCAGAATTATTTTAAAGGACAAAGCTAAGTGCTTCTTAAGATATTCTGGAGGAAGAAATTAAATATGTACAACTCTGCAGTTGAGCTAGGGCAGAAAAGAAATATACTGTTCATATACAGTATAGTCTTTAGTCAAAGGACTATACAGTGTTAATGTTCGAATTCTTGTGCTGTATGAACCAACAAAGGCAATCAGTCTTCATGGTTATAAGTCTTGCTTGAAAATGTGCTAATCAGCATTCTGTCACTATAACAGTACTTGAGGTAATCAAGTTACAGAAAGAAATGGTTTCCTTGGGCTCACAGTGTCAGAGGTTTCAGGACATGACCAATTATGATCAGATGGAACCAGTGGACCTTTGGTGGCACATCATGAGAGGACAGAACAAAACCACTCACCTCATGGGCAGAAACGTGTGTGTGTGTGTGTGTGTGTGTGTGTGTGCGTGTGTGTGTGTGTGTGTGAGAGAGAGAGAGAGAGAGAGAGAGAGAGAGAGAGAGAGAGAGAGAGAGAGAGAGAGAGAGAGAGAGAGAGAGAGAGAGAGAGAGAGAAAACCCCTTCAAACTCTCCAAAGCTTTCCTCTTACAGTTTCCAAGCTATGGACCAATTTTAAGGACATTCCAGATGTAAAGGATGCCAAAAGGATATAGTTGGATAGTGTTTCTGTGAAGTGGGTAAAATTATGTCATTTTCTGTGCAATCTTAGATGTTCCTCTCTGTAGCCCTGCACTGTGGGAGGGGCCATGAGAGACTGATAGACAGCAGAGTGCAGTATCCCCCAGCTGAGGCAAATAGTTGATAAACTGTGATTACCAACAGCAACCACAACAGCAACAAAATACAGCGGTGGGCTGCATCTTCCAAAAGTCCACTGTTGTGCAACCTGTGGAGGCTGAGGGAGGTGGAACTTATTAGCTTATGTCATCTTCAGTTTATTAAAAAACAACCCAAGAATTGCAGTTTGTCATTCATCTGTAATTAAGTACGCTTTCTCTCATAAGGAGGAAAATGTAACAAGAGAGGCTTTGGAAAGAGCATCCACAGAGTCACTGTGGTCTTACATTTCATTGCTGTTCCATTACAGCCAGGGTCTGGGGGTAATTACAGAAAGAGGGACTGTGTTTTAAGATCTGCAAGTGGGTCTATGTGAGACATTGCTGATGTCATGCACACAGCATTTGGACAGTGGTCTTGCTGTCAACAAGACCTCAAAAACTCAGTAGAATGATTTAGATGCAATCTGAGTTACAGCAAAGATGTAGGGATTTGGAAATACCTAGATGACATAAGAAAATTTCTGGATTAAAAATAATGAAGCTATTTGACCTTTGTAGACATTTTAAGTAATGACTCCCTTATCCAAAAGCAAAAATTGAAATTTAGGAAAAAAACTATAACACTTGAAAACAACCTTGGCGGGCATTCTGGCATGCTTGTAATCCTCTGCACTTAGAAGGGGGTTGAAGAAGGAGGGTTAAAAGAAATCAACATTGACAACACATGTGTTTGCAATGCATCAAAATGATACACTTGGGGGTTTGAGTGTTTCTTAATTTTTCATATATGCACATACCAGCTCCAGATGTTTCCAAGTTACTAGATATTTAGTTCTCTCTCTCTCTCTCTCTCTCTCTCTCTCTCTCTCTCTCTCTCTCTCTCTCTCTCTCTCTCGTGCAGGCATGCATGTATATATGAGAATGTGCAGGTGTTACTCCTTTACCTTCCACCTTACTTGAAATAGTCTCCTACTTACCACTTGTGCACCAGGCTAGCTGGTATTTGGGAATTGCATGGTCTCTTCCTTCCGTCTCACTGTAGGAATGACTAGGATTTAGACTTAGGCAACCATATCTGGTTTATGCATGTTCTGGGGATCCAAACGCATGTCCTCACACTTGAACAGCAGGAACTTTGCCCACTGAGCCATACTCCCACTTTTTGTTTTTCTAGAACAAAGAAAGGATTCAGTACCAAGTTAATCGAAGATTTAGCATTGCCATTTTGTATTTTTCTTCTTTAATACAAATATAAATAATTTATGTTACATTTAGTAAGTAGTAAGGAATTATCTTTTTTTTAATGTGTATAAATGTACTGTCTGCATGTAGGTTTGTGCACCCGTGTTGTGCAATGCTGCGGAGGTCAGAAGAGGGTCTTGGATTCCCCTGGAACTGGAGTTCTCCTGGAATTGGAGTTACAGACGGTTCTCAGCCGCCATGTAGGTGCTGGGGATTGAACCTGGGTCCTCTGCAAGAGCAGTTGGTGCTCTTAACCGTTAGGCTATCTCTCCAGCCCCAGGAATTATCTTTTTATCTAAACTTCTGGTGACTATTTAGTTCCTATGTCATTAATAAGATAATTAGATAAATAATAAGATAATTAAATGCATATTCTGTTCCTGGACTAAAAAATGCATATTGAAAATAAGCCTTGGAAATGAGATACTGTGGTGAGATAAAGATGGGTGAAGGTTCGAAACTGTGGAAACATGGTAAAATCCCCGTGGATGACCACAGATGCTGCTGAGGATCCTGTTCTAATTTTAGTATCTAGCTCAGTTTCAATTATATATCAGCTCTTCCACATCTGTTGTGACTAGAAGATAATTGACGAGAGTCTGAGTGAAAATATTTTCATGTAACATCCACTCCCAGACCCAGTTATAGGGATATTAGCAACTGTCATGTCTTATTCCGTTTTCTGTGGGAGAAGGAAGGCATATCCAGGTGCAAAGCCCATTTAAGACACTGAGGTCTCTACAGGGCTTGCCGCCATCTCTGGGTCTTTATGTTCCTTTGGGTCAGACATCTGTCTTTGTATTTCCTTTAACTACTTATGTACTTGGTAAATACTTCTTTAAAAATTAGATTGTAACTCATCAATAAAAATAAAATTGAGTGGGTTGAGTTGTATATCCAGAGACAGCTAGTTTTGTAGGCTAGTTTTAACCTATAAAGAAATGAATAGTGGGTTGGCAAGATGGATCAGCAGGTAAAAGTGCTTGTAGCACAAACCTGAGTTTCCGTGTTTGATCCTCAGATCCCATAAGATGGCATGAAAGAATCCACTCCAAACGTTGTCCTCTGACCTCCACATTTGTGCTGTGGCATTTGCATGAGTGCATGAGTGCACACACACACACACACACACACGCACATGCACATGCATGCACACATGCATGCACGCACATGCATGCACACACATGCAAATAAAATTAAAAAAAATAAATGTATACTGTAAAGAAGCAGATTAGAGAATTTTCATTTAAGAAAATGTAGGACTACATTAATAGTGCAAATGAGCTCATTCTATATCCATTTAGTGGAACTTAGAATTAGGTTCTCCTCTGGCCTATCTAGCCAGAGGTTCTTATCCATATTTTATGGCTCAACTATGTGATGTCTTCAGCAGTAGTAATCTTTCAAGCTCTGGAGGGTAAGCGAGAGCGATGGCCTGTAATGTTTAGTGGGGGCATCTGTGGCTTCCCAGTGGGCAACAACTCATACAAACAACCCATTCTAGTACAGGGGTTTATTTGCTAGGATGAGATGTCTAGTAGAGAGATTGTGTCCTGCTGCAGGGTAACTCCATTTAAAGTATATATATATACATACTGTATATATGTATATATATGTATATATACATATATGTACATATATATATGTATATATACATATATACATATATATATATATATATACAGACAGAGTTTCTGCAGTAGTAGTGGGTTTCCATGTTATTTTCAAAGGCCTTTAGTATTAGTTATTCCTTCCCTTATTCCTCCTCTCCCCTACCCTCCCGTTTCCACCCCATTTAATCCTACCCATTCCGTCATTCTTCTTTTCCCTTTATATCACTCTACTCTATCTCCCTCCTTTGAAATAGCCCCATCCCCCATGACCCCTTAATAGTTCGAAAATAAAAAAAAAGGGGGGGGCTGGAGAGATGGCCTAGCGGTTCAGAGCGCCACCACTCTTACAGAGGACCTGGGTTCGATCCCCAGCACCCACATGGCGGCCGAGAACCGTCTGAAACTCCAATTCCAGGAGAACTCCAGTTTCAGGGGAATCCGACACCCTCTTCTGACCTCCGCGGCATTGCACGACACGGGTGCACACACCTGCATGCAGACAGTACGTTCATACACATACAGAAATTAAAAAAAAATAGTTTCCTAACCTTTAAAGTTATTCCAGATGAAGCATACATATCTAAAAATTCAAAGCTAACATCCAAACATGAGAGAAAACATGAGATGTGTGTCTTTCTGAGTCTGGGTTATCTTACTCAGGATGAGTTTCTCATTCCATCCATTTACCTGGAATTTCATAATTTCATTGTTTTAGCAGCTAAGTAATATTACATTGTGTAAATGTATCACATTCTTCTTATCTATTTGTTAGCTGATAGACATCTAGGCTGTTTCCATTTCCTGCATATTGTGAATAGAGCAGCAGTGAACATGGATGAGCAAGTATCTCTGTAGTAAGATACAAAGTCCTTTGGGTATATGTCCAAGAGTGGTATAGTTGAATCTCTATTCTACTAATGGACATAGTGTTAAAATAAGTCCTAATGACTTATTGCTATATCCATAGATTAGTGCATCTCTTGACCCGCATCAAAGAAGTTTCTTCTAGTAGTGGAAGGTAATTAACACAGAGATGCATAACTAGTCAACATGCACAGAATAAAGGATGGCTGCCGGCTCAGTCGTAATGGGACATAGACATCGACATCGACATCCTACCCCTCCCTGCGAGTATCAGTCCTAAATGGGACATCTATATTACAACTCGTACTCCCCAAGGCTAAGGGATCTTCTTGAAAGAGGGGGCAGAAAGATTGTAAGAGCCAGAGGTGGTAGATGACAAAAGGAAAAAATGTTCCCCAGACATCAGGGCAATGGCACCTAGGAACTTAATGGCAGTTGTGACAGCATGCACATGTCAAGCTCAAGGCAGACCAAATTCTCAGCATGGAGGTGGGAGGAGGAGATGGGCACCAGGTTCCACCCTCGCTGAGGAGCTGTTAGCATTTGGTAGCTACTGGGACAGGAAGAGGCAGTTGTCTTTAAAGGTGTGACCCTTACTCAAACACATTTGAGGGAACGTTTCACACCCAAGAGTATTTGGGCAACACATATTGCACATGAAGACAGTGGGTAGGGAGGGGTTGATCTGGGAACTGTGGAGGGGAACATGATCAAAATACACAGTATAAAGTTCCCAAAGATCAATAAAAATATTTCTAAAATTTTAAATAAACAAAATGAAATGAGCTAATGTCTGAATTTCCAGACCTTGCTGTGCTTTGCTTTCTCTCTCCTTTCTTACTTTCTTCATTCTATTTGTAAAATGAAATGTGCAGCCTATGAATTTGAAAGAAATGGGATAATCAAGAAATATTTTATCCCTATGGTAGAGGTCACTCTTAATTTTCTGGGAAAATGCAAGTACCTAACTACTGTGTAATGATGGTTCATAGGAACTTTTCCTGTCATTAACTCACAATAATGCCACCACATGGAAACTGTTACTACTGTGTTTGTCCAGTGTATCCAGAAAAAGCTGGCTCAGTCCCAGTGGTCAGCTCTAGAGTCAGATTCTTTTTTTTTTTATTATTTTATTTATTTTTTTGTGTGTATGAATGTACTGTCTGCATGTAGGTTTGTGTGCCGTGTCATGCAGTGCCAAGGAAGTCAGAAGAGGGTGCTGGATTCCCCGGAACTGGAGTTTAAGACGGTTCTCAGCCACCATGTGGGTGCTGGGGAATGAACCCAGGTCCTCTGCAAGAGCAGTCGGCACTCTTAACCACTAGGCCATCTCTCCATCCCCTAGAGTCAGATTCTTAACCACTAAGCTAGACTCAGAAAAGAACTCCTAAAGAATGAAGAGCACAAGCAAAGCCTACCTAGGTCCTCGGGGAGGGGTTCCACTAGATACTTGAACTGCTACTGCTTTGCCTACCTGTTCAGAATGCTCAGAATGTTCTTTGTCCACAAAAGGTTTTGCAGAAAAATTAATCTATACTTTAATCTGAGTTTTAAGACCTGGCCATCACTGGCACATCCCACCCCTGCTCCTCCATGTCTGCCTTTCTCAGTGCCATCTCAGAGTGATGCCATTCATGTGTTACAGGTCAGTTTTAGGAATCAGAACTTTTAAGCCCATTATCGATATTATTATTATTATTATTATTATTATTATTGTTATTAGAGACATGATCTCCTGTATTCCAGGCTGCCTGGCTTCACACATGCTCTGTAGCCAAGGAAGATCTTAATCCCTGCCTCCACCTCCTGAGTCCTGCATTGTGAGCATGCACTATCATGCCTAGTTTATTTGGTGTTGGGAATTGAACTCAGGATTCTGCACATGTTAGGCAGGCACTTTGCCAACTGAGCTACAACCCCATTCCTTCTCATAATGTTCCCAATCATAACTTCTGTTCAGACAGTAAATGTCTGATATGCATTGTACCTTCACCATGGTGTTAATTGCAGAGACCGGCACAGAAATGTTTATTAAAAAGATGAGAAAATGGGGCTGGAGAGATGGCCTAGTGGTTAAGAGCACCCACAGCTCTTACAGAGGACCCGGGTTCGATACCCAGCACCCACATAGTGCCTGAGAACCATCTTTGACTCCAGTTCCAGGGGAATCTGACACCTTTTTCTGACCTCCGCAGCATTGCACGATACGGGTGCACAGACCTGCATGCAGACAGTACATTCATACACATAGAGAAAAAAATAAAAATAATTAAAAAAAAATAATAAAAAGATGAGAAAATGACATGAAGAATTTGATATATATTAGTCTATGTAATAATGAAAATATAAAAGTACATCTTCAAAAATCTCTTATTGGTATGCTAATTTAAAGGAATTCATTCATTAAATAAAAGAAAAATTTAAGATAATATAAGAGAAGAAAAGGGAAAAGGCAACAAATTTGAAGTTTGAGGGTCACACTGGAAGAACACAGAAGAGAGAAAGACAACCACATGGAGATGGCAGACACCTTTCTCTATTGGGGAATCAAAAAAAATCTTTCAAAATATAGAAATTATATATTTCAAAAAATGTTCTTGTTCTTTAGAAACTACTGGGAAGTCAAAACCAGTCAGTGAATTATACAAAGCATAGAGGAAATCACTTCGCTGAGTGCCAAAGTCTGTCTGGAAGATTTGGGAGGGAGGATAACTGAAAAGACAACATGTGATTGTTAGGCAGGGTGTGGCGGCATCTTTAAAAACAGAAAAAGACAATGTGTGGAGCATGGAGACTATGGAAAGTAGTTCATTTTCATAGTAATAGAATGTGTGAATCAGGAGGGGAGGGTAAAGGTGCACCTGGAGTAAGGGGCCGCTTCTGAAAAAGACCAGATTGTACCATAGGTCTTTTCCTTTTGTACTTTATGTACAAAGACCGTATGGCACAGAATCCTGTGCACGGATTTTGAATAGGGGAGTTCTGTGATCAATGGGATAATTTAGAAAAATTGATTTGACTCCAGTAGAGAGGAAAGATAAGTAGGAGGTGAGTGTCCGTTTCTAAACCCAAGTAAGCCATCAGTGTGGGACTGGTGCAAAGGGAAAGCTTCAGTCATCTTAACCTGCTCACACCAGCATGCTGCAGCTCGTTAATAGCCTCCCAATGTTCTTCTTCCCATTTCTTGGTGTCCTAGTGGTCGCTGTTACTTCATAGAAAGCTAGCTTCTTTTCCCTCTATATTTCTCTTTCTCCATATTTGTAGATCAAAATTAGCTATCAGATTCCAGGCTCTAGGAATTGCATAACTTCTGAAGGTTAATTTCGGTGTTAACCAACCAACCAGTGCTACCAACCTGAAAATTCTCGAGAAATCCCAATGCTCTCTGCAGCATGTTAACAGATCGCGCTCTCTCTTTCTCTCCCTCCCGGTCATCTTGTGTCCCATATGTAAATACGTCATTAATTCATATAATAATCTCCTAACTGTATTCTCAACCCCCCAAAACTGCTTTACAAATTCAGTTGAGAACATTTGACAACTTTAGGACTTCTGTTTTAAAGTCACACTGAGACTTTTGCTCTTTAAACATCTTTATACGCATCCTTTATTGTGGCGAGTAAGGTGAAGTGATATTACCTTTCTATGAGAACCGATGACTGTGAGCTTTAAAGAAGTCAATTAGGACCTAGGATACCACAGAACTTTCTAGTTGCTTATGCTTTCTGTTTCACAGGAGTGTGTTGTGACTTCTTTCCAGGAGTAAGGAAATTAGTTAATGTCCCAGACACGAGGGTGAGAGATGTCTCAGCCTCCTGAGATTTGTTTTCCTTTAGGAGAAAATATTTGTGGTAGGAGAAACATCTGAAATAAAAAGAGAGTGGCAGCACCATTAAGGGGAGCCTTCTAGCTGTGTAAATTTAATTGAGAGCACAGAAATAATTTTAAAGACACACATATTTTTGGTTCTTCTGTTTAGTTTTAATTGGTTCCAGTAAAAAGTCTAGCTCCAAATCCCTGGTTCAGAAGTAACTTTAAACTGAGCTTTTACCATCCCATAAAAGAGTACTATAAACACGTAGCTTTCTAAATAAGAACAATTGTTTTCACTTACATGTTAATGTAGCAGTTTAAGTTGGAAAAGAGAAATAATTCTTGTTAGATGTTTAAGCAGGTCTTCTATATGCATACAAAGTTGCTGTCAAAATGATTAAAAATTTTATCTTTTAAAGCTTATTACTGCCAATGATATAATATATCACTGTATGTGTTTTTGTTGTTGTTATTGTTGTTGTTGTTTGAGACAGGGTTTCATTATACAGCACTGGCTATCCTGGAACTCACTATATAGACCAAGTTGGCCTCTAACTCCAGAGTGCTGGGGTGAAAGGCCTGTGCCACTATGCCTGGCATCTTTTTTTATATTCACTCTTCAGGATGGTGGATACTGTAATGGGTTTCATTGTGGTGTCTTCATATACTTGTCACTATACTTTGTTCTCCTTGTTCACATGTCCCCTCCTTTCCCAAATTATTTCCCTTTCTGCTTTCTTATCACATGCATTGCTTTACTCTTGCTATGTCCCACCTCCCTCAGGACCTCTTCTTTCTCTCTAATGATCCCCTTTCTAGTTTTGTGAACTACTGCTCCTAGGAGCTTAAAAAAAACGCCTTTATTTATTTGTTTTATTTTGTTCTGTTTGAGATCAGAGTCTAGCTATATTGCCATGATTAGTTTGAACTCCTGGATGTAAACCTGCTTCTAAAGTAGCTGGGATTACAGACCTTCGCCATCAGTTCTGGCTTAACTTGTGTCTTTTAAAAAATTCATAGACTAAGTCAGACATAGTGCTGTGTGCCTGTAATCCCAGAATTGGGAGTCTGAGGCAAGCGAATCATGAGCTCCAGGATAGCCTAGACTACACAGCAAGTTCAAAGCCAGCCTGTACCTACTGAGACCATATCTCAGAAAGGAAACAGACTATTTTATTAAATCCAAGCACTGAGTTGAGTGTGCAACCCAGTGGTAGAGTGCTCGCCTAAAAAGTATGAGGCCCTAGAGAGAGAGGAAGAAAGTGGAGGAAAAGGAGGAGGAAGAGAAAGAAGAAGAGGAGGAGAAGGAGGAAGAGGAGGGGGAGGTGGAGGAGGAGGAAGAGGAGGGAGGGGAGGAGGAGGAAGAGGAGCAGGAGGAGGAGGAGGAGGAGGAGGAAGAGGAGCAGGAGCAGGAGGAGGAAGAGGAGGAGGAAAGGAGGTGGGGAGAAGGAAAAGGAAGGGAAAGTAGAGGTAACAATCAAGTGACAAGATTTAAGAAGTTCAATGACTCACCTTAAAGCATTGAAAGTGTCTCCTCTTGACTCCTCTCCACCTCCTGCATCATGAATTCATCATCATCAAATTCATTTTGAAGCAAATGGAACATTTGAGGGAGTGTGAGAAAGTGACTGTTTCGGTGGCCTGGGATCATGACAGTCTAGGTCCTTGGGGCCGTCATCAGGATAATTGAGAGTGTAGGATTGGCATCCTGAGAAGAAAACATTAATTATTTTTTTAAAAAGAAAACTATTTTCCTAAAATTCCAAAACTTAATTTCTGAGGTAAAACATTTCCTAGTTCTTATTCTTGGGGATGTTGGTTTTAGTCTGAATGCTGGATTGGCACAGTAAGTCATAACCCTTAAGTGTGGATGAATGCATCTACCTGGAGACCACCTCCCCACAATCTGCATATGTACATTATGTCTTCTACAAACTTGTTTTTGTCTTCTACAAACTTGTTTCTGATACCCACCCATCTCTCAAATTCTCAGACTTGGGAATGGCACTATAACCCAATCAAACATCTGGGTAGAAATATTGGAATTCTGTTCAATTCTAACGTATCAGCTGGTATTATTTGTTCTAACTTTTTTTTTTTAATTTTTATTGATGCTTTGTGCATCTCATACATCATTTTCCAATTCAGATCAGGCATATTTCCCTTTCCCTTCCCCCCCACCCCCACCCCATCCCAGATCATGTATTATGCCATAACTGTCCTGCATCTTTCTCTTGTTGTTTTTTTTTTTTTCATTTTTTAGTATAAGTGATAATCCATGAGTACAAGCATCCTTCGTGTCAAAAACCAATCTGCAGACTGTTGTGCCAAAACCCCCACAGCCCCACCATCCAGTGGGGGTTGAACAGGGGTGGGGTGTAGGGGTGTGTTGTGGTTGCAAGTCAAGGGTTGAATTCAAAGTGATGTGTCCATACTAACATCGCAATGGTGGGAGTGTTCAGCCATGGGAGTTTTCACCACGCAGGGATGCGCAGCCCTTGGTACATTCTGACCATTGCTCCCTCGTTCCGGCAGAATTGTTCCCTAGGCTTAGAAAAGGGGCACAGGTGGATGAGAAGTAAAACAGTCCACTCTCTCTGGAGCTGTTGACTTGGACTCTGGTCAATTCTGGCTGTTTCCTTTCATGGGCTGACTGTTTGTCCAGGAGTAACCTTTCGATCCTACTAATGAAGCACAAGCAATTAGATATATATACCTTGTCGCCACCCACTTTTGTTGATCCTCCATTGTCCCTTCTTCGAGCTCTTTTCCTCCTGATGTCAGGAAAGACCCCCACCCTTTAATTTGACTTTGAAGTTTCATCGTTTATTACTAACACTTCCTTGGGACTTTCTCCTTCAACTTATGTTAGGTAGTACTAATATGCTAGTTTGCCTGCTAATGTTAAATGCCTGTAACTAAGAAAATAAATAAAATGTAGCTGAACCTTGTTTTTGTTTGTTTCTAACAAATGCAGTGCGGTTTTGTGAGCTGAGCTGAGCTGCTCCTGTTGGGTATTGGTACCAGTGATTTCTGGATCGCCAAACTTGCTGTAACAATGAAGCTTATTCATCCCTAGACAATAGGGCCAGTAAAAGATGCTTAAGAGCTAAGCACAGGGAGTATTAAGCATGTATTCTAGACAGTGCTAAGTTGTGCAGACGGCAGGAAAAAGAAGGTAAATATTGGAGTCAGACTTGGCTTTGCAATTTAAAGTAACATGAAATCGGATAATCAATTTAACCTCTTTTCCCCTCAGTTTTCTCATTTGTGCAATGAAGATAATAATCTTTAGCTTTAGGTATTATAGAAGAGCAAACATAACATTGGTAGTCCCCTAGCATTTGACTTTCACATTATGTTGGTAGCAACAAGTAGTATTTTCACAGGCTGTTGCTGCTGTTTTAAATAATCCAAGGCAAAACTGAATATGATATTCTATTAATTTAGTTAAAGTTCTTTGCCAGGAACAAATTAAGAACAGACAACAAATACCTTAGGACCCTGGGAAATCTCATTATTAAGTGTGTTAAAAGCAAGAATGGAAAACAGTTTTTTTGTTTGTTTGTTTGTTGGTCTTTTCGAGACAGGGTCTCCCTGTAGCCCCAGCTGTCCTGGAACTCACTCTGTAGACCAGGCTGGCCTTGAACTCACAAAGATCCGCCTGCCTCTGCCTCCCGAGTGCTAGGATTAAAGGCGTGTGCCACCACGCCCGGCTCTGGAAAACAGTTTTAAAGTTGAAAAGTATAGGATTTTCCATAGCTGCCCGCTACCATGGTTGTAAAATGACCTTTGGACTAATGATCTGCTATCCACAGGTATGGGAGATTTTATTTTTATTCATGTCATCTACTGTGAGCCAGGTACAGTGATTTAACCTTGCTGCAAGCACAGGGCCCATGGGCCATGTTCATAATACTCCAGTACATCTGCAACAGAAACACCTAGCCATAGTGATAAGAGCAAAACTGATAGAGCACACAGGAAAGAGCAACTGAGCCAAGGAAACAGAGCAGAAAGGTTCGAAGAACTCAGGGGTGAAGTTGAAAGAATTGGGAATGCAAGTTAAGTTGATGACTGGTGCAGAAATGGCCAAAAAAGGATCTGTAAATAGTGAACTGGAGGCAGAGGCAGGCAGATCTCTGAGTTCAAAGCCAGCCTGGTTTAGAGCTCCAGGCCAGCTGGGACTAAAGGGAGACCCTGTCTCAAAAAGACCAAAAAAAAAAAAAAGAACTAGGAAGAAAACAGTAATGTTTGTTAGTTTGGAAGTTTTGACTATTTATTTATTTATTTATTTATTTATTTATTTATTTATTTATTTATTGTGGTCTTTTTGAGACAGGGTCTCCCTGTAGCCCCAGCTGTCCTGGAACTCACTCTGTAGACGAGGCTGGCCTTGAATTCACAAAGATCCGCCTGCCTCTGCCTTCCAAGTGCTAGGATTAAAGGCGTGCGCCACCACGCCCGGCTGAGTTTTGACCTTTTAAAAACAACAGGTAATGATGGTATTATAGAGTGTGAGTGTTGAGCCAGGTTGGGAAGGTAGAGATCATGTGAATGTAGCTAAGGTTGTAGTTGATGGACGAACTATCCTAGATCAATTAAAAAGGTGAGAGAGAAACATTTTCTCTATCATTTCATTTTTCAATGGTGTCTTATCCACTTTATCACCCAGTCAGCCATAGGTAGATGAACTGTTTGCTGGGATCTCTGCCATCCTGCTCTGGGGTTCAAACTTGTAGAGAGTATGACTAGACCAAGGAACAGAAATCCAGAGCTGATCCCTGTGTGTGTGTGTGTGTGTGTGTGTGTGTGTGTGTGTATGTGTGTGTATGTGTGTGTGTGAGAGAGAGAGAGAGAGAGATATTTTAAGTTGTTTAGGAAGTTCAAGATTATTTCAGAAATATCACACAAGTGGGAGCAAATACAGCCTAAAGAACAAAGAACATTGAATGTCCTGTCAAAATAAACTCCAGAAGAAAACATCGGACCTACTATTGATGGGAATAATCTCTGTGTTTCTGGTTTCTTCTTCCTGATGCCTCACATAAATTTTCCCCTGTTGATAAAGCTCAGGCCTGAGCCTATCATCTCTTCTAGCGATGACCTGGTTTCCAAACTATTTAGAGAAACATAGTGATCACTAGGCAAGAGCTTCCTCAATTTCTCACCATTAAAATGATAAATCTATTTACACCCCCACCCCCGCTCCTCTTTCTGCTCCTGCAGTGAAAGAAGTGGGGTCTTGTCTGCTTAAATTTTAGTCCTTAAACATTCTTAAGTCTCAACTTGGAGTCCCATAAGGTATTCAGATATTAACTCAAAGATTCCCCCTGGGATGTCACAGACATAGAGTTCTACATGGCCCAAAGCAAATGCATTATTTGTCTTCTACAAACTTGTTTCTGATACCCATCCCTCAAATTCTCAGACTTGGGAATGGCACTATAACCCAGTCAAACATCTAGGTAGAAATGTTGGAATTCTGTTCAATTCTAACAGATCAGCTGGTATTATTTATTCTAACTTTTTTTTTTTTCCGGTCTTTTCGAGACAGGGTCTCCCTGTGGCCCCAGGCTGTCCTGGAACTCGCTCTGTAGACCAGGCTGGCCTTGAACTCACAAAGATCTGACTGCCTCTGCCTCTCAAGTGCTAGGATTAAAGGAGTGCGCCACCACGCCTGGCTTATTTATTCTAACTTTAAAGTATACCTTGTCACCACCCACTTCTGCCCGTCCTCCATTGTCCCTTACCAGTCCAAACAAATAATCTCTTGCTCAGGTGATTATAGCTGATTACAAAAAATTTCCCTATCTCTTTGTTACTGAGACAAGAGTCTTATTTACACAAGTCTGGCCTTGAACATATCATATAGCAGAGGATGACCTTGACTTCTGATACTTCTGCTTCTGCCTCCAAATGCTGGGAATACAGGCATGCATCACCATGTTCAGGCTATGTGGTGCTGGAGCTGGAACTCAGGACTTTGTGCAAGAAAGACAACTACTCTACCAATTGAGCTATATCCCCAGACCTGGTTCTCCATATTTTATTGTATTTTATTTTATTTTTTATTTTTATTTTATGTGTATGAGTGTATTGCCTGCATGTATGTAAGTGTACCATGTCATGCAATGCCTGTGGAGGTCATAAGAGGGCATAAGATCCCGTGTAACTAGAGTTACAGATGGCTATTAGCTGTTGTCTTGTGTGTGCTGGGAATCAAACCTGGGTCTTCTGCAAGAGCAGCCAGTGCTCTTAATTGCTAAGTGTCTTTCCAGTTCTAGTTCTCCATCTTTAGTATATGTTTCTCCAGTCTGCTCTCCATACTGTAGGTGCAGGAATCTCAGAAATCTTCTACGGTCTGCATTGCCCCTCATAAATTCCGTACTCTTTCATTGTTTATGCTGCTCTTCATGATTGACTGCTTCTACATCTTAAGTTCTGTCCCTTGCCACATCTAACACTCGGTCACCCAAATATCTTTCACATTCTCTTTTTTCCCCTACTCTTTGCCTAGCTAAAACCTTTCTGGCTTCTAGATTACATAAACACCTTCCCCATGTGTTCCGGGCTTTAGAGGATATTTTATTCTAGCTATGTCAGTAATTCTTTGCTCATATCTCTCCATCGCCCACACATTCTCTCCTTCCCCTGCCAAAATAACCCTGGAGCAGCTACACTAGTACCTCATTTAGCACCTCCTATTTAATAACCCTTCAGCATTTGTCAGATTACTTTTCCAAGCTTTAGTATTATTTCTTTCGCAGGAGTCAAGATTAAGGCTTTTTAATGATCACCACCTGTTTTAACAGAGGATTTGATCTCTTACATAAATTTCTTTGTCTCCATATGAAGGTGAGATATATGTAATAACACGTGGTTCATTTATGTGTACAGGTAATATCTATGAGAAGAGAGGATCTTTAAGAGATTTTGTTTAATTTTTTCTGGAAATACAATGCTTTAAGCAAGACAGTCTTTGGAAGTTCTCTTAACCAACAACGAAACGACTTCTTAAATACTTACTGGATATAATATTTCACCGTGTAAACTCTGCAATCTTTGAGTGAGGAGAAAACTTCGCTGTCATATTGGCATGGTTCCTAGACACCATCTGGGAACTCATTCTACAGCCTGACAGTTTTTCCCAGATTTGGCTTGAGAATTTTCAGGAATGTGAATCTACTGTTGATGCGGCTCTCTGCCTACTCTTACAGTATGTTCTAATGCAACAGTATTTTTTTTTTTCATTTTATTTTTTTTTTCATTTTTAAACTGACATTTCTTCCTGCTACTTCTACAAAATGATTCTATACTTCAAATTAAGTACTCAGTTTAAAAGGCTTCAGGTTTAAGTCAACCTTTGCTCATGTGAAAATCTATCTAATCTCTTGGTTGGAAATTTTGTATGAAATTCACAAAGCTTCAATAAAAATTGGCTTTGAAAAAGAAAGAAAATCTATCTAATCTATCTAATGTTGAAACCTCATTATTACTGGTTTTTGTCTTAGTTTGTTTGTTGTTACCTATAGGTTCTAAGTCAAGACCCTGGGGAACTAATTTATCTCTATTAATGAATACTTGTTTATTCCTCTGTTTATTCCTTCTAAAATTGGGAGCATGGTTCTCATTATCTTAATCTTAGGAAAAAAATTGGTTTTGGTGAGAGTCTTCAGAACTTAAATTAGTGTAAATCTTTTTGCTGTAAGAACATATTGTGCCTTTGAAACCATACTCAACAAAACCTTATTACCCACTTAGAATGAAAGTTTATCTACTGGAAATAATTTGGACTATCAACATTACAGTAAGTCCCCAACCATTAAGAGACTAAACAGCCCAAACCAAAATACCATTGACATTTATGTTGAGACAACAGGAGCTATTTAGGGTTAGAGTTTGATGATAGCCACAGCAAAGTGTCTAAGAATTTCCTAATATTCCAGGGTCAATGTTTGGATATTCTTTTTTTTTTTTAAAGCTCAGAACTTCTTAGATGACACAATTATCATGTGATATCAGCACATTCAAATTCATCACATTTTTAATGAGTAATTCATAGAGATAAGTATACTTCAACTGAAGTAGCATTTTATACTGTGTATAAAACTTGGTTTTACCACACATGGGTTTTGTTTTTTGAGACAGGGTCATAGTATATAGCCATGCCTAGCTTGGAAGCTGTTATGTAGACCAGGCCAGCCTCAAATTCACAGAGATCTGCGACCTCTACCTCTTAAGTGTGTTGGGATTAAAAGTCTTTTTGAGACAGGGTTTTCCTGTAGCCCCAGCTGGCCTGGAACTCACTATGTAGACCAGGTTGGCCTTGAACTCACAGATTCTCCTGCCTCTGCCTCCCGAGTGCTGGGATTAAAGACATCCACTATCATACCTGGCCTTTTTAAAGGCAGAATTTTAAAACTTTTAAGTTATATTTATTATTATTCTGGGGTAGGGTGGCCTACATGCCTCGATGTGTATAAAGGTCAGAGGAACACTGTGTGGAGTGGGTTCTCTCCCTCCTCTTTTACCTGAGTCTTGGGATTGAACTCAGGTCATCAGGCTTGCTTTATAAGTACTTTACCTACTGGTCCCTTTCTATGTCCTCTAAATGCAGAATTTTGAAAATACTAATTGCCAAGAGCATTCGGAGAACACAAATTAGGCTAGATAAGCCTTTGAATAAAGAAAAATAGTAAGAAAGGATGTGAAACTGGGGAAGAATGGTAGATTAGGGTCTGAATATGACATAGTGTATGAAATTCTCAAAGAAGCAATAAAATATTTTTAATGGGAGAAAATGCTAATTGGTTTAAAAAAATCACATCACCAAATAACTTTTCTGAATGTTCCTTTTTTCATTGATTTTGTGGTTGAAATTCAGACAATTTCAAATACCCTATCTCCCCCAAGGAATACCTTCTAGGATGCTTCAGCACAGGTATGTTCTTTGGGGTTTCCATCCATTAATTCTAGGTTCTTTTCAGTTTTTGTTTTCAGGTTGTCCAAAGCACTTAGAATTCCAGTTCAGCAAACCAGTTCTACAGCCTGCTTCCTCCATGTGCTTCCCAGTGATGACAGCTGCCCTCAACATCTTCTCAGACCTGGAAAGCTATCTGTGTGAAAGCAGTATGTAAGTGCAAAAAATGATTGAATAATTAACAAGTTTTATCACCTTCATAAATATACAGACATTTTTATGTATCACTTAACACCAAAATAGCCTAAATTAACTAAAGAGATTTTTCAGGTCCCAAACCAAAAGGTGTTCCTCTCAGTTGTCTGAGAAGAGGGTTGCCTTCCCCATAAGAGGTTAGAGGTAACCTAGTACCAGAGATAACTTGGGACCAGATTCTTTACTAATCACAAATATTTGTGACGGGTAAAGAATCTGGCCTGTGATGAGCTGGGCTATTGGGTTTTTAGCCTTCTGTCACTGCACTTACCTGATATCACATTTTGAACATTGGGTCTTATTGTGTCTATAACTTCAGTTTGTAAAAATAAACTTCCGGGGACTGGAGAGATGGCATGGTAGTTAACAGTATTGGCTGCTCTTGCAGAGGATCTGGGTTTGGTTCCCAGCATCCACATGGCAGTTAACAACCATGTCTAACTCCAATTCCAGGAGATTCAATGCTCTCTTCTGGCCTCTGTGGGCAAAACAATCATACACATAAAATAACTTAAAAAAAAAAAAAGCTTCTGCTATAGCACTTATTACTTAAAATGGACATGGTGGCACATGCATTTAATCCCAGCACTTGGGGGCAGAGACAGGTGAGTTTCTGTGAGATCGAGGCCAGCCTGGTCTATTTGACAAGCTACAGACCAGGCGAGGCAGCAGAAGACCATGTCTCAAGAAGCTTAAAAAAAAAAAAATTAGGGGCTGGAGAGATGGCCTAGCGGTTAAGAGCACCGACCGCTCTTACAGAGGACCCGGGTTCGATCCCCAGCACCCACATGGCGGCCGAGAACCGTCTGAAACTCCAATTCCAGGAGAACTCCAGTTCCAGGGGAATCCGACACCCTCTTCTGACCTCCACGGCATTGCACGACACGGGTGCACAAACTTCCATGCAGACAGTACATTCATACACATACGGAAATAAATAAAATTAAGGAAAAAAAAAATTACGGTACCTCTAATTCTCACAAAAATTTGCTCATATTCAGACAAACTTTGGGCAATTTTTATTTTATTCATTTCTTCTTTCATTAATCCACTGATTCATTAAATTATCAAAAATTTTTGAGAATTTTCTATGATAGAGTGACAATCTCAAGCATTCAAAATACCAGGGAACAAACCTGAAAATAGTTCTGATCAGAGAGTTTATTTTATAGCCCTGAGGAGATGGAAAAACAAAAACAAATAAATAAGAAAAATACATAGTGTGTTGGAGGGTGGTAAGTGTAATGAAGAAAGGTCAATCCAGGAAGGAAGCTAAGTAAGGCACGCCAAGTGGGGAGTGGGTGGGGATGCAGAGGGTACTTTAGGTGAGATGGTCAAGAAAGGCTTGCTCGTAAGGTAACTTGGTTACAAGATGTAAGAGATTTGGTTCCAGAGGACTGTAAGAACCCCCTTTCTGTTGTTATTAATAAGCCTTTTTTTAATCTTGTAAAAGTGGCACTTTAGGCACAAAACATTACTGTAAAGGAAATTAATTGGCAACAATATGATCATAATCTGTGTAAGGTTATGGCGCGCTCCCCCCGGAATGAAAGGCCACGAGGTCTAAGTTTTTCGGAGCAAAGTTTAATTCAGGGTAGCCGGGGCTAGGCCCAGGGGAAAGGTAGAGCCAAGCCCAGAATGGTGTCTGGCTTGGGAATTTAAGGGAGAAGGTGGGAGTGGGATTCAGTGAGGGTGGGGTGGGTCGGAAGGCAAGGCGGAAGATTCCTGAGTAATCAGTGGTGGCCTGCTTTAGCATAACCAAAGGCTGGCCTGGTAGAGCAGGTTCTTGGACCTCCGGTCCTAGGTGTCTCTGCATTCCAATGGGCTTCTGGATCTCACAACCTGACAATCTGGACTGAAGACTTATCTAACCTTTCAACCAAAAAGTTATTGTTTATAACGTCAACAAGCTCACAAGAGGAGCACCTGGCTTGTGGGTATATGACCTTAACCCCTCAGGACCTCTCCTCACCCTGCACCCAAGATAGTGAAGGAATGTGGGTGTGCGTGATTAACATAGCAAAGTACTGAAAGCAGCAAGCTTTTTTCATGCAAACTGTGAGAGAAACTGAGTGTATGTGGTAGTCTAGGCCTAGGGGTCAGAGGGCAAGAGTCTCTGATGAGGACAAGTCTGGACTTCTACTTCCCCATTCCATACTGGAAATACTGTTTTGATAAAAGAATGAGTGACCCCCTGCTCCAGAGCACAGTTCCAAGACACATCTGAAGGAAAGGAAAGGGGGCTCAGTAGTCCTGGGCCACTCTGGGCTTTAGGAATGCTAATTTTGGCTCCTTCCTTCCTTCCTTCCTTCCTTCCTTCCTTCCTTCCTTCCTTCCTTCCTTCCTTCCTTCCTTTCTTTCTTTCTTTCTTTCTTTCTTTCTTTCTTTCTTTCTTTCTTTCTTTCTTTCTTTCTTTCTTTCTTTCTCTCGTCTTTTTGAGACAGGGTCTCTCTGCAGCCCCAGCTGTCCTGGAACTCACTTTGTAGACCAAGCTTCCCTCAATCACTCAGAGACCCACCTGCCTCTACCTCCTGAGTGCTAGGATTAAAAGTGTGTACCACCATGTCCAGGTAGATTGTTTCCATTTTAAGGATCACTGCAACGTGGTTTAGAAACACCACAGACAAACATCTTTTTCTCCAGGATTATATGCCCAATGCACAGACTCACCCAACGGTCACTCGTTGGTGTTCCTATTGAACAAATACAACCGTGTATATAGACACTAGTAATTATTTTTCTGTTCAAATGTCTGCTTCTGCACCTGACTGTGAGCCCATGAAAAGCAAGTGTGGTACCATCTATTCCTCCCTTTGGCTGCTTCAGTGTCTAATGAGAAGTCTGACATATGTCAGGTTCTCAGTGATTGCCAGCTGAATAACCAAAGCTCAAGAGTGAAGTAAACATTGATTCAAACAGCTCATGGGATGCATCTCTAATGGCCTCATACTCAGTCCAAAGCAGATAATGCCTTCCAGCATGATGACCTCTGTGCTTCTCTAGGTCCTGCATGGACCTGGCATCAAGAACTGGTTCTATGAAGTAAAGCAGTGCTATGTCTCCAACAAGGGCACTTTCACTAAGCAACTCTAAGATGCTTCCAATCCCAGTTTCCCTGTAACATTTTCCTTCTACCTCTGTGACAAATAACTAAAGTTATATCCCCTTTCTGAGATGATTGGAAGAGTGATGCTTGTCATGTTGTGACAGCTCATGATAGCCACACTTGGCAGAGCCATATGTGGGAGGCCTAGAGCCTAGGAGCCTTATTATATGATAGGGATTTTCCTCTTGGACTGAAGACATGCACTTCAGATAGAATTATTGAGTCTCTGTGAATCCCATGAGTTCATCTATAAGTAGGGAATAATAATTACTGCCTCTTAGGATCTCTATGAAAATTAATTTGGGTCAGCACAGCCATGATTGAGCCTGGTACATCAGGCAAGTTGTCCAATCATAGCCATGATTGAGCCTGGTACATCAGGCAAGTTTTCCAATCATAGCCATGATTGAGCCTGGTACATCAGGCAAGTTGTCCAATCATAGCCATGATTGAGCCTGGTACATCAGGCAAGTTGTCCAATCATAGCCATGATTGAGCCTGGTACATCAGGCAAGTTGTCCAATCATAGCCATGATTGAGCCTGGTACATCAGGCAAGTTGTCCAATCATAGCCATGATTGAGCCTGGTACATCAGGCAAGTTGTCCAATCATAGCCATGATTGAGCCTGGTACATCAGGCAAGTTGTCCAATCATAGCCATGATTGAGCCTGGTACATCAGGCAAGTTGTCCAATCATAGCCATGATTGAGCCTGGTACATCAGGCAAGTTGTCCAATCATAGCCATGATTGAGCCTGGTACATCAGGCAAGTTGTCCAATCATAGCCATGATTGAGCCTGGTACATCAGGCAAGTTGTCCAATCATAGCCATGATTGAGCCTGGTACATCAGGCAAGTTGTCCAATCATAGCCATGATTGAGCCTGGTACATCAGGCAAGTTGTCCAATCATAGCCATGATTGAGCCTGGTACATCAGGCAAGTTGTCCAATCATAGCCATGATTGAGCCTGGTACATCAGGCAAGTTGTCCAATCATAGCCATGATTGAGCCTGGTACATCAGGCAAGTTGTCCAATGAACCATCGTTAATACTGTTTACTACTCACAGTAATTATGTTACTATTAGCCAATTTAGGAAAATTTTAGAATTTTGGTTTGCAGTTGTTGACCATTTACATGATCACTGAGGATTATATTTATAACTATATTTGCATTCACAAATTTATGTCCCATATATCCTTGAAATAATGTTAAGCTTTCTTGCTCTTCTGACCACGGAGGTCAGAAGAGGATGTTGGATCCTGTGCAAGTGGAGTTACAGACAGTTGTTAGTTGCCAGGTGGGTTCTGCAAACCAAACCCAGGTCCTCTGCAAAAGAAGGCCAGTGCTCTTAAACCACTGACCCATGTCTCCAGTGCCATCTTTTAGTAAATGTAATTCATTGAGGGCGTGGTGGGGGGTATGTAGAAAGCCATGACTTGGTACAGTCAGATTCTAGTCTGATGACTTTTTCGTCCTGTTCATTTAGAGTTTCGTTGAAGTACAACTAGGAACAGAGGCTACCACTGGAGGATCAAATCACTGACTCCCTTGATTATGGAGACAGCCTGTCTGCTGCTGAAGATGTCTCCAGCCTTTTGACAACGGCTAACTAACCATGGGGTCCAGTGGCCTGGGGAAAGCTGCGACGCTAGATGAACTACTGAGCACCTGCATCGAGATGTTCGGTATAAGCTTTTCCTCCGTGATAGCTTTTGTTTCTGATGTTGTCACTTCCCTCTATTCGGGTGGGGGTTGTTTACGGAACAGGTTTCAATCTCTGTATCTTAGTATTTCAGAACGGACCTCAATCTCTCTCTCCAGTTTCACTGGCCTTTACATTTATTTTTCTCTTCCCTGTGCACAGCTCATATTCCAGACAAACTGTCCACTTATTTCTGGAAAAATTTTTGTACCTTTTTCTACTTTCAGGTTTTTTTTTTCTTATTGGAATTCAGTTCTCATCCTAGATCATCATAATCTCATTCCTAATAAGCTGTTAGAAACACTGCTTACGTCTTCCTGCCCACGTCTTTGTCTATGTTCTTCTGGCGCATGGTACATGCCACTGCGATGATTTGTTTTTTTGATTCATATGGGTGCGCACAGTCTACTGCAGTCTATATTGGAATGCATCTATATTGGTATGCATCTTTTGTGTCTTACTGAATTACAGACTTCACAGCTTTGTGCTCTTGATTTTGCTGTTTATTGATCTGCTCCACCATTGAATATTGGAGTACTTTGTTTAATTGATTACTATAGGCAGCAGAGTTAAGCTAGAGAAAGGCCATCAGATAAATCTGGGATATTGAGGCCAGCAAGATGGCTCAGTGGGTAAAGGTGCTTGCTGTCAAGCCTGATGACCTGAGTTTGATGCCCAGGACCAGCTCTTGCAAGGTGCCATCTAGCTCCACCCATGAGGCACCCCTCTCACACATACATAATTAATAAATAAATAAATAAATAAATGCAGGATGATCACTGAATTTCAGATAATCAACTTTTTTTTTTATTATATGGCCCCAGTGTGCCTAGGGCATACATATACTGAAAAATTAACCACTGTTTACTTTCAGTTCAAATTGACCTTGACGTCCTAAACTTAAAATTGCTAAATTTTGGCTGGAGAGATAGCCTAGCGGTTAAGAGCACCGACGCTCTTGCAGAGGACCCAGGTTCGATCCCCAGCACCCACATGGCGGCTAAGAACCGTCTGTAACTCCAATTCCAGGAGATCTCCAGTTCCAGGGGAATCCGAGACCCTCTTCTGACCTCCGCGGCATTGCATGACACGGGTGCACAGACCTGCATGCAGACAATACATTCATACACATGCAAAAAAAAAAAAAATTGCTAAATTTTTCAGTTGCAAACCAGAACAAGAGTGCTATCTACCTACCTTACTTCACAAGGAAATACCAGCAGGAATATGAGGACAGATAACTGGGCTTGGGACTGGAAGGCAGCTCAGCAGTTTAGAGTCTTGCAGAGGACTGAGTGTAGTTCCCAGCACCCACATCTGGTGGCTCACACTGCTCGGAGTTCCAGTTGATGCTCCTGGCCTCCATGAGCCCCTGCCCTCATGTGTACACACATGTAATTCAAAATAATACAAATAAATCTTAAGATAATGGGCCTATTTAGACTGTATTTTCTTTGGTGACATTAGAAGAGAGTCTGACACTATTATCTCCTCACTCCTTATTTACTTTTCACAGATGACAATGGAGAATTGAATAATTTGCCAAGTTATTTGCCAAGAATAGTCCTGCTGATGCACCGGTGGTATTTGTCTTCTACTGAACTGGCAGAAAAACTTCTCTGGATATATCCTTTCAACTACTGTGCAATTTTTTTCATCATAAATCAAGATCTATATTTGGATATCATGTCTACCCAAAGCCAGTAACTTAAGATAAATAAACAATCTTCAGTCAGTTATCCAGATGTTTTGAGAATATGTAGATGTCTAGACAAAACATCTGGATGAGGGACCAAAGAGTTGACTCTCTACTGGATGTTTTGTCTGGCCTTGGAAAATAATCATTAAGAACAGGAGCTGAGGCACAGGGTTTATAACTTGCCTTAAACATTTTGACCTTTAGCACAATGAAAGAATATTCCACACTGATTAAAGACCTAAAATTTTCCTTCTGCAATACAAAATAGAGGACACAGAGGAGGTGTGTGGGGGCCAGAATAAGATGCTCTGCCTTGGGCACAAAGACCAGTTTAGTTTTCACACCTTCTCTTGCTGGCAAAGCACAATGAACATTCTAGAAGGTTTTTGTTTGTTTGGTTTGGTTTTGTAATTTGATGACTGATGCTAATTTTAAGTTTTCTTTTTACAAAAATGAACCAAAAATAGGCCTGAAAATAAAACTCTACACAGCTGGAAGTGCTGCTGTTCTGCAGGGAGAGTCTTTAGCAGAAGTCTGCCACTTTGGCCTATAATATGGTTCTGAAAAGTGCTTGAAAGGAAAATGGCTGATGATATAAGCAGTCTCACATTATAAGGTTTGTTCCCTGAGAACTGTTCATTATACCATGTCTGTGGAGTCCTGCATCTCTGCCTTTTATAAGTCTAGGGTTTCTGTATGAATGAGAAGACCTATTTAGGACAGAAGGAGCCTAGGAGGTAGAAGAAGGTCAACTTGACCTTGTTATTGCCTGCCAAGGCTGCCTGGGCCATGGGAATCTACATGTTAAATTCAAGCCTCTCCACTTTGCATTTCTTCTTCCATCTTCCCTACAACCTCAGAGCAGAAGGAGATGTGAGAGAGGGTAAAAAACCCTTGAGCTTGAACAGAAGTCCTTAGAATGAGCAAGTTCCTGGTGTCCAGCAGGCCAAGGGTTTCATGGGTCCCACTGCTGAAGGGCAGAGTGTAGGGGAGGTTGGGAGAATGAACCTGTCTAGCACAGTCCCTTCCCATGATCCAAGCATACCCATAAACATGTTCTGTCCATACAACATGCCTACAAATAGCACTCTCACTGTTAACATGTTTGCCAATGTATGGAACACAATTACTTGTGTTTCTAATATCCTCAAGGAGATATTTGGGCATATTAAAGCTTAGTATGGCAAATTTCAGATGGTATAAAAATGAAGACTGACCATGAGTCAACGTTTCTTTAAAATTGCCTCCTTTCATTCCTTGCCTACTCTACACCCACCATGTCTGGCTGGAACAGGGAGGAGTATTTGTTAAGAAGTGAAGCAATGAAGAGACTTAGGGATGAATAACACAATGTTTATATTAACATACCTAAAATGACATTTTCAGATATTAATGAAATCCGACTGCATATTATGGAAAGCACTATTCTTAAATATAAATATTTTTTTTGGCTAAAATGGTACTTCTGTGTCTTATAAATTTTAATTGTGTGTACTTCACAGAATGGTTGTGTTTGTGGTTGGTAGTTATTGGTTGGCATATACTCAGGAATGTGGAACTAATTTATTAGTGAATGGTCCTCCAGATCAAAACTATATCACAGAGTAATAACACATGAAGTTTGATTACTCAGTGTGGACATGCCTGATTCCTACTTCTTTTCCCAACTGACTATCTGCAGGTTAAGTTTCCTTTATTCAAAAATGTTTGGGACCAAAATATTTCATCTTTTGAAATATCTGCAATTGCCTAATAAGATGCTGTAAGGATGACACCCAAATCTGAAAATACACTGCTTTAAGTGGACTTGCATTTGATTGTACAGCCATCAGGTTGGGTATGGACTCTCCTTGAGGTATTGTCGACCCTCCAAAAGTTTCTGAATTGGGAGCATTTTGGAGTTCAAGTTTTTGAATTAGAGATGCTCGACCTGTAACTCACATGTTGCCAGGAATTCCTATAAGTTGTTGGAATAGTGCAGGTGTGTGCATAGGAAAGGAGCAGACCTTCTCCTTAACCAGCTGACGTATCGAAAAGCCAGTGGAGAAAGCTGTGATGAGTTTCGACTCAAGATCTGCTACTTCATGAGGTAAGTGCACTCACACCTTTAATTTTATGGTTTCTGGTTCTGGAATTGAAAAGCAGCAGAGATTTCCTGCTCACTGACTGTGAAAATTAACGCTTTTCTATTCCTGGTGGGTAGGGCAGAACAACGCACCTGATGCACTAGAAATCAAGAAGCTTGTATTTCAGATAATGAAGCCAACTTACAGAGAGGGAGAACTCAGTGTTTTTCACTCCCTTACTATATACGTTCCTGACTTGCCATGAATTAGGAGAGAGATTCCCCTCCACTGTGGTTCTATAGAGCCAGGAACAAGTTCAGATGTGATGGACCTTAGTCCTGGATTGTTAGGGATAGGAGATGACTACTTGTAAGCATGGTACTAGTTTCAGTGTTCAGTTTGTAAAGTGATGCAAGGACCTCCACAGAGGTCCAACATGAAAGTTTCCAGCTGTTAAAAGCACTTTATTCCCTTCAGGTACTGGATTCTGAAGTTTCCTGCAGAGTTTAATTTGGATCTTGGTTTAATTCGTATGACGGAGGAATTCCGGGAAGTAGCTAGTCAACTAGGATATGAAAAACACATCAGCCTCATGGACATATCCAGCGTGTAAGAGTGGTACAAGTCTTTCACACTTCATGGGTCCATTGCTTTGGGGGAGGGACCAGTGATGATCCCTGTTTGACCTGAACACATACTAATCCAGAATGGAAGTTGCTTCTTTGACCACAGCCTTGAGGCAATGAACACAGCTGTGAACCTGACCTATTTCTCTAAGCTGCAGTTTGCTTGTAAAATGGGATGTTGCTTTCTCATGGATTATAAGTATCCAAAAAGTAGCTAAGAGAACATGTGAAAGTATTTGGCATATAATAGATTCTCTTGACTCTGAATTCAATTAATGTCTCCTATGCCCCAGTCACTCAGATCACCAACACTGGCTTCTCCTGGGAGCTCATCAGAAAGCAGAGTCTTGGGTCCCACCTAAACCTGCTGAATTGGAATCTACACCTTAATAAGAGCTCCAGGTGATTCATATACTCATTCAAGTTTGAAGCCCTATACCGCAGTGCTTCTGAGGCTGACCTCAGAGGTTATGCAAGTGTTGACCATAGTTGAATCACTAACTAGTTAACTCGTTTATTAGAAACTGAATGCTAACTAGACTCATTTTATATAGACTACCTAATTATGCCCAGTGAAAGCTCTCTGATGACCCGTGTATAGTTATCCATCTTGCAAATGTATATCATATCCTGGACTGGTCTGCAATTCATTATGTAACCTACACCGCCCTTGGACTTGTGGTGATTCTTGCCTAAGCATCCTGAGTGCTAGGATCACAGGTGCACACCAAATGTACATATTCTTGTGACCTAGGCATTTTCTTTACCTCAAATGCTTCTTCAAGACCAAACAATAGAAAATGACCCACAACTCAATCAAGGATGCTTATTTATAAAGCCTGTCATTCAGATTCATTCGTAGTAAATCAGAGTCTCTGGCAGTGAGGTCTAAGCCTTTTGTCTTCATGATGAGTTTTTCAGGTAATACATATTATGCTCAAGTGTGGGAACCATAACCATGGTGGTTTCCAAGTGCCTTAAATCATCATCTATATCTATCACTAGACCTGACCTCTCCTTTATAGTCCAGATCTTGCTTGATCAGAAGGAAAACCAAGTAAGAGATTCTGGATGGATCAGACCAAACTCTCCCTGCCTGGAAAAATAACTCCAAGTTTATGTTCTGTTGGCAGTGGGTTCTGTGGTTTTCTCTTCAAATATGGAGAACAGGGCGTGTGTTTTACACACGCTCCTGAGAGTGGGCCAAGAGTTACAGAGTCAGTAGGTTAATAACGTCCATCGAGTGAAATACGTTTTCCGCATGTTGACCAGGATTGCTCTTCTTTCATAGTCCTTCCTATGACTGGATGAGAAGAGTCACACAGAGGAAAAAAGTATCCAAAAAGGGAAAGGCCTGTCTGCTGTTTGACCATCTGGAGCCCATTGAGTTGGCTGAGCACCTCACTTTTCTGGAGCATAAATCTTTTAGAAGGATCTCAGTAAGGAACTTGATGTTTATTCTTCCAAGGATAACAACCACTGTGCCAACTTTCCCAAGAGCTCCATTTCCATACTCTGAAGTATTGGCAGCCTCTGTCACTGGACTCTGCTGGAAAAGTTCCCTTAATTCATAGGAACAATCCCTTTTAACCAAAGATAAATATTATCCTGTCTTTATTTTATAGCTCAGGAGCTATATTTCTGCTGCTATTTTCAATGTCTCCTTTCATAGAATTAAAGTATGATTTTCCTAAGCTACTCAGTGGAGATTTAACCATTCAAGGTTTATTTTGTTTCAGTGCCTTTTTCCAAGTAAACAATTTTGGTAGGCTTTTTATTCATGGAATTTTTAAAATTTATGTTGATATCTACATGAATGCCTAAATATGAATATAAATTGAAGATTAAGAATAGTGGGCTTTGAGGAATCTCCCAGCTTCTTTTCCAGATAGTGAGGTCCTATGTGAAGCTTTCTCTTTCTTCTCATCTTGATAGGATGCATGCTTTTGTCCTCCTTTCTTCCTCAGCCATGTTGTCTTCTGAGCTGCTTCTTCGCTGAGACCCACTTGTTTTGATAATGATTCCTCAGGGGTTCAAATCATTTGCTTTGTCTCCTGGAACTCTGAGGAGGTAAATCCTGCCCCAAGGTGCCTGGAGTGATTCACTTTGATTAGAAACATGAATTTTATTTATTTATTATCTTTATTTTTATGGTACTGGGAATTAAACCTAAGGCCCTGCACACGCTGAGACAGTGCTCTGCCACTGAGTTACATCCCCACCCTCGCAGAGGAGTTTCTAAAAGACTGATTCTTTCACCACATAATATTGCTTATAGAGAACACTTAGGATTCTCCTTGGGAAGGTCAAGGGAGGGAGCCCCCATCTTTGCATAGGATACAAAGCTCATACCTTTTTGATAATACCTGCCCCAGCTTTCTGAGGATACTTCCATGTTGTTAAGGAGCTACTGTACCTCATTTGGTACTTCCCTTATCTCTCTCCCCAACCCTCACTTGGAACATCAGATTGGAACATCAGAAAATCATTCTGATTTGAGAGTGTTATATTTCTGTTCATTTTCTTTTCTTTAATGAATGCCATTATATCTTAAATTGCTTGTTCATTGGAGTAACTGGTAGAATTAAAAATGGAAACCTTAGTTATTTTCTGTGGTGATACTGGTCCTTTCTGTCTTGAGTACTCCCAGGCAAATGGTCTAGGTGGATCTTATGATTTGGTTAAGCTTGGGATTTTCCAGAATATGACTTGGAGTTTTGCCTCTCCTCCCCACTCCCTGACAGTACCATGAAGTTTGAAATGCAGTAAAACAACCTGTTAAAGGTACACATATGTCAAACTTGAATGATTCCATTATAAATGTAAAATGGAAACATCATTATGTAAGGCTATCTCACCCCTTCCATCCAACATTCCAATGTCTGATTTTGTGAAAGCTCCATTATAATTCAGAATCTCTGACTCTTTCTCGACTAGTTCACTGATTATCAGAGCTATGTCATCCATGGCTGTCTGGAGAATAACCCAACTTTGGAGAGATCTATTGCTTTATTTAATGGAATCTCTAAGTGGGTCCAGTTGATGGTTCTTAGCAAGCCAACTCCTCAGCAAAGGGCAGATGTCATCACAAAGTTTATCAACGTTGCAGAGGTAAGTCTAATGATCAGACCTGGATGTGGGAATTCTGTATATGCATTAACTCTATTAAGAGAGTGCATTGAGGACATTGGCGTTCACAGTATAAGAGCACTAGACAACTAAACTGCCCATAGAGATCTAGGGAGCCGACCATATGCTTTCATGTAACAAGACTGCTTTTAAATAAAAGTACTTAAGTAGTTAAAATAATTGTTTCTCTATGAAATGGTTGCGATCTTTTTCTAAAGGATTCAATTTGAGCTTCATTTTAAATGTCATTTTTTCTAGGTTCTTGTTATTAAAGTTGAACATGTATTCACTTATAGTTTAGCAGATGCAGAATAACTTTAAAATCCTTAAAAGTATGGGTGTTAACATTTTTATTGCAGAAGCTCCTTCACCTCAAAAATTTTAACACCTTGATGGCAGTGGTTGGAGGTCTAAGTCATAGCTCCATTTCTCGCCTCAAAGAAACCCATTCTCACCTCTCTTCAGAAGTTACAAAGGTACAGTTGATTTTTATCTAAATTCCAAACATTTATAAGTTGTTCAAATGTACTACAGTCCTAACAAATAGCATAAGGATGGCAACATTTCCTCTTAAACTAATGGAAAGTTACACATGGGGAACAAAATAGGAAGGAAATAGCCACATCAGCTGAATCTACCTAGAAAGCACATTACTGTAGTGGTGTTATATTAAGAATGCTCTTACTGGGTTGGCCAGACGACTTGGCAGGTAATGCTTGCCACCAAGCCTGAAGATCTGTGTTTAATCCCTGGATTCCACAGAGTGAATGGAAATAACTGATTCCTGAGAGGTGTCCTCTGACCTTGGGTATACATGTATTGTGTGTGTGTGTGTGTGTGTGTGTGTGTGCGCGCGCATGCGTGCATGTGTGCCATGAGAGAACACACACACACACACATAAATAAAATAAATGTAAAAAAGAAAAGTGTTCTGACAATGGATGTAATTATAAGTGTCAACAAATATTTATTTGGTTCTTGCTATGTGACAGTCCCTCTGAGGGAGAATATCAGGTGATAAGACAAACAAGCAGCCCTTTTGGAATGAATTTGGATGCTTACTGTATTCGTAACACTGTGCTTGGCACCATGGAAGACACAAAGGAAAGGGAAGGCCTGGTGTAGAATACTCAGACTCAAAATTGCATTGTTGGAAAGGAAAGCATAAATTTTTTTTTTAAGCCAGGGATCATCTCACAAATTGAGTTTTCCTATTATATTTATTTCTAGACCATATTGTTGTTTTTTGCTTATTGAACAGAAAAGAGCCAGGCGTGGTGGCTCACGCCTTTAATCCTAGCACTTGGGAGGCAGAGGCAGGCGGATCTTTGTGAGTTCAAGGCCAGCCTGGTCTACAGCGTGAGTTCCAGGACAGCTGGGGCTACAGGGAGACCCTGTCTCGAAAAGACCCAAAAAACAAAACAAAAAAAAAACAAAGAACAGAAAAGAACACTTTTCCTCATATTAACCCTTTGCTGTATTAGTAGGACATGCTCAGTCTTAAGTTAAAAGAGGAAGAAAACAATCTAAGTTCATTAAATGATAAGGAAATATGTTATCTGACAAAGCTGGCAAGTCTTGAGCAGGAGCAGGCTCAGGCGTGATGTGATCAAAGCCAGCCTCAGTCAGTCATTCAGCCTTCCTCCAAGCATGAGGGCTCTGTAGCTGGTTTTGTTTGCTTGCTTTTGGTTTGCTTCATTAAGCTGGCATCTCTCTTGATTGGGCTTTGGGTACCAACAGGAAAATTATACTCTCTTGTTTAAGAAAGTTGGAGATAGCCTGGCATGGTGGCGCACACCTTTAATCCTGGCACTCAGGAGGCAGAGGCAGGCAGATCTTTGTGAGTTCAAGGCCAGCCTGGTCTACAGAGTGAGTTCCAGGACAGCTGGGGCTATAGGGAGAACATGTCTTGAAAAAGCCAAAAAAAAAAAAAAAAAGAAAGTTGGAGATAAATAAGACTTTTCACTTTAACTCTGCCCTCATCAATTAAAGACCTTCTTTTAAAAATATATTTCACCATTTCAAGTCATACAATGTGCATTCTGGGCCAATAACAGTTGTCAGTGAAGTGCAGTGTACTAATTGGCCTAACCCTGTGCCCCTAAACTGTTTTCACAGCAAAGGTATGGGATTCCCATGATGTTAAGTCAGAACACATTCTAGGTCCTGAGAGTAGAAGCCACTCCATCTGAACCACGGGGCATGCTTTTGAAAAAAGACCGATGAAGGGGAATTTTTATTTTTATTTTTTATTTATTTATTTATTTTTAATTTTATTCATTTCTGTATGTGTATGAATGTACTGTCTGCATGCAGGTCTGTGCACCTGTGTCGTGCAATGCCGCGGAGGTCAGAAGAGGGTCTCGGATTCCCCTGGAACTGGAGTTCTCCTGGAATTGGAGTCTCAGACGGTTTTCGGCCGCCATGTGGGTGCTGGGGATCGAACCCGGGTCTTTTGTAAGAGCGGTCAGCGCTCTTAACTGCTAGGCCATCTCTCCAGCCCCTGAAGGGGAATTTTTAAGGAAGTCTAATCATTCACTAAGCAGCAAAGGTTATCTGTATACACAAGAGCAGGGAAGCCAGAGAACCACCACCGTCTGACCACAAATTCCAAGTATAATACAGCTCATTATGGATTCTGTGTTCTAGTAACTTTGTACCAAATTTCAAATAAAAAGCTAAAAGAAAGTTTAAGTGTTGTAAATATAGAATTTCCTAGAAGCTTGGGAATTGCAAGTGTATCTTTAAAAATTGTGTATCTGGACTCTTCTTTCACAGGAATGGAAACTAAGAGCCCATGGGTAAAGCAAGTTCTTCCAGTTCACCCTTCTAGTTAGTATAGAGTTTAAAACCCCTGTTTAGGGTGATTTTCCCTATCCTGAACTATCCCAGATTAACCTTCAAGTAGTGTTTGCAAACACCAGGACACTTTAATTTCTTGCACACTTGCCTTGGTACATTGGAATATTTTTGCTGAATCACAAAATACCAAGCATACAGGATACATTTAGCAGCCCACAGGTAGGCAGAGATACAAGCTATTTCTGTGTTGTAGCAGAATGCAGAATGTAACTGGCTATCCATCTAAGAGCCAGGCCTAGTGCATTTTTCTAATTTTCTTTCTCCTAGTTAATATTTTCTTGCATTAACATTTGTGCAATTGATACTTCTCTCAGAAGCCGAGGAATTCCAAGCCACATATTGCAGGGCTTGGAAGCAGGCAGAGGAGAAGGCTGTTGTTTGAAAATTCTACTTTTCCGTCTGTTCCCAGAACTGGAATGAAATGACAGAGCTCGTCTCCTCCAATGGCAATTACTGCAATTACCGCAAAGCCTTTGCCGACTGTGATGGCTTCAAAATCCCCATCCTTGGCGTACACTTGAAAGACTTGATAGCGGTCCATGTCATTTTCCCAGACTGGATGGAAGAGAACAAAGTGAACATTGTGAAAATGCACCAGCTCTCTGTTACCCTGAGCGAACTGGTCTCCTTGCAGAATGCCTCTCACCATTTGGAACCTAATATGGATTTGATCAACCTGCTCACTGTGAGTACCGGGAGCCAAGTGTGTGCTGAACAACTCGTCTGCTCCCCACTTTCCAGGGACACAGAAAGGTGTATTATAGTAATTCATTTTAGAGAGAAATTGATTTGGAGGTTAGTATGTGATAAGGAATCTTAAAGAATAAGTAAAAAGGAGTCCTCTATCCATTGTGAGTATGACTTAACCTTGGAGCAAGTAAGTTTCCTTTGAGGGGCCCAGTTTCTGCCTATACACTTCCCTCTTCTAGAGGTCTTAGACAACCCTCCAAAAGCCACCCTTAATCCTCAGGAGCCATCTACTTTATTTTCTGAGACAGGGTTTCTCACTGGGACCTGGGACTCTCCAATTCGTCTAGGCAGGCTGGCTAATGAGCCCCAGGGATCTGCCTGTCTCTACCTGCCCACACTGGGTTTAGAAGCTTTTAACATAAGAACTTTATAGGCTCCCTGGCCTCGTGTTTCTCTTTATCTTCACTGTACTGTTTTAGTTGAGGCCTGGAGTAATTTAAGGACCTCCTGTGTGAGTCGTGTGTATAGCTTACACCTTCTCAAGCCTCTGAGACTTTCTAGCTTTCAGCCGGAGTTCCCTGACCATCACGAGCTCCCAGCCTGTCTTCCCAATGAAATCCTGCCTTCTGCTTCCTAGCTTTGTTTTCTTGAAAATCCTTTTCCTCTCCTTCCACATTGGTAGTTGAATTTATGACTATATCTTTCTTTTCTCTTACTTTTTATATTGTGTATATCCTTCATATATATATAGGCATGTGTTCAGAACATGTGTGTGGTGGTCAGAGAACAACTTTATAGAGTTGGGTCTCCCTTTCCACCTTTACTTGGATTACATACAGGGATTGAACTCAGTTTGTTTGTTTGCCTGTTTGTGTTGTTTTTGAGATAAGATCTTGCTGTACAGCCCAGGCTGTTCTTAAACTTGTGGTCCCTCTGCCTTAGCAGTGTTTGGATTATAGGTCTACATCACCATATCTATGTGCCTGCACCTTTCCTAGTACCTGGCAGCTAGAAACTCAGAAGACAGAGTGAATGATGTATTTAGGAGCGATGGATGTCAGACAAAAGAAGTACATCTATTACTCTTCTTTTTTTTTTTTTTTTTTCATTTGTGACATGATTAGCTGATCTTCAGGTCTTAAAACTTTTAGATACAATAGGTATGTAGAAGAAAATGTCTCCCATTGGATCTTTGTGAGAAGGAAGAAACATGAACAAATTCTCCCACCATTGCTTAAACAAACAAAGGTCCAACTTCCCTGTTTGACTTTCTAATAGCAAAGCACCTGAAACTTGGCTGTGATACTGAATTGACTAATGTTTTTGTATGGCCCTAGAGAATGAAAGCAATAATCCCTCTTACGTTCTGACAGCCTAAATCTCCTAGGACTGCTGGAATAGGAGCCTGGTTCCCAGACTTCTCATGAACTGTTCCTAGAGCACATGATTATTTATCAAAGAATAGACCCCTAAGTATAGGTGATAATGTTGGCTGCAGTTGGCATAAAGCAGAAGTGGTCAAAACACAGATGTCTTGAGCTAGTGTGATAAATAACAAATACCCGTTCTCCACTGCAAGGAGAAAACCAACTCACCATAATTCAAATATCTGTATTGATTAATCATTTGCCATGTAAATTTGTTTCCATGAATCAGTACCCAGAGTTGCAGCCCCCATTAGACAACAAACCACAGCCACAGGTGATGTCTGAAGAGGATGGCCCTCAGTTTCGAGTGTCTGTGCCAGGCTGTAATGTTGATATTGAGGATAACTTCAGAAAGCAGGTGTCTACATTTGGCCACTGTCTCTTACGACTAAAAGATAATGACAGAGTAGGGAAATGAAGGTTAAGCTTTAAGTCCATTAAGCAGGATCAGGGCCTCTTGATGGCAGAGCACTTACTTAGCATGCATGTACAAGGCCCTGGATTTAGTCCCTAAACAAACAAACAAACAAACAAACAAACCCTAAATACACCAAGCAACATTATCAACAAGAGATATTTTGAGAAATTCTGAAGAATTTTGAACAAAAATTCAGTGGTACAAATGGAAAACTTGAATTACCCCAAAAAAATAATAATGAAAAAAAAGAGCTAAGAAATAATTCCCTTTTTTTATGAAAAGAAGAGAAAAGAGCTCACCATGGTGGCATATACTTTTAATCCCAGCACTTAGAAGGTAGAGGCAGGCAGATCTTTGTGAGCTCAAGGCCAACCTGGTCTATATAATAAGTTCCAGGCTAGCTGGGGCTATAAGGACACCCTGTCTTTTTTTTCTTTTCAGATGGAAATGGAAATTCAGTTTATTGTTTCCAGTCCATCCTTTATATGAACAGAATGACATCACTTCTCTCATCCTATCCCAGACCCCCTGCATCATGCTCTGTATATATCAGGAACTCTGTATCATGAATTTGAGACCCTGTCTTAAAAAAATAAAAAGACTCAAGAGGCAGAAGCAGGTGGATCTCTGTGAATTCAAGGCCAGCTTGGTCTATATAGTGAGCTCCAGGCCAGCTGGGACTAAAGGGAGGCCCTGTCTCAAAAAGACCATAAATAAATAAATAAATAAATAAATAAATAAATAAGAAAGAAAGAAGCCAGAGTGCCCCACCTTTTCTCTTAGAAGCACCAAGGGAAAATTTAGAAGCCACATATTTATTAAGTGTAGTGCTGTATAAATTTCTATAATTCTAGCTCTATGGGATAGTGAAGCCATGAAAATAAGGAACCATTTCTGTGATATTCCCCTTGGCTCCCCAGGACAGCACAGTCCTGCAGAGGAGACCTGATACCTCAAGCCACTTTCTACTGAGATCCAGTATCTTTCCTCTCTCTCACATGAATGAGAATGTTCAATACAAGTGAACATGCACTCATTCTTTCGGATCTGGAGAGGTAATATCCTTAACACAAGCCCTGAGGAAACTCATATGTTCACTAGAGTCTAGTCGCCACATTACGAAGCACATACATGTTTGGATTAGAACCACATGACTGATTGCAGTTGTCTGAAGGCATGTGCCCTGCTCTGTAAGTATAGCTTTTAAGGGTGATTCGTTTTTCTCCAAGTCAAGTTTTGTTTAAAGTGACCATTTTTGTTTCGTAACCAATATGTGCTCAGAGCTCTGGAAGAGAGGATATGAAAACTTTTTAAGTTAATCAACAGTTATTAAACAACTACTTTTTGTAGTAGGCTGCCTACCAATCTAGAATTTTATATAATCATTGATTTATACAATACTTTGCTCCCATATTTCCTTGGTAAATTCTCACACTTGTGAGAACCCCCAAATATATCCCGGGAAAAATAAGAAATGTAACACCTCCTCTGCCCTTCCTTTCTCATAAATGAAGAAATGAGATTCATGGAGGGCAAAAGGCTTGTGCTTGGCAAACTTCTGCAACACAGCTTGGGGAATTTTCTCCCTTGGGCAATGAATTCATCAGTTTTTTTTTTTTCTGTCATTATAACATATACCTGCTATAAAGCAGCTTATAAAGAGAAAGGCTTTTGTTGGCTCAGTCTCTTTGGCTCCATTGCCTTGGTCCTGTGGTAAGGCTGCACATCAGGGGAGCAACACACAGAAAATAAGATCACTCACCTCATGGCTGGGAAGTGAAAAGAGAGTAGGCTGGGGCTGGGGGTCCCACAGTTCCCTGAGAGGCATGCCCCTATGGTATTAAGACCTTTCATTGGGCCTCTTAAAGCTCTACCACGTCATGGTAGCACCAAACTGGAAACGAGGTTTTAACATATGGGCCATCCAGAGGAACTTCAAGGTGTGAAGCAGGAGCAGATTCTTTGACCCAGATGGATGTCTGTCCTCTAATCGGGCATATTGTTAATATCTGCCCTGTAATATGGGCATATTGCTAATATATTTTGCATCGCTGAAAAAATTAATCAATACCTTTCTTCCCAGATGGTAATGAAGGAGTTATTTAGAGCATAAAGTTTATGAGGCAAAGACTATGTCCATTTTGCCACTCTGTCCTTTATCCCTTGAACAGCATGGGCATGTGAAGACAAAAGAAGCACAGCACCAGACTGACAGTTGGGATTTGGATAGTTGGGAAAACCCAGAGAAGACGTTTCCCTGTCAGATCCTAATTCATATTCTTAAATGTTCGCAATACCGATGTTTCTGTTTCATGATATACAAAACAGCCTAATTCTTTTCATAGTATTTTTAGCCCCATCAGTTACTTTTACCATTTTGAGTACATGCAAATAACTGGAAAGCCCCTATGTTTTTCACAGTTTCATTTCAAAACAGAAGGAGGAGGAGGAGGAGGAGGAGGAGGAGGAGGAGGAGGAGGAAGCAACTTTACAAAATTAATGAGTGGAGATAGTTTGATGCCCAAGAGTGTTTTATTTTATAATAAGCATTTGTGGCGCTCCTAACATGAAGACAGAGCCATCTTTGCTGACAGCATTGGGGGTAAATGCAACAACTTGAGACAATGGATCAGAACATTGTCAGAAACCACCAAGGTCAAAATATGTGAGACAAAGGCCAGTCATATTCTTTAAACAGTGTGTAGGAAATTGACACGGCCCCAAGGAAACCTGAGAGAGGAAACAGGATTATGGCCAGCAGGGCAGAAATAGGAGCAGTGGCCCCCTTGGGCAGTTTTCTGCTCACAGATAAGCATCCCTGCATGTGGCTGCATCTGTGTCCTTCTAAGCAAAGTCAAAGGAATGGATGGATATAGGTTAGTGCATTTGATCTTCACCAAGCCCTTAGGAGGAAGCTATTATGAATGATTCTCATTTTTCAGATCAGAAAGAAATCAAGAAGCTTGACCATTGCTAAGGCTGACAGCACTAATGAACAGAAAGCATACATTTGGAGAAGGCCAAATCTGTCTATCACTGAGTCAGTTCTCCATCTGACACAGGTTTTACTCCTTTCCTAAGAGAATCTTCTATGCTTAGTGTGTGGGACCTTCTGGTTGGATGTCTTGGAGCTATGGCATCTCATCAGAGGATGCTGGTGCCAATCATTACAGAGCCTGGACATCATAAGACGTGGAGGAGAGTTGGGAGGGAGGAAATATGCTTGTCAACGCTGGGATTAACTCTCGATGACAAGGAATTCACAAGACTGCACTTGGTTTTCTTTACTTGTGGAACTTTTACCACACCAGGCTGCACTTCTGAAGCAGAGAGGACAGATGTGCTACCTACTTGCCTGAGGCACAGAGCGCAGCAGAATCCTCTGTGGAGGAATTTACTAAGTAGTACACAATTGTCCATGACAGATGTGTTTTTTTATAGTAATATAAAAAGTTTGTTGCAATGGCCAGAGTTGAAATATTATCCTAACTCATATTTCTAACTTCTGGAAACTTGATATGAAATGTTAGTCTGACAAGTGTTTATTATACCTGAATAATGGCTGATCCCAACTTCTCACAGACTACATCACTCCTTATTCCTTCTTTAATAAAGAGCTGGTATTATATTCCCCAGACCATCACAAATGTTTCTTACTATCCAGCTAAGAGGAAAGATAGCTAAATTAGTAGAATCTATAAAGACTTTTTTTCCAAATAAGTCATTGTGGTACTGTATTAATTACTTAGCTTACTGCAGCAAAACACCTGACAATGCAAGGTGTGGTGGCACACACCTTTAATTCTTGCACCAGAAGGCAGAGGCAGGCAAATCCCTGAGGGATTGAAGAGAGCCTAGTCCACATATTGAATTCCAGGTCATCTGGGACTACATATGAAGTCCTTGTCTAAAAACATAATCTGACAAAAGCAACTTAAAAAAGAGTTTATTTTGGCTCACAGTTCAGGGGTTTAGTCTATCATCATGGGCAGGTCATGGCAGCAAGGGCCTGAAGTAGCTGGGCACATTGTGTCCATAGTAAGGAAACAAAGACTGATGTGTGCTGGTTCTCAGTCAGCTTTCTCCTTCTGAGCCAGTCCTGGACCCCAGCCCAGGGAATGGCGCTGCCCACATTTAGGGTAGGTCTTCCCATCTAATTAAGCTAATCGAGGTAATCCTTCAGTCATGCCCAAAGGCTTGTCTCCTGGGTGGCACTTCTAAATCCTGTCAAGTTGACAGTACTAACCATTACAGGTACCAGTGTCTCCACTGAAATATCATTTTTGTGCACCCTACTCCACTCTGTTAAATAATAGGCTGGCTCCTAAAGTCATTTGTTTGTGACATGTGGAAGTAGGTATGATTACTTTTTTTTTTTTTGTCTTTTCGAGACAGGGTCTCCCAGTAGTGCCAGCTGTTCTGGAACTCACTCTGTAGACCAGGCTGGCCTTGAACTCACAGAGATCTGCCTGCCTTTGCCTCCCGAGTGCTAGGATTAAAGGCATGCGCTACCATGCCCGGCTTATGATTACTTTTTAGGGGAAGGTGAATACTGTGTCCATGTTTTAAAATATATTCTTATTTTATGTGGATGAGGGTATTGCCTGTGTATATGTAAATGCACCTGTGTTGTACAAAGCTCGAGGTGGTCAGAAGAGGGCGTCGGATCCCCTGGAACAGCAGTTATGGTCGGATGTTAGCCACCATGTGGGTGCTGGGAATTGACTCTGGGTCCTCTGCAAGAGCAGTCTATGCCCTTAACAGCTGAGCCATCTCTTCAGCTCTCTCAAGCAGGACTTTCAAGTCCTGTTAAGATTCTAGGACCATTTTTATAGCAATATCAATTTTTTTCTTCTTAGGAAAGAACTCTAGGTCTCAAAGTCCTTAATTTAAATGGCATGTTGAGCAGCTGCTAGGAAGTGATATGAATAATCTCTGGTTTATATTATATGATTGATAAATATTTGTCACCTGAACAAATTATTTGAAGTGTTATGGTATCAAAAAATATCCTTGAAAACATCTTTTGTCTCTAATTTTCTTTTGATTTCTTCTTTCTCTTCTTCTTTGCTTCATATTTACTAATAATAAACCTTTAGTGTAGATTTTGACAAAAAATATCTGAGGAAATTTGTCATTCTTGAATGGTCAAAGACGGGAGCCAGCACTTGAAGTCCTGCACTGTGATGAAGTGCTGGGACTCACCGAGTGTCCTAGTGTTGAAGGGCAGGCTGGGAACTGCTCAGGCCAATTGTAAACCTCATGACTTGTTGAGGGTGCATTGGAACATGCATGTCACAGCTTTTACATATTGGATCCTCACTCTCCAATCTTTTTTAAAAAACAGTGTATCTGGAGGCCAGGCATGGTGGCGCACACCTTTAATCCCAGCACTCTGGAGTCAGAGGAAGGAAAAAAAAAGGGGGGGGTGGATTGAACCAGTTTCTTCTTTGTTTACACAGTTGTTTAATCAGACTTCCAAGGTGGTATTTACAGATCTTATTCTATGCATCTGCCCAGCTTCTGGACCATCAATACCTAGACTCCCTCATCTCCAGCTCAGGACTGAACATTCAGGAACTACCCAGTCAATACTGCACAGGAACTGAGTCCATGGTTCTTGATGTTCATGACCTCACCAGGATTAACTTTTTCTTTTCTTTTTTTTTTTTTAAGTATTATTTTCTACCTCTGCAAGCCATCATTTTGTTGTTTTATATTCATTCAGATGATTGGACACAGAATTTACAACATTTGTTTTGAGAATATTTCAGCAAAGTACATGAAGAAATGTGGCCCAACAGAATTATTCACCTCTTCTAATTTTGTTGTAGCTTTCTCTGGACCTGTATCACACAGAAGATGATATTTACAAACTGTCACTGGTGCTGGAGCCTAGAAATTCGAAATCGGTAGGTTCTGCTTTTTCTCAGTGCTAAACACCACTGCTTGTTGTTTACTGTAATTCTTCCCTAATCTGTGGACTCACATTACAAATCATTGCTTGTACTGATGGCTCAGAGTGTGGTCCTAATTTTTTCTTTTCTAATGTATATTTTTATTGAGGTTTTGTGTTCTTCATGTAATAGATCTTAATCAAATTTAGATCATTCCTCCATTTGCACCTCCTTACAGTCCTGCACCCCACTGGAGTTCATGCATTATATTATACATGTTAAAGCTTATCCAGTCAAGCATTTGAAGCAGAGTTACAAGCAGATTACATAGGTTTATAGTCTCAGTCCTCAGGAGGCAGAGACAGCAGGATTGATATAAATTCAAGGCCAGCTTGGTCTACACAGTGAGTTCTAGACCAACCAGACTTTCATAGTGAGACACTGTCTCAAATACATAGCATCTGAGTGCTACATTGAACTTAACTTTTTACTGCTGTTAGTAAATTAAAAGCTCTTTCTGGGTATCCCTGGCCTAGGTGGTTCAAGGTCCAGTTGATGCTGAAAATATATGTGTTCTTTTAACAGCCTACCTCCCCTACAACACCCAACAAGCCTGTGGTGCCCCTGGAGTGGGCTTCAGGGGTGTTACCAAAGCCAGACCCCACAATCATCAACAAGCACATAAGGAAATTGGTTGAGGTAAGTAGTTGGGGGAGAATAAACAGAGGGCTCCAGAAGGCCCTTTTTCTTTCCTGAGCAGTCTGTGATTGCCACGAAATTAAGTGGAGTCTGTGAAAACAGCTCTTTGACAATAAAAACAGTTTAGTGACATTAATGCTACCTGTATTGGCCCTTGGGGCAGGGAGAATCTACCAGAAAGGCCCCTACTCTCTCATCTATGTCTTATTTTCCCACATACTCTCAACTTCTTCCAGATCTCCTTTTAGGCTTTTGCCCTCTCTGTCACTGCCACCAGCTAGAAGGACTTTGGGGATTACAATCACTCATGGAAAACCCATATAAACTAGTTAATCAAGGGCAGGGCAATGTCCTGTAAGTTGGGTCGTTTTACCTGCCGTATAGCATGGGGTTTTGTGATCCAACAGCTTGAAGTCACTGAGGTCAGAGAATTCACTCGATGTAAGCCAAGGCTCTATCAGAGCTTTCAATATAGAGAATTGAATGTGGTACAGCACAAGGAGGTTGAGGCAGGAGGATGGTGAGTGTAAGGCCAGCCTGGATTATGTATAGTGAGACATTTTCTCAAAGGATGAGAGAGAGAGAGAGAGAGAGAGAGAGAGAGAGAGAGAGAGAGAGAGAGAGAAATGGGTGTTATGTGGGGAGAAATGGAAACATCTCACTGACTGAAAATCGTGATTCAGGCCTGATTAAACCTCTAGTGTAATGGGTCAGCACAGCCTCTATTACAGAAGGGTTGAATCTATAGGATATAATGGGCTGGGGTTTTTTGGAAAAGGATGTTTAAGAAAGCGTCCTGTTCATCTTGGCTAACCCAGGATGCAGGATGCTGGAAAGTGCTGAAGGAAGTTTTCTGGAGGATGTAAGGCAGGCAAAAAGAGTCATAATGAGGAGCTTGGAAGCCAGGTTTAGGAGCCAGCCTGAGCTACACAACAGGACCCTGTCTCAAAATTAGTGAGCTGGGTAATGATGAGACAGCTCCATGGTTAAGAGTGCTTCCTACATTTGGCTTCTAGTACCCACTTTGGGCAGCTCAAGCTTCCTATAACTCCAATTCCAGGGACTCGACCCCGCTTCTGGCCTCTGAGGGTACCTGGTCTTTTGCCGGGGGAAGCCCTGAGAAGGCAGTGAGGTCCAGGGGAGGTGGGAACAGGACTTGGGGAACTGAATGTACTGAAGCCAGGCAGCAAGGACAGAGCTCTTTCTTTTCTTTCTCCCTTTTTCCCTTTCTTCTTTCCTTTCTTCTCTCTTCCTTTCTTCTTTTAAAATTAGCATATAACCTATTAGGTTTTATTTTGGCATTTTTGAACAAATGTGTTGCTGTTGATCCTCCTTTCCACCTTTCCCCCCGTCCCCTGCCTCTCCGTGTACCTCCCAGCAGCCCCCTCTTGGCTTTCATGTCTTAGGGATCCTATTTCTCCCCTGTGTCACCTCCTTAGTTCCCTCGGGCTTTCCCTTCTAGGTACATAGCCTCCACCCACACTCACATACTCTATATGCATACATAAAACATTAACCCCTAGGAGCCACGTGAAACAGAACATGTCACTTTTTTTTCTTTCTGGATCTGGGTTACCTCATTTAACATAATAATTTCCAGATCCATCCATTTCCCTGCAAATTGAATACTTCATTTTTCCTTACAGCAGGATGGAACTCCACTGTGCACACGCGTGCACTGCGTCTTCATCATCCGCCACAGAGCTGCTGCCTCTCGCTCTTTCATTCTGCAGGCTGCTTCCCCTGCTCCAGTAGGAAGCCTTGGGGTCCTTCACCCTCCTCTCCTCCTCTTTACCCCTCACTATCTCTATTCTCCTCTGTCCAATTTCAATTCTTTGGGGGAAAGGTCAGCTTAGTCTGGGTCAAAATGTCTACCTACTTAATCAAATAGAAGGCAATTTCATTTATAAACTTTTATACTAAAATTCTGTTTACAAAATTCCTTATTCAACTATACATTGTAGGGTCTTCAAAATAGTTAACTTTTTTTTTTAATTTAATTTTATTTATTTATGTGTATGAATGTACTGTTTTGCATGTAGGTCTGTGCACCCGTGTCGTGCAATGCCGCGGAGGTCAGAAGAGGGTCTCAGAATCCCCTGGAACTGGAGTTCTCCTGGAATTGGAGTTCCGGACGGCTCTCAGCCGCCATGTGGGTGCTGGGGATCGAACCCAGGTCCTCTGCAAGAGCAGTCAGCGCTCTTAACCGCTAGGCCATCTCTCCAGCCCCAAAATAGTTAACTTTTAAGCAGTTCTAATAATGGATGATTTGATGGGGACTTCCAAAATGCAATTATCTATGGATGAACTTGCAATGAGAGTTAAATGCTCCCATTAGTCACATTCTTAGTTAATTCATGTATATGTAAAGCACTTAGGAAGCAGAATGTAGCACAGTAGAACAGAAGCAGTTAGGAATGGAATAAAAAACAATCATTAACAAAAATCCTCATGGAACATACATATTTGCCTAATTTATAAGCCTTGTTGAAAACCTAATTGAATACAAATTGGTGGGAACTTTTAATATTTTTCTATGATTACACAGGCAGATTGAATCACTGCAAATATTAAAACATTATATAAATTATAGAATAAATATACTTAAAGAAAAAAAGAAAACCTCTGCCAGCCAGAGTGGTGTCTGTCTTTAATCCCAGCACTTAGGAGACAGAGACAGGTGGATCTCTGTGAGTTTGAAGCCAGTCTGGTCTACATAGTGAGTACCAGGACAGCTAGACCTACATAGTAAGATTTTTTAAAAATTTTTTTATTTATCTTTTTGTATGTGTATGAATGTACTGTTGCATGTAGGTTTGTACACCCGTGTCGTGCAATGCTGTGGAGGTCAGAAGAGGGTCTCGGATTCCCCTGAAACTGGAGTTCTCCTGGAATTGGAGTTACAGACGGCTCTTAGCCGCCATGTGGGTGCTGGGGATTGAACCCAGGTCCTCTGCAAGAGCAGTCGATGCTCTTAACAGCTAGGCCATCTCTCCAGCCCCAGATTTTGTCTTAAAAAAAAACAAAACAAAATAAAGCAAACCTTTAAGTGTTGGTAACTTTACTTTCTGGGGAAAATCACTATGATTTGTAAATTATCTTGCCCAACTTTAGTTTCCATCTATCCATCCACACATCTACATCATCCATACTATATCCAAATAAAACTATATTCATTTGAATGAGGTTGTTCAGTTGCTCCCTTAGAACAAAGTTCTGAAAGTAGAACTGGTCTATCTGCAAGCACGCACATCCTTCCAGGAAGAGTGATGGCTGTTTACTCCATTTACTTGATACAAGACTACTAAGTACCCCTAATTCAAGAGAATGATCACTTCTTTTAATATTTTCCAAAGAGGTAAAGAAAGCAGTTTCACTTGCATGTATGTAGGTGCACCTGTGTCATGAATGTCTGTGAAGGTCAGAAGATGGTGTCAGATCCCTTGGAACTGGAGTTACAGATGGTTGTTAACCAACATATGGGTGCTGGGAATTGAAGCCGGGTCCTCTGAGACCAGTCTGTACTATATAGTGAGTTCGAGGCCAGTCTAAACTGGATAGTGAGGCCCTGTCTTTAAAAGGAAATAACTAAAAAACCATTTCCGTTTCAAACACTTTCATCCATAGCTTTTTTCTTTCTTTTTTTTACATTTAAAATAATCAAAGTGTTAAGGACTTAGTTTGGGGACAATTTACTTTGTTGAGTTATTACCCATTTAAGTGAATAGCAGTTATTGGATAATACATGATTGCTCTGTGGATTCAGAAAGATGTTTTTTTTTAATATTACATGGATCTGTTTGGGGCTTCAGTATTGTGAGTTGTATCATCTTGTGTTGATAGATACAACTGTAAAATATTTGATTTTCGAGACACATGCTTTCGTTTCTTATTCTGAACAGTTTTTTAGCCCATTAACATATTGACTTCTATTTGAACCTTAGAATCAATTTCTTCACTTAAAACAAATTTCCTCCTTCCAAATGAAAATTTTAAAAATTCTCCCTGGGTTTCTGATTAGGATTGCATTAAATATATATTTTCAATTTTCTAGGTAACTTAGATTCCTAAAGCTACTTTCATGGTATGATAATTAGTAAGTTCACCATCCAAACCACTACTCAACCTGAGTTCTCAGTTTAGACTGCTTTCTCTAGGAGGTCTTTCTTAATCTAAATCACAGCATCAAAGTCATCCACAGACCCTTATGTTTTATACTTCTAAGTAGGATTTGAGTTCAGTTCAAGTTCAGTCTCCCACCAGACACTATTGCTCTTTGATATCTAGGCTGTCTTAGACATCTAGATATCTACCTAAGCTCTATGATAGAAAGGATAGTTCACTGGTATTGTTTTCCTATGTTCAGGGCCTGATTCATACACAGTAATCCTTGTCTGTACTTTGCAGTCTGTGTTTAGAAACTATGATCATGACCATGATGGGTACATCTCCCAAGAGGACTTTGAGAGCATAGCTGCCAACTTCCCCTTCCTGGATTCCTTCTGCGTGCTTGACAAAGACCAGTAAGTTCTCATTTTGTTATTTGGTCAGGGAACCAGCCTAAAGCAGAAGGTTATTGGAGGGGAGCAGAAAAACCTGCAACTTGCATCCAGACAAGCCTCACCCTGGTGCTCTGAGTCGACAAGTCTGTCTTTTTAAATTTTTTTTGTTCCCTCTTTTTTTAATTATTTCATATGTATGAGTGTACTGTCTGTATGTAGGTTTGTGCACCCGTGTCATGCAATGCTGTGGAGGTCAGAAGAGGGTGTCGGATTCCCCTGGAACTGGAGTTAAAGACAGTTCTTAGCTGCCATGTGGATGCTGGGAATTGAACCCGGGTCCTCTGCAAGAGCAGTCGGTGCTCTTAACCACTGAGCTAACTCTCCAGCCCCAAGTCTGTCTTTTCACTGATGCTTTTCTTGGTGTTCATGAATATGACCAGAACTTTGTATACAATCAGTGCCCATTTGCAAAGGAACCAGTTCTCCATTTCTTCCACTACTTCTACTGCTTGACTGTCAACTCCAAGAGCCTCCATCAAAAAGAATAGAAGAGACAGGGCTGATGGTGCAGGCCTGTAATGCCAGCCACTTCGGAGGCTGAGGCAGGAAGATTGCAAGTTCAAGGCTTGCTTGGGCTAGAGTGAGAATGAAAATGTACTGGACAACTTAGTGAGACCATGTTGCAAAACATAAAAAAATGAAGAGGACTAGCTCTGTGGTAGAAAACTGCCAAGCATGTCTGAAGCCCTAGGATTGACTCCCAGAACTGGGAAAAATCAATAGCAGCAGCACACGCCCCCCAATAATAACACACTCACAACAGCAACAACACACACAGTAACAGCAGCAGCAACAACAACCCCCACACACACAACACACAACAGCAACAACACACATAGTAACAGCAGCAACAACACCCCCCCACACACATAATCATCTGAGTAGAGGAGAAATACACTTACATCTACCTCCAGATTGGAGGGGTCTTCAGTGTCAGTGGAGCTTAGGGCTGAAGGCACTATTAAAACTTACTGCATGAAAGGAAACTTCAGATTATTTGCAGTCCTTTAAAAATATTTTCATTTTTATTTGAGTATGTGTGTGTGTTCCTGCATGCTACAGTATGCTACAGTAAGGTCAGAGCACAACTTTAACTTTTGGGAGTTGGTTCTCTCTTCTACCCTGGGCATGGGATTTTGTGGAACTCGGGTTTTCAGGCTTGTGCTGCAGCCCCCTTACTGTCTCAGCTGTCTTGGTGGACCAATTATTTACAATCTTCACAACAGCAGAGAGTAGCTGTCAATAGTTGAAAGCATTTCATTGATTGATCAAAGATTGTATTGAGGTATATACAGAAAAAATACATAATTTTTGTTAGCATCAAATGATTCCTGAAGATTTGGTTTTAAAGATTAAAACTTAAATCATTAAAAATAATGTTTAAAGTAATTGCTGAGAAAGACTTACATTAAATTTTGATTAATTTTTTTGAGGTAGAGTCTCACTTTGTAGCCTAGACTGGCCTTAGACTTAATAAGGTAGCTCAGGCTGGTCTTGAACTTGTGATATTCCAGCCTCAGTCTCCTGAGTGCTGAGATTATAATTAATCTGATTATGTGAAAATAGTTCCTTATTTAAATATCTCTAATGAAATACTGAAACTTATAATTATAACATGTTCAAATTGAGTTACATTAAACTCCTGTAATAATTTTGTTGATATGAGAATAATTTTTTTTCTTAACCAGTACTGGGGATTGAATATATGGCCTCATCAATGCTAGTTAGGTACACTTTCAGTGGGCTATAGCGCCAGCCCAAGTATGACAATTTAACAAATTTTATTGAGTTTTTGCAATTTTCATACAATATAGTTTGATGGCATTTAGATCCCTCCCCTATCCGAAGTTATGTTTGAGGATGAAAATCAGAATTAATAAGTTATATATATGTTATATATAGGTTATATATATTGGTGAGATATATATACATATATATATGTATATATATATCACCTATCGATTCTGATTTGTGTCCCCAAACATCTTTTAGTGTGGGTCCCTTCACTGAGTCCCCCAAGAGTCCCAGCCCTGTAAGACACTGCCTTTTCCTCTCCCAGTAGCCAATAATTGCCAAAAGTTCCCTAGGTTGGGTTAGACCCAGTTCCCTGTGACAATGCTGGAATGTTGTATAGTCTGAGGTTGCATAGGACTTGCCCATGCTGTGACGGTTGCTGTGAATTCATATGAGCAACTTGCCAGCTGTCTGGAAGTCTCTGTTTCCCTATGGTCATCTGTCTCCTCTTACAGTCCTTCTCCCTCATCTTCCACAGTCATCCCTGAGCCTTGTGAGGCAAAGGTTTAAAATAACTATCCTATTCAGGGATAAGTGCTCTGTAGGCTCTTGTTCTCTGTACACTGGCCAATTATTGGTTTCTGTGTTAATCAGCATCTGTTGCACCAGGAAACTTCTCTGGTGAGAGTCCAAAGATGCATTCATCCTATTTATAGAGATTCCATTCAAGATGTGTTGCTTAGGGTTAAGCATCTGGAGAGATGGCACATGGATTTAAAATCACTTTCCAGTCTTACTGTATTTTCTCTGTTGGTTTTGTTGGTTCTAAAAAGCAGATCTATCTCTTTCTCTCTCTCTCTCTCTCTCTCTCTCTCTCTCTCTCTCTCTCTCATACACACAGTCTTTCTAGTAATATCTGTAGATAGCTATTGAAATGGTTAACTAAAATTGATTTTAATAATTCCTTCCTTGGCTACATGACTTCTGTCGGTTACCATGTTATCTCAAGTTAATACCTCAGCTTTGACCATAATGAACTGCACTAATTTTTAGGTGATTAATAGTGGAAAAGCTCAAAAGAAAAAAATTTTCCAAATTATATCACAGACAAATAACATGACATCAGTGGCATTACATCACATTAAAAATTAGTTATTATCTCAGAAACTGACAGCATCTGTGGTTACCTGCATAGACCTGCACAACATTCCATCCTGGATGGAGGGACTCAAGAGGCTGCTAATTGTTGCTGGGGGAGGGGAAGTCATATTTTCAGTGGTGTAGCCACTGGTAGGCTGACCTTGCTCAAGTCAATAACCTGCTTCCCATGCTTATGCCAGCAATGCTAACCTCAGTCACACACACACACACACACACACACACACACACACACACAGTAGGAGAGAGACTTGCTAAGAATAAGGGATATGGTGGGAGGGAGATCAAAGACAATAATGATGAAATGATCAGAGCACATTATGTAGGAGGCTGGAGAGACTGCCCGGGAGTTAAGAGCACTTGTTGCTCCTGCAGAGGACCAGGGTTTGGTTCCTAGCACCTACATGGTAGCTGACAACTGCCTGTAACTCCAGTTTTAGGGGATCTGATGCCCTCTTCTGGCCTCCATGAACACCAGACATGCATGTGATATGCATACATACAGACAGACAGACCATTCATATATATAAAACCAATCTTTTAAAAAGTATATTAAGTATATGAAATTATGAAAAAACAAAAGAAGTTTTAAAGAGACATAGATATTCAAATTTTGGGAGAAGTTAATTTTGAAAAAGGTATATATATATATATTTTTTTTGGTCTTTTCAAGACAGGGTCTCCCTGTAGCCCCAGCTGTCCTGGAACTCACTTTGTAGACGAGGCTGGCCTTGAACTCACAAAGATCCGCCTGCCTCTGCCTCCCAAAAGGCGTGTGCCACCACGCCTGGCTGAAAAGGGTATTATTTAGTCAAGTGTGGGATGTGGGATAATACTCTCTCTCTCTCTCTCTCAGACACACACACACACACACACACACACACACACACACACATTTATCAACAAACTCATCTCTGTAGCCCATAGCAGTATCTCAAAGATCTGTTTTGCCACAAAGATGTTTTTAGGGAATAGTTGTCTTAGGGGATATTTTTAATTTTTAATCTGCCTCCCATGGAAGACCCCATGGTAAAGAAAGTAAAAATTTTAGATTATTTTGTAAGTTTCAGTGGCCAAATCAAATATCCTCATTCATTCAGATATAAATTCTTGTAGAATTTTGCTTCAAGAGGAGATGGCCTGTCTCTTTGGTCACCCTGTCTCTTTGGTGACCAGAGTGGAGGACGGAGATGAGCAGTGGACTCTGAGCCAACACCAGTGCCAGCCCTGGCTGTCTGATATTCACAGGTTCTGGCCTCTCCATCTTGAGAACTGTAGGGTTCTCTACTATGGGATGAGGAGGGCTAGACCATTTCTTCACAGAAGGATGTGTGTTTTCCCAGATGTAGTTAGTGAGATAACTGTCAGCTCTTATACTAGATAAAACCCCAAATATCCAGTAACTTGGCATACTGAATATTTTCCCCTACTCATTTAAGTCCAGCATTCCTGATGACTGGGCTCCATTTCTCTTTCTAAAGGCATGGAGTATGCTCCTGCTGTCTTGTGGTTTTGCAGCTCTCTAGGCTCCTGGGGTTCCCTGTGTATGTTTGGTAAATGAGAGAAGACAGAATGTTTCTTCAACTTCTTCAACTCTTTGAGCTTAAAGTATCACATACCACATCTGTTGGAGATTTAGCTCCTGGCTCAGGAGCTACTTTTTAGCGGCAGATATATATGATGACAAATGGAATATATGCTAGGCAGCCAGCACTGCTCCTCAGTTCTGTGTCTATTGACACACAAGAGCCTGAACCAGGTTGTTCTGTGTGAGTGAGCTCCAGTCATGTTATAGTCTGGTAAGTGATAGGCCCAGAGAGCTCTGACTTGGTGGTTATCTATCTATATCTATCTATCTATCTATCTATCTATCTATCTATCTATCTATCTATCTATATTCTATCATCTATTGATTGATCATCTCTCTATCGTCTATCTTCACCATTTTCTATCATTTATCTATCTCTCATCTATCTATCTCTATCATCTATCTATTTCTTATCTATCTATCCCTCATCTATCTATCTCTATAATCTATTTATACCTGTAATCTATCAATTGATCATCTATCTATCTATCTATCATCTATCATCTATCCATCTCTATCATCTATCTATAACTATCATCTGTTGATTGATCATCTATTTATCTGTCTCTCATCTATCTATCTCTACTTATCATCTATTGATTGATCATCTATCATTTATCTATCTATTATCTATCCATCTCAGCTATCTATAACTATCATCTATTGATTGATCATCTATCTCTCATCTTTCTATCTATCTCTACTTATCATCTATAGATTGATCATCTATCTATCTTCTATCTATCTTTATATATGCCCCTCTTAGGCTATAAATATTTCCTTCACCATGAATGAAGTCCAAGTAAGAAACCAGGCTTCTTGCATATGTTTGTGGTTAGTATGCATTTGCAGAGGTGACAGGATAATTCATTCTTCTTGGGATGGATAAGAAACTAGATGACTCATTTTTATAAAATTTAAATATGATTCAAGCTATTTCAAATATGAGAAGAAAAGGGATCTTAAGTCTGGGGGAAAATTATGACATTAGGAATAGCAGCAAGGAAAGTTGTGGTGAGGTGAGTTGGAAAGGAAAGCTATAAACTTGGTCTTGCATAAATTTATTTTGAGATGAAAATAGACTGTATAGGAAGAGATGTCCTGGTTAGTTTTTGTCACCTTGACACAAACTAGAAACACCTGGGAAGAGGGAGCCTTAAATGAGGAATTTCCTCCAGTCAAGTTGAGTTATGAGCTTGTACGTGGGGCACTTTCTTGTTGCTGGTTCGTTTAGGAGGGCCCAGCCTACTGTGGGTGATGCCATCACTAGGCAGGTGGTCCTAGGGCACATAAGAAAAGTATCCGAGCAAACCAGGGGAACAAGTCGGTACGCAACAGTCCTCCATGTTCTCTCCTTCGGCCCTTGCCTCCCTTGGGTTCCTGCCCTGACTTCCTTCAGTGATGATTTGTGACCTGGGAGCTGTAAGCCAAAATAAACCCTTTCCTCCCAACGTGGTTTTGGTTGGTATTTTATCACAGAAACAGAAAGCAGGCTAGAACAGATTTCTAGAAAATTTATTGAAGATGTGGCATACAACTTGTGAGAACAGTTGGGGCTAGAGATGTAGATTAAGTTTTCAGCCCAGAGACATTAGTTGGATGCTGGAGTGTGTATGCAACACTCCTTTCTGGTGGGAAATGTGATGAGCTCAGGGCATGAGAAACAAGTCTGTGGGACTTCCCACATGCAGAAGCTGAAAGCTGCACGTGGATCCCGCAGAAGAGCCAGCGGGGAGAGCAGCCGGGAATGGACTGCGTGGGATCGCAGGGCTGCAGGAGAGGGTGTCAACCAGCAAGTATGTCCGCACGCCACACGCTGCCGCCAGGTCAGCAATTTCAAAGAATGAGACAGGACCACTGAGCGTTGTCCTTGGCTGCAGGGAACGGAAGACAGTGCCACAGTGCTGTTTATGACAACTCGAGGAGTTAGGAAGAGAGAAGAACAAGTGTTGGAGATGACTGCAGGATTAAGGAATGAGGTTTGGGGAGGAAGAAAGTCCCAAGTATCTTTGCAAACAGAAGAAATGGGTGAAAATACTGGGCAGAGCCTGGAAACAAAGCAGAATTCTGCAGAATTCGGAGATTGGGGGACATGGGAAAACCCAAGAGAGGACAGATTATAAAGGCATTCTGGGGCTGGAAAGATGGCCTAGCGGTTAACAGCACCGACTGTTCTTGCAGAGGACCTGGGTTTGATCCCCAGCACCCACATGGTGGTTGAGAACTGTCTTTAACTCTAGTTCCAGGGGAATCCGACACCCTCTTCTGACCTCTGCAGCATTGCACGACATGGGTGCATAAACCTGCATGCAGACAGTACATTCATACACATAAAAAATAAGTAAAAATAAAAAAAAAAAGAAAAAGGCATTCTGAACTGGAGAGGAAAATGGTGACTGCCGCATCTAGGTCACCTCAGTGTGGACTTTTCTGATGCTCAAGAGGCAAAGGTATATGGTGAGTTGTGGAACAGGCTTGTTCTGTGTAGAGAAGATCCGGGATTTCTCTAGTTTATGGGCATGGGCTAGTAAGACTGGGTGAAAAGATCACAGGGGAGCAGCCACTGGGCTGAATAAAGGTAGGAATGACAACTGTCTAATTCTTTCAACCTTATTGCTAGGCAAGGAATACAAAACTGTGTTCTGGAAACTCCTACTCAATAATAAAGGAAACTCTCTGAGCGTCAGTATATAAACCATGTATGTTCACACATGGATGGTAACACACGGACATACATATACCATCTACTACCATCTTTTGCTTACTGGAGAAGGCTTTGAACAACTCATGTGTCCTTTGAGATGGGCCTTTCTGTTCAGAGATCCCAGAAAGATTAAGGTTTCTCATTTGCTTTTGGCCGGAAAGGTTTGCGAAGTGGATAATTAAAGTGTGGCAAGTGCTTAGGAATATAGTATTCAAAGATTCTTCCCTTCTTTGATTTTTCCTGGAAACAGAGATGGCCTAATTAGTAAGGATGAAATGATGGCTTATTTCCTGAGAGCTAAATCCCAACTCCACTGCAAAATGGGACCAGGATTCATCCATAACTTTCAGGAGATGAACTATCTCAAGCCAACCTTCTGCGAACATTGTGCCGGATTTGTAAGTCAACTTTCCTTTTTTTTTTAAATTTTTAAAAAAATTTTGCAGCACTCAAAGGTTTTACTAAATAGAATCCATTTTCTTCTTCAAATCAGAAATATGTATGTGTCAGTTCTCTGAAACTAAATATTAAATAAGAGGAAAACAATATCTGTGAATTTAGCTACATTTCAGGAATGCAGGCAGGGAAAACTGCTGAGGCTCTTTAGCTAGAGAGAGAGGTTCATGTACTAACCCTTGTCAGGGGAAGGTGTCAGCCCAAAGAGTCCTGGCATTCATCACTAATGTCCCCAGTGGTTGCTATTAAGAGGAGCATTTATCTTAGCCAGTTCCTTCCAGCACTCATTTAACATGGTGTTACTCACTACATCCATCATGGCGTGGCTTAATAATTCCCAACTCAAATGGGGAAAAAAGATGGTTAGAATAATAAATAACATTTATTTAAGGCTTGACAGTAACAAAGCATTTCACTGGACAGTGAGCCAATGAATCCTTAGCAGTCTTTGAGGAAGGCATGCTCCTCTCCCCATTTTGCTGATGAAGATGGAGAGGTGTAGGGTAGCTGACCCAGGTTCCCCAAGAGTGCACAGTCCTAATGAGCAGACTTTGGACTGAAACACAGGTGCTGAATGTGAATCCTGCATTTAACCTTCACCACTGCAGCACATGAAGCCTCTAGGTCAATTTCCCTACACTGGATGGTTATTTTGGCATGGGATCAGCATTTAGCCCTCTCCTTAACAGATGCTTGGGCCTTGAATACTTTTACAAGTAAAAAAAAAAGTGAGAAGCTTGTATTTCAGGTGAGAGTATCCTAGCACCCAGGTGAGTATGGTAATGGCCAAAGCACAGCTGCATTCCTCTTATTCGGCAGTCATCTCCCACTGCTGACTGAGTTACATGCTGCCTTGAAAGTATGCTTTTCCCATCCTATCCCTGAAGAACTGGCTTTGTGAACCCAAGGATACACATTCTTTTGGAGAATGGGTAAATACGAGGTAGCTGCTATTTTCAAGACGGTTTCAGATGGTGACAGCAGCCACCAGACCAGCCTGTCTAGCTTGCTGTACCCATCCCAGGGACAAAGAAGTTCCTTTATGAGTATCTCCACCAGGCACATCACCAGACCACTCTTGTTATACAACAAATGCATTTATTTTCTTCACTTTTTAAAAATATCTTATTTTTTATTTTTATTTTATGTGTATGAGTGTATTTCCTGCATGTGTGTCAGTGCATCCGTGTCGTGCAATGCCCATGGACATCAGAAGAAGACATCAGATCCTCTAGAACTGGAGTTACAGACTGTTGTTAGCAGTCACGTGGGTGCTGAGAATCAAACCCAGGTCCTCTGTCAGAGCAGTTGGTGCTCTTAATCACTGAGCCATCTCTCCAGCCCCTTCTTTTTCATATGTCTCTTGTTTCTCTACAATTATGAGGCTTTGGGGAAGTAGAGGAACCTGAAAATATTGGAGTGGAATGCAGCCATGTAACACTACTATCCTGCCAAGTTTGATCCTTCAAACAAAAGGTCAGGCTGGGAGGCCGTAGGAAGGCACAGCCAGAAATTGGGATGATTCATCTGGTCTGTGGTGGAGTATGAGGGTCTGAAGGCCCTGATTAAATCTCAAAGTGTTGTCTGTGCTGCCTCTGCCTTGTATTCAGATGCTGGTTGTGTAGAAGCAGGGGGCGGTCACTCTCAGAAGCTCTACATTTCCTCTAACCCTTCTGAGCAGAGGTGCTGATGTTAGGCTCTGATGCACCTGCAATAAAGTACCAGGCTTGGAGTCAGGATCCTTAGCTTTGAGTCTCAGCTTTACCCCTTTTAGTCTATGTTCTTTTTTTTTTTTTTTTTTTTTTTTTTTTTACAGGGTCTCCCTGTAGCCCCAGCTGCCCTGGAACTCACTTTGTAGACCAGGCTGGCCTTGAACTCACAAAGATCCCGCCTGCCTCTGCCTCCCAAGTACTAGGATTAAAGGCATGCACCACCACACCTGGCTAGTCTATGTTCTTAACCACATTAGTAGTCATCTTTATGCTGTTTTCCTATCTGTAAAAAGGTTCTTGATATTCTGTTTACCTGCCATGTTGTTGTGTTGCTACAATGTTCCTACTCTGAAGGTATCAAGGAATTCTAACAAAGAAACACATGAATATTTCTTTTTAAAAGAATTCCTTTGGCACCTTTAAAGGTTAACTGAAATCCACTCACTTTTAATTTTATAGCTTTTTTTTTTTTTTTTTTTTTTTTTTTTTTTTGTCTTTTTGAGACAGGGTCTCCCTATAGCCCCAGCTGGCCTAGAACTCACTCTGTAGACGAGGCTGGCCTTGAATTCACAGAGATCTGCCTGCCTCTGCCTCCCAAGTGCTAGGATTAAAGGCATGCACCACTACACCTGGCTTTTGTTCTTATTTTTCAAAATATATTTAATTTCATTGCAGTTTTAATTGATCACTGTTCACGAAGTACATGAGGGTCCATTGATTTTCAAAAGGATTTCAAATATGACTCAAAAGATTTATCCTGGGAAGGAGTTGTGAGAGAATGCTAAGAACCCTTTTACAGTGCGTGGGCCATCTGTTTTTGAAATAAATTCTATTTTAAGAGTCAAGAAGGCAATGCATTTACTTCAGAATTAGAATTCCAGAACTGAAAGAGTGCTGGTAATCCCCATGTTTGTAGAAGAACCTGAGAAGAAATGAAGTGACTAAGTTCCCCAAGGTCATACAAGTCATTGGCAGCAAGACCATTCATGGAGCCAGGGCTCCTAATCCTCAGGCCAGTGCTCTTTATACTATAAAGAAGCTCTCCAAGTATCTTAGCAGCCCAGCTTTTTAGATGCAAGGACCATGGGAAATGTTCCTGACACACACCTGAGTAGGTTTGCCCTCCATAGTCCTAGGCTGGCACTACTGACTTGGTAGTATTTTCTCCTGGTTTTTAAGCGAATGTAGCAAACCGTGTCCTGACTTTCCCTCCTGATTGCTTGTCTGTATCTTCTCTAGCTTCTTCTAGTGATGCTAATAATGTAACATATTTCAATATTACGATGCACTTTCTTAGGGTGGTGGTGGGAGGAAAGCATTGTATCACTATATAGTCCAATATGGCCTTAGACCCTTCTTGTTTAGTCTCCTAAATTCTGGGATTGAGTGCACACCAGGCAAGGATACTCCTTATTAAATTTTCTCTTCTCTGTGTTTCCTTGAGGTGACACACTGTCCTTTCCTTACCTACCAGCTATGAAACCTTTGCGAGGGACTTCATCTCTCTTATAGGTTTGTCTCATCTATAAAAATGAGGAAAATATATTTTGTTTATCCCAGAAGGACATCATAAACACTAGCTGGATGAATGCATATAAAGGGCTTAACTCCCACACTTTTTACACAGAAGTTGTTAAATAAATAATAGCTTTCACCATTAGTATTGTTATTAATATTATAAAGCACTCCATGGGGGGAAAAATGTCATCACTCTAGGTTTCTAGGTTGGGACTTGCAAATTATCTATTTTTCTTTTTTTTTTTTTTTGGTATGTTTGAGATAGGGTCTCCCTTTAGTCCCAGCTAGCCTGGACCTCAATCTGTAGACCAGGCTGGACCTTGAACTCACAGAGATCTGCCTGCCTCTGCCTCTCAAGTCCGGGATTAAAGGCATGCGCCACCACACCTGGCTACAAATGATCTATTTTTCAAGACACAAGCCAGCTAGATGATTTTAAAGAGTCCCAGACTTTTGTGAGGATCTAACAACCCCTGATCACCCAATTTCCTTTTCTGTCCTCATCGTTGTTTCATCTGTCCTCTGCTCCTGATCCAACCTGCCACTTAGTTGTCAAGTAAGTTTTCCTGTCCTGTGGCAGACTGTCTCCTTACCGCAGAAGACATTCGGTTTTCAATAATGTGTTCTGAAAGACCGAAGGTCTTCCTGTCTGCAGGTGGGAAGGGGCCATGCATGTTCTTGAGTCACTCTGTATTGTGCACTGGTAGCTGTTTTTCCTCTCAGAGTCAGATGCCTATGCTCTGGCGTTGTTTAGCGTTAATAGACTGGGAAGAGTATTCACAATGGCCCTGCTCTTTTTGACATCATTTTATGAAGCAAACAACAAGCACCTTCCCTGGTCATTGGAAAGGTTGAGATGGAATTTTCCAGCTTAATCCCATTAAACTGAGCTAAGGCTAATAATGTATGTGTTGGTGTTCATACTGCCCATGTGCAAGTGCTGTGAGGGCAGACAGAAGGACATGGCAAAGCCGCCTTCCTTATGATGTTTAGAAGCTGTCTGTCAGGAGGGAAAGGCCTCCCTTTTACTGGAGTTGTTAGGGTCAGAGCCTGGGTCCTGGCAGCCCTAACAAGCTAGGCTCAGCCACCTGACTTCAAATGCCAATTAAAGAGACAGGGAATAGTTGAGGAGATTAATTCAACGTGGGTACATTGGGAAGAGGAACAAATAAGGGGTCCACTGTGCCTCCACCAACTCTGTCTTATGAGTCCAGATACTTCAGGTTCAGGTTTAGGAGACAGCATGAAGTATGCATACCCAAGCAGTCCTTGTCAGGGTGTGGTCCTCCTGGCTACGGACACATCCTCGACCCAGCTCCAATCTCTCCAACAAGGTGACCTGACAAGTTGCTAGAACTGTGTGAAATCTGTTTCTGGGAGACAGTTTCCCCTTGGCTGACATCAAACTTCATGCAGCTTTTTCCTTCTCCCAGTGTTAAGATTCCTGAGGAAATTCCAGTTCCTTAGGGAGCACTGTTTCAACAGTTTGAGAGCCAAAAGGAAGGGAACAAGTGTCTGTCTTTTGAATACCTTCATTCCTGTCAGGATGTCTGTCACAGCACAACCAAGAGTAAACCCCAAACAGCTTGGGCAAACACTATCTCTCCTGAGGCGTTCATCATGGCAAAGGACAAAATCACATCACTTCCACTTAAGGGTCCGTTAAAAATATTTTACTTTTTTTTAAAACTTTTTTAAAAATTTTATTTATTTATGTGTATGAATGTACTGTCTGCATGTAAGTTTGTGCACCTGTGTCATGCAATGCCTTGGAGGTCAGAAGAGGGTGTCAGATTCCCCTGGAACTGGAGTTCTCTTGGAATTGGAGTTACAGACGGTTCTCAGCTGCCATGTGGGTGCTGGGGATCAAACCCGGGTCCTCTGCAAGAGCAGTTGGCGCTCTTAACCACTAGGCTATCTCTCCAGCCCCCCAAATATTTTACTTTTTAAAATTATGTGCATATGTGTGTATGAGTTTGTGCGTATAAATGCAGTATCCATGGAGACCAGAAGGAGGCGTCAGATCCTCTGGAGCTGGAGTCACAGATGGTTGTGAGCTGCCTGGCATGGGAGATAGGAACCGAACACAGGTCCTCTGTGAAAACAGTATACCATCTTAGCTGCTGAGCCATCTCTCCAGTCCACACTTAAGGATCTTAATTAGCTTTATATTTTATTTGAAAGCCAGGTAATACATCATTTCTTAAAACAGAATAGATATTCCAGTAAGGTTCCTCAGAGGCTGATTTTGGGAGGGGGGGGGTCTTTTTGAGACAGGGTCTTCCTTTAGCCCTGGCTGTCCTGGAATTCACTCTGTAGACCAGGCTGGCCTTGAACTCACAGAGATCTGCTTGCTTCAGCCTCCATGCCTCAGAGAGGCTGATTTTTACAGACAGAGAAAAATCTAAAGAAATATGGGTTAGTCCCTCCCTGTCCTTGGAAGGTGAAGAAAAAAAAAAAAAGAAAAGGAAAAAGAAAATTAACCCAGGCATGATAGCACATGCCTGTAATCCCAGCATTTAGGAGTCCGAGGCAGGAGGATTAGTAGTTTAAGGACAGCCTGGGCTACTTAGTAAGACCTTGTCTAAACAAAAAAGAAGAGAACTGCTAACATCAATTTCCCCTAACTGCTTTTCATGTTTAAGCATTGAGGTGAAAGTGACAGATTAAAACTGGCCTTTTCAAAGAATTTGTTTCATCTCCTGCTTCTGGGAATGTCAGATAAAAAAGCTTAATTTTATCATTGTGAAATGGAACATTAACATGGGTAATTCCATTTTGATTTTTTTCAAAGCCCATGTTTTACTGAAGCTCTGTGTATTTCATACAAAATTACCTTACAAATCAAATCTAGACCTGTGTCCCCCTCCCTGCCCCCCCACCCCACCAGAGCTCATGCATTCTGCTAAACATGTTTTTCATCTTTTTCTCAGTCTCTCTCAAAATTCTCCATGCAGAACTTTACTGTTTCGAGCAGAAGTTCACCATTTCAGTCAGTTGACACAGTCTTTTCTGTTGTTGTTGTTGTTGTATCCCTCATCTGTGGATGCTAACACCAATTACCTAGTTGTAAGGCAAACTGAGCAAAATTTATGTTATCTTCCTCATGATCTGAAAACAACTGTGCTCTTATATTGTGAATCCCTTAACAGGTTCTAGAGCCAAGCTACCATTTATTTTCAGAGTTAGGAATATTTGGTATATGGATGAAGGATATGTATGCATATTTTAGAGTAATATAAGATCAAAGGAATGCAGAAAAAACTAGTTTGTCATGACATTGTGTCTAACCACAGTATTTATTTTATGGGAGTGCTTCTTAGTATTTCTTTTTTTTTCTTTTTAGTTTTATCCTTTTTTTTGGTATTTTTGAGACAGGGTCTCCCTTTTAGTACCAGCTATCCTGGAGCTTGCTCTGTAGACCAGGCTGGCCTTGAACACACAGAGATCCGCCTACCTCTGCCTCCCGAGTGCCTGGGATTAAAGGTGTGCACCACCACAGGCTGCTTGAGCTTTTGTCCAAGCATTTTCTAAAATATTACACAGTAGTTTAAAGTATCAGGCTGGTGTAACTTAGCCTTTCTGGATGCTTAATGACCATACTTAATGCCCATACCAATTAGGCCGAGGGTCTTAAGGGATAACTTTGTTCCTTGCCCTCAGAGGTCAACTAAGTACCAGGGGACTATGCATGGGGGCATCTCTTGAAATGTCTTGCAAATGTGAGTCACCAGTCTTCCTGTGCAGGGAGGTCTTGGAGATCCACTAATGGGACTTTAGCCAGTGTCCAGTCTATAAAGAGGGAAGTCTGCTCATGCTTCAAAAAGGGAAGCCTGGTCTAGCAAGACCTAACTTTGTCCTTAAGTGGATGGAACTGGTGATTGAAAAGCCAAAAGGAGCCAGGGGCTCCATTCTCCCCTCCCCCCCAAAAAAGCCCCGAGTGACCCTTGAGGACCAGATCCTCAAGTGACCTTGAGAAAACAAAAACCTTGGTTAATCTGGGCTGAGTGGCCTTAAATATCCAAAAGGAAAGTATAACTAGAAATAAATAAGTAGTAAGGCCTGAGAAATTGTACTTCAGGTATAAAACTTGATTTTTAAGATTAAAAAAATTAACGCATTTATGTATTTTTATGTGTATGAATGTTTTGCCTGCATGTATGCAAGTGCACCTGTGTCCTGCAGTGCTCATGAAAGCCAGAAAAGGGTGTTGGATCCCCTGGAACTGTTGTTATGGACAGTTGTTAGTTGCCATGTGGGTGCTGGGAATCGAACTCCAGGTCCTCTGTCAGAGCAGCCCGTGTTCCTAACCACTGAGCCATCTCTTCAGGTCCCTCCCACTCTCATTTGATTTTTAATCTATTCTTTTGGAGTCTCCTGCACTAACTTCATCCAAAACACAAATTTTATTCAGGGGTCACATCCTGAATATTATTATTAACCACTTGGAAGTCATCAAGTCTTTGGTTGACAGAGTCTGAGCCTTTTTGACCTCTCCTCCAGCCCCTGTGGAGAGGGAATACAAGGAATACATCATTTCCTCTTCTCTATTCTTCAAGGTACAAATACTGCTCAGAAAAGAACCTGGCAAAATCCAACTTAGTAAGTGCACTTCTTGGATTGCTTTATTTCCTGCAGAGGGCACCAAAGAACAGTCAGTGTCATTAAAACGAAGGGAGGGAGAGCTGGTGGTTGCCTTTCCTGTAAACTTTGCTTGAGAGCATGTCACCAAAGTCTAACAAACATACCAACTTTAGTTTCCCATCCCAGTTACCATTTGGCTCTGAAAAAGAAAAGGGAAGCCAAACTCTTATCAGCACAGCTGGGGTGGGCTGGGAGAGGGCTCCTCTCTGACAGGAAGGGTGTCAAGAGCAGCTACATCCTGTTTGTGGACTACCAGTCATCCAGCTTCCCAGGACTCCCCTGTCTGTGGTCTTGTTTTCCTTCCAGAGTTCTCTTCCCATCCCCTGACATTTCTTTGTCTTTTGTTACAGCTCTGGGGAATAATCAAACAAGGATACAAGTGCAAAGGTAAATAAATGTCATTTTAGGGACATTTTCATAAGTTGACATTTTGAGTAGCTGTCTGGTTAAGCCATAAAGAACTCTTGGCATCATTGAGCACTTGGGTCTCCTGGGACAGTGGTGGCAGAAGAGTTAGTGTATCCAGAAGTCCATGAGCTTTGAGATTCATCCCAGACGCCCTGCTGTGGGGGAGGGGGTTGGTCCGGCCTCTGTGGACGTTCAGTTCAGATGTTTCATGCTCATTATCCATGGCACCGTTGGGACTTTTTCAGATTGTGGAGCCAACTGTCACAAGCAGTGCAAAGATCTCCTGGTTCTGGCTTGCAGAAGGTTTGCCAGGGCTCCCTCCCTGGGCAGCAGTCAGGGGTCACTGCCTGGAAGCCCGGCCTTGCCCCCAGGTAATGACCTCAGTGTCTGTCACTGCCAGTGTCTGTCGGCTCACCTCCCCACACCTGGCTCTCATTTCCATTCTGAGTCTACACAAGGTCTGAATCAGTGTAAACAGCAAGGCCTTCCTTAGAGCACTTGAATGTTAATCCTAGATTCCCCTTCCACTCTCTACTTTTGCCTCCCGGGCAGCTCATCACCTGCAGCTCATTTAGTTCTATCCCTAGTCCGCTGCTCTGGGATCTGGCATGTCAAACTCCTGTTCCACTGACATTGTTTGTTTGCTATCAAGCAGACTGTTATCAGATAATAACTCCTCTTTTCCCTTCCAGTGCAGGATGAAGTGTTTGAGTTTCCTGGGGTCACTGCTGAACATCAGGACCTGGACAGCAGAGCCATCACACTGGTTACAGGGTCATCTCGAAAGATCTCTGTGAGGCTGCAGCGGGCCACCACCAGCCAGGCCACCCAAACGGAACCTGTCTGGTCAGAGGCTGGCTGGGGAGACTCAGGGTCTCATACCTTCCCCAAAATGAAATCCAGGTTCCACGACCAAGCAGCAAAGGGCAAAGGATTTGCCAAGTGGGAAAATGAGAAGCCCAGGCTTCAAGCTGGCGTGGATGTTGTAGACCGAGGCACTGCATTTGAACCCAACCAAGATGAAGGTCAGGAGGAAGGCAGACAGGATGGAGAGGTCAGTGCTGGTGAAATCACAACTAGCCTGAGAAGGTGGCTGAGGGCACGGCTGTGGCTCTGGAAAGCAGCCCATGGTTTAGAAAGCCCTGTAGTTGGACACCAAGATGTCTCACATTCAGTGTCATAGCTGGCTAGTTAGATGACCCTGCAAGGGTGATTTCTTACCTTCAGACATCAGTTTCATCATGTATAAAACTGAATTGAATCCTAAAAGCTAATGAGGTTGTTATGTCTATACTGAAATGATATGCCAGGGACACACAATCGCTTTGTGTATCCAAGCACATGACAGATTCTCTTCACTTTCTGTGCTGGAATCAGGCTCAAACTCAGGGAAGACTTGCAGAAACAGGAAGAGAATTAGAAACTCTTATCTCTGCTAAAACAGAGACTTTGATAGTACCACGGAGAATTGAAGGTATGGGGGCTGCAAGGTTCTATAAAGCAGGCTCAGTTTCCTCTTAAGAATCTAATTCAGGCCACCCAAAATAAACTGGGATGCATATAGGATTTATTAGAATATGCTGAGATTATTGATTCAAAAAGGGAGTGAGATAATGTATTAGTCAACAGTCCATACAGATGTGGGGAATATCTAATACTCCTAATCTCTAAAGTCCTGGCAGACAGCCATTGCCTCCCTGTTGAGTCATTCAACAGAGCATTGGGTTAGGGAGAGATTTTACTGGACTAAGCCAGTCAGTGCTCCTCATCCTTGTATGTGATCCTCCACAGTCCATGCGTCAGGAGACCTCGGCAGTCTCCGTAGTTTGTCATTATGGGACGAACCCCAATGGCCTTTAACTCAAGCGCCAATAGCTCCTTCCTCATTGAAGGAGGCCATAAATTGTCTCTAGTTATATAAATTATTTTTAAAAATATTTGATTTTTAAATTTTCTGTGTATAAGTGAATTGCCTGCCTGTGTGTAAATGTACCCATGTCATGCAATGCCTGTGGAAATCAGAAGAGGGCATCAGATACCCCAGGAACTGGAGTTATGGTTATAAGCCACCATGTGGGTGCTGGGAATCAAACCCAGGTCCTCTGCAAGAGCAGCCAGTGTTCTTAACCACTGAACCATCTCTCTAGCCATCTCCCCTTTTTCAAAAACACTGTATTAGGCAGTTTATATTACTATAACAAATACCTGAGCTAATCACCTTATAAAGAGATAAGGTTTTATTCCAGGGCTGCAAAGATAGATAGCTCTAGCTATGAAAGGAGAAGGTGGTGACTCTCCATGTGGCTCTTGCTCTTTGCAATGTCTGGGTGTCATTTTAAGCCTGCTTGTTGCCAAACCCACATTAACCCTGGATGCCTTAGTAGCAGGACAGTAGGGGCCAAACCAAGAACTTTAACTAGTCCTTGCCAGCATTGCCAGCCAGGGAGGTGCAGGCCTAAGTTCTACCTAAAACCAATCATCTTGGTAGATGAACCATTCTAGATTGATCCAGAAGTATGCTGGCAAGCAAACTCGAGGCTTCAAACATTAGTCAAACCTCTACTGGAACAGTCTATGGGAGGCATCTAACAAACCCAGATCAGGTGGCTGGGGCTGGAGGTCAGTGGTAAGGCGACTGCATAGCAATGATGAGGAGAAAGAAAGAGGGGAGAGAAGAGAGAGAAGAGAGAGAAGAGAGAGAGAGAGAGAGAGAGATTGAGAGAATATGAATATCAATTTGTAAGATTTTTTTCTGGATGAAGTTTTTAAGCTGTGTTGTTGAGCCTGCAAGGTTATTTCCATGAGTACGATGGCTGCTCTGTGGAAACATCTCAGATGCATCAATGGATGCTCACCTAGACTACATGGGATGGGGCCATCTACCTCATAGACAACCTCTGAACTGAAGGGAGTGTCTTCTGTTTAAAAATGGCCTATCATCAACAGCTCCAGAGAAAGTGGACTGTTTAACTTCTCATCCACCTGTGCCCCCTTTTCTAAGCCTAGGGAACAATCTGCGGAAGAGGGGGCGTGGTAGAATGTAAAGGCTGCGACTGGGGTGAATGGTGAAACTACAGCAATGTAGTCTGTCCCTGGCCACTCTTTTGATCAACTTTATTGAACAAATAACCTGTCACCCCCACTGGATGGTGGGGCTGTAGGGGTTTTGGCACAACCAACAGCCTGCAGATTGGTTTTTGCATGAAGGGATGCTTGTACTCACATGGATTATCCTTATAGCTAAAAAATGGAAAAAAAAAAAACTGAGAAAAGATGCAGGAACGGTTTATGGCAGAATGCATGATCTGGGAAGGGGGTTGGGTGGGGGGGAAGGGAAGGGAAATAAGCCTGAACTGGAATTGGAAAAAAATGTACGAAATTGCACCAAAGCATCAATAAAATTAAATAAAAAATGGCCTATCATAGCTGGGTGTGGTGGTGCCGCCTTTAATCCTAGCACTTGAGAGGCCAAAAGGCAGGCGGATCTTTGTGAGTTCAAGGCAGCCTGGTCTTACAGAGTGAGTTCCAGGACAGCTGGGCTACATGGGAGACTCTGTCTTGAAAAGACCAAAAAAAAAAAAAAAAAAAAAAAAGGCCTATCATAGTTCACATGCCTTAAAGCATGATCTTGAGTTAGGAGAAATTCACAGCTTTGACACACAATAAGAACTTTCAAATCATTAAATCTCTATTATGAAATAGGAACAAAAACCTGAATTAAATAATTAAGTATTTTAATATTAAAATATTTGTTTTACATTTTATATTCATTTCTCCATGGTCTTTTCAGTTTTCTCTCCTTATAAGTGCCCATAGGGAATGGTTCCCTGACCACTAGTTAGTACTCAACTTCCTTTATGTGAATTAATATAGACAATATGCTCTTGTGTAACGTGTATCTTTATAGGATGCAGTCTCACTCTCCTTCAAATCCATAGCAAATGAGAAACTTGACTTTGTTCAGGGAAAAGCCAAAAGAGGAAAAATGTGAAAAGATCATACTCCAGAGGTGTACGTGTAGGCAATGGGGTTTTCACATTCAGGAATTTTTCTGATAGGCAAGATGACGAGTGTAACTAAGGGAGAAATGATCTAATAATTAATTAGTAAAGTCAGATGATATTTAATGCATGTCCTATAATTAAAACAGGGCGCATGACAACAGACATCAGTCAACTTTCTGTTGTTATAACTGAATATAAGATGATCTGGAGAGGTGGCTCAGTGGGTTAAGCACTGGCTGTTCCGGCAGAGTACCTGAGTTTTGATTCCCAGAACTCATGTGGTGGCTAACAACCATCTTTAACCTCCAGTTCTGGGAGCTCTGACCCCTCTTGGCCTCCACAGGCAATTGCATGACACAGGTGCGCTTACACATAAAATTAAAATATGAATAAAAAATTTTAAAATGTTTTACAACTGAGTATCAGAGACTGGTAACTTATAAAGAATAGAAGACCATGTGACTTGCGGAGGTGGAGGCTGGGAAGTCCAACAGAAAGGTGCTGGCACCCAGAGACAGGGTCTCCCTGTAGCCCCAGCTGACCTGAAAACCTCACTATGTAGACCAGGCTGACTCATGGAACTCCACTCTGCTTCTGCCTCCTGGAGTGCTAGGATTTTTTTTTTTTTAATTTTAATATTTTCTGTATGTGTATGAATGTAACTGTCTGCATGCAAAGTTTTTGCACCCGTGTCGTGGCAATGCCATGGAGGTCAGAAGAGGGTGTTTGTTCGGACCTCCCTTGGAACTGGAGTTTTCCTGGAATTGAGCCTCAGACGGTTCTCAGCTGGCCATGTGGTGCTGGGGATCGAGCCTGGTCTCTGTAAGAGCGGTCGGCGCTCCCTTAACCGCTAGGACCATCTCCTCCAGCCCATGGTGCTAGGATTAAAGGCAATGTAGCGCAGCAACTCCTTCCTTTCTTCCCTCCTCTTTTAAAAACATACAAAATATCCTTTAATATTTTTATAATGTAGGTAGCAATTTTTGCCTACATATGTGTAAGTGCGGCATGTGTGTACAATGCCACAGAGGTCAGAAGAGGGCATGCTGGTTATCTGGAACTAAAAGTTTATAGATGGTCGTTAGTTTGCCAGGTAGGGTTTTGGGAATTGAACCCGGGTCTCTGTAAGAGCGGCCAGTGCTCTTGGCCACTTTCCAGCCCCTTCTGTCTCTCTTATAAAGCCACTAAATGCCTTCATGACCTCTATTACTAATCAGCTTCCAAAGGCCACATTATTAAATATTGCTAACATGAAATTGAGGTCTTTTCTTTCCAAGTTCTAAGAACATAAATTTATTTTTATGACCATGTACCAACTGTGCAAGATAACAGGTTCCATTGTGATATTTTTATAACTGCAGAGAATGGTCTTTGATTGCATTTACCCTCCCCTCAATTTACCACACACTTTTGTGGTGAGGTGGGTGGTGGCGGTGTGTTCAGGCCATAGCCATAGAGAAGAATATTACAACTGCTGCACTTTCCTCAGTGGCGATACAGGGTTCACTCTCTAACCAGTGCTCACTAAATTCCCATGGTAAAGGACAGGTCAAGTTCATTTTCTAAGTAGTAATAATCTAAGTGTTTATAATTCTTTAATTTTCTATTATCTTCTGCTAAATCACATCTAGTAAATAATTATTTGTCATACGTTTGGAAAATAAATTCACCTGTTTATGAACTTACACAGTCATACATATATACATACTGTCTGTGTTTTTTTTCTTATAATTTTTATTAGTGCCCTTCTATATATAGGTATAATTATATACTTATAATATAAGTATAAATTATATTGTGGAGTTCTAACAAAGCATTTTGAGGGACCAACTAATGTTCTGTTGAGCACAGTTTAAAAACAACATAAAGTACTCCACCTAGTGAAATCTATATGAGAATAAGATTTTCGTTTGCTAGGTGGAAATATTTTGTGTTTTTTAAGATTTAAATTCTTGTGTGTTTCTGTGTGAGGATGCACACATATGTGTACAGGTATGTGGACCTGTGCGTGCACACTTGTACAAATGCAGAGGTCACAAGAGGGTTTGTTGCCCCCTATCAACTCCACCATTTTTAATTTATTTTTTGTTTGTTTGTTTTTGTTTACCCCTTTTAAAACATTTTATTTAAAAGTTATGTGTAATTTCATACATCATTTTCTCAGTCCAATCTAGACTCATCTTGTCTTCATGCCTGCCACCCCACCTGAGTTCATGCATCCTTGCCCATCCCTGCCCTTTCTGATTCTGTTCAAAGTTTTCAAAGCAGAGGATTATTGTCCATGGGAGAACTTTACTGGTTTTTTGTCCTGTTCCCTGTCCCAGTCCCTCTGCTGTTGTTGTTCCCTGTCCCAAATCTGTATGTGTGGTGTGTGTGTGTGTGTGTGTGTGTGTGTGGTGTGGTGTGGTGTGTATGTATGTAATGTATCTTCACACCTATACTAAAAATTTATCTCTGAAAAAACTTTCATTTCAATAATTCATATTTCAGGAATTCACATTTTTTCCTTTTTTAAATTTATATTAGTCTAAAATATGCCTACATAATCTCCCACCCTATACCAAGATTACAAAGTCTAAAACAAGTGGTGGGTTAATTTTAGAGCCTCGTTAAGGGATTTACATTATCAGAGCACAGTTGTCTTCAAGGAAAAGGGGTATATAAACTTGATGTTGCTCAGTTGCCTTACAACTCAAGTGCTTTGGTGCTAGCATCTATAAATGAGGGAAATACCTATTTTTGTCATTTTTCTTTTCCTAGGATTTGTGTTACTTCACTTAAGATAAAATATCTTCTAGTTCCATCCATTTACCCTGCAAAGTTCATGGATCCATCTTCTTTTACTGCTGCATAGAATTTCCATTGTGTAGATGTTACCACATTTTCTTTGGTTGAGGGGCATTTGGGTTGGTTTCCGCTCTTCGCTATTGTGAAGAGAGCTTGCAATGAAACATGGCTCTGCATGTATTTCTGTGGGTACGAATGAGTCTTGGGGGGTATATACCAAGAGTGGTAAATGGGCTGGGTCAGGTGGTAAGCTCATCTTGAATCTCTCTTTCCCAGAGTTCTCCATTACTGCTTTCCATAATGGTTATAGAAAGTTTACATTCCCACCAGTATTGGATGAGTGTGTTCCCTTTCCCCACAACCTCTCGCCAGCACTTGGTATCATTTGTTTTTCTTGATCCTGCCCAGTTTTATCAGAGTGAGATATCGCTTAAAGTGGTTTAATTTGCCATTTCCTTAATTATAGTGACGTTGAAGCATTTTTAAAGAATGTTCTCAGCCATCTTTATTTCCTCATTTTGTGAAGTCTCTTTTCAGCTCTTTGCTCCATTTTTTGAGTGATTAATTTGTTTTCTTCTTTGTTTTTTGAGTAGTTATATAATCTGGAAGTCAATGCCCAGCAGAAATGTTCACTGGTGAGGTTTACTCCCACTCTGTGGGTTTCCTCTCCCACCTTACCTGGTTTCTTTTGATGTAGCAGAAGCTTTTGAGTTTTTTTGTTTATCTTGATGTAGGGTCTCTCTCTCTGAATCTGGAGGTGACATTTTTTTTTCCTCTGCTAGGCTGGAAGCCAGTAAGCTCTAGCAGTCCTTCATCAAAATGGGAATTCTGGTTGTGCCTAGGATGCCAGGCTTGTTACAATGGGTGCCTGGGATCTGAACTCAGGTGATCATGAATACAGAGCAAACACTTTTAACCATTGAGAAAGCTCTCCAGCAGCCTCCCACCCCTTGAAAAATTTCTGTAAGATGAATTCACACTATGTTGCCCTGGGCTGGCCTTCAACTCCCGTTTCTGTCTCCTTAGTAGTTGTGATTACATCTCATAGTGGGTTTGTTTGCTAATATATATATAATCGTCTGTTAGTCCTTTAATCATACATGGCTACAATCCACATGATGTTCCTCTCTCCAAGAACCAGGCTCGCAGCTTCACAAGGCCTCAAGCTTCAGAGCTGTCTCCCACCAGCAGGGTAAAAATTCCTAGGCTGAGATTTCTGCAAAGGAAGGGGGGAGGGAAACCGGCAAGAAGTCATACCAATGAGAAATGAACAGAAACTCAGAGAGAGACGGGACAAAAGACTCAGTTTTATTCGTGCTAGCAATGTGTTTATATACCAAAGGTTATTGTGCTCTAGGCAAGGAAGTGGGGGGCAGGAAGGGTGTGGAATGAGGGGAAGGGGAGGGTGAACCACCTTGGCTCCTACCAGTGGGATGAAGAGCTCCTGTTTGTGCAACATGTAACTAGATGTGTGACATTTTTGCTCAATATCTCAATGGATGAGGCGGGTCCAGGGTTTGGAACTTGGCAGAGATAGGCGAGGCAGGAAAACACTGCAAAATCCTGACCTCACAGAGCTAAAGATAANAGAGGGGAGAGAAGAGAGGGAGAGAGAGAGAGAGAGAGAGAGAGAGAGAGAGAGAGAGAGAGAGAGAGAGAGAGAGAGAGAGAGAGAGATAGGTTCCGGCTCATAGCTGTGGAGGTTTTGTGCCTACAGCAAGGCAGGACATGACGGCAGATGGTTAGGAACCCATGGTTGAGCAAGCCTCACTTCATGGCTACCAACTTGTAAGAAGCTAAGAAAGTGAAACGTAAACCACAGTCTCTTCAAGGATAGGTCCCCAATGACCTGAGTCTCTCACTGGGCCTTCCTCAATGGTTTTCACAACCTTTTAGAAGAGCCAAGCTGAGGGCCAGGTCAACACATGGGCTTTGAGGGGGGCATTAATTCAAACCATACTTATTAGTGACGTGAGGAAGAGCTTATTTGGGCTTACAGTTCAAGAGAATATAGTCCATCCTGTCAGGGAAAGTCAGGAAAAGTAAACAGGAAGTGAGGTTGGGATATAAAACTTCAAGGCCAGCACCTCCTCCCAGGCCCCACTGCCTTCAGTTTTTACTCCTTTTAAAATGGTGCCAGAAGCTGAGACTGAGTGGACAGACTCAGGAACCGATCGGCCTTTGTGCACGTTGTATGTTCAAACCACAACCTCATTCTGCTCTTCCCTCCCCTTCCTCTCTCCCTTTCTCATTTCTTTTCCTTATCCTCTTTTCATTTTTTTTTTCTTTTGTACTGGATATCAAACAAAGGGTTTCATAGATGTTGAGCAAGTGCTGTACCACTGATGTACACCACCAGTCTCATAGAACGAACTTTAAAACCCTCTTTATTGAGGCGGGGCATGTAGCTCAATGGTAGAGCACATGCTTAATGGACATGGGGCCCAGGGTTCTATATTCAGCACCCAAATTAATTAATTAATTTGTAAAATAAAATAAAAGTGCTTTGTTGAAATATAACTCATGCAACATGAAGTTCACCTGCTTAACGTGCACAATTTAGTAGTTCTTAATATATTTACAGTTGTGTAGTAATCATTACAATGTAATTTTATCATTCATAAAGAAACCTGTCCTGGCCCTGAGCAACTAAGTAATGTACCTCTTGTCACTACAGATTTGTAACACCAATCTTACTTTTAATACTTCTCCTGTTGATCATCCTGGCCAACGTATCAGTCCTGTCTGTCCCTTACACTTGTTTGGCACTAAAGTAGGAATTTATTAGTGAATAAGAATAAGTTCATGATTTGCTGCCAGAGAAGGATATACTGGGGTCAAAGGTCATGCTGCAGTCTGAAAATGGCTGTCAGGAAGGTTCATGAAAATGCTTATTTTATATGAAGTTATGTATGGACATGCTCACTTCAGGCAAAGGAGAGCATTGAACAGATTCCCAAGAGAAGACAGAGAGAGAGAGAGAGAGAGAGAGAGAGAGAGAGAGAGAGAGAGAGAGATTGAGAGAATATGA
>VZQC01007259.1:190246-249153 GCA_009823505.1 Rhizomys pruinosus | reverse complement strand
AAAAAAAAAAAAAAAAAAAAAAAAGGCCTATCATAGTTCACATGCCTTAAAGCATGATCTTGAGTTAGGAGAAATTCACAGCCTTTGACACACAAATAAGAACTTTCAATCATTAATCTCTATTATGAAATAGGAACAAAAACCTGAATTAAATAATTAATATTTTATATTAAATATTTGTTTTATTTATATTATTTCCATGGTCTTTCAGTTTTCTCTTTTATAAGTCATAGGGATGGTTCCCTGACCACTAGTTAGTACTCAACTTCCTTTATGTGAATTAATATAGACAATATGCTCTTGTGTAACGTGTATCTTTATAGGATGCAGTCTCACTCTCCTTCAAATCCATAGCAAATGAGAAACTTGACTTTGTTCAGGGAAAAGCCAAAAGAGGAAAAATGTGAAAAGATCATACTCCAGAGGTGTACGTGTAGGCAATGGGGTTTTCACATTCAGGAATTTTTCTGATAGGCAAGATGAGTGAGTGGTACTAGGAGAAATGATCTATACATTAATTAGTATCAGATGATATTTATCAGTCCTATAATTAAAACTGACAACAGACATCAGTCAACTTTCTGTTGTTATAACTGAATATAAGATGATCTGGAGAGGTGGCTCAGTGGTTAAGAACACTGACTGTTCTTGCAGAGTACCTGAGTTTGATTCCCAGCACTCATGTGGTGGCTAACAACCATCTTTAACTCCAGTTCCTGGGAGCTCTGACACCCTCTTACCTCCACAGGCATTGCATGACACAGGTGCGCTTACACATAAAATTAAAATAATGAATAAAAAATTTTAAATGTTTTAAAAACTGAGTATCAGAGACTGGTAACTTATAAAGAATAGAAGACCATGTGACTTGCGGAGGTGGAGGCTGGGAAGTCCAACAGAAAGGTGCTGGCACCAGAGACAGGGTCTCCCTGTAGCCCCAGCTGACCTGAAACTCACTATGTAGACCAGGCTGAACTCATGGAGACCCACCTGCTTCTGCCTCCTGAGTGCTAGGATTTTTTTTTTTAATTTTATTTATTTCTGTATGTGTATGAATGTACTGTCTGCATGCAAGTTTTTGCACCTGTGTCGTGCAATGCCACGGAGGTCAGAAGAGGGTGTCGGACTCCCTTGGAACTGGAGTTTTCCTGGAATTGGAGCCTCAGATGGTTCTCAGCTGCCATGTGGGTGCTGGGGATCGAGCCTGGGTCCTCTGTAAGAGCGGTCGGCGCTCTTAACCGCTAGGCCATCTCTCCAGCCCCATGAGTGCTAGGATTAAAGGCATGTACCAGCACTCCTTCCTTTCTTCCTCTTCTTTTAAAAACATACAAAATATCCTTTATTATTTTTATATGTAGGAGCATTTTGCCTACATATGTGTAAGTGCGGCATGTGTGTACAATGCCCACAGAGGTCAGAAGAGGGCATCTGGTTATCTGGAACTAAAGTTATAGATGGTCGTTAGTTGCCAGGTAGGTTTTGGGAATTGAACCCGGGTCCTCTGTAAGAGCGGCCAGTGCTCTTGGCCACTTTCCAGCCCCTTCTGTCTCTTCTTATAAAGCCACTAATGCCTTCATGACCTCTATTACTAATCAGCTTCCAAAGGCCACATTATTAAATATTGCTAACATGAAATTGAGGTCTTTTCTTTCCAAGTTCTAAGAACATAAATTTATTTTTATGACCATGTACCAACTGTGCAAGATAACAGGTTCCATTGTGATATTTTTATAACTGCAGAGAATGGTCTTTGATTGCATTTACCCTCCCCTCAATTTACCACACACTTTTGTGGTGAGGTGGGTGGTGGCGGTGTGTTCAGGCCATAGCCATAGAGAAGAATATTACAACTGCTGCACTTTCCTCAGTGGCGATACAGGGTTCACTCTCTAACCAGTGCTCACTAAATTCCCATGGTAAAGGACAGGTCAAGTTCATTTTCTAAGTAGTAATAATCTAAGTGTTTATAATTCTTTAATTTTCTATTATCTTCTGCTAAATCACATCTAGTAAATAATTATTTGTCATACGTTTGGAAAATAAATTCACCTGTTTATGAACTTACACAGTCATACATATATACATGTCTGTGTTTTTTTCTTATAATTTTTATTAGTGCCCTTCTATAATATAGGTATAAATTATATACTTATAATATAAGTATAAATTATATTGTGGAGTTCTAACAAAGCATTTTGAGGGACCAACTAATGTTCTGTTGAGCACAGTTTAAAAACAACATAAAGTACTCCACCTAGTGAAATCTATATGAGAATAAGATTTTCGTTTGCTAGGTGGACTATTTGTGTTTTTAAGATTTATTCTTTGTGTGTTTCTGTGTGAGGATGCACACATATGTGTACAGGTATGTGGACCTGTGCGTGCACACTTGTACAAATGCAGAGGTCAGAAGAGGGTATTGTGCTCCCTATCACTCCACATTTTTATTTATTTATTTGTTTGTTTGTTTTGTTTACCCCTTTTAAAACATTTTATTAAAGTTATGTGTATTTCATACATCATTTCTCAGTCCAATCTAGACTCATCTTGTCTTCCATGCCTGCCACCCCACCTGAGTTCATGCATCCTGCCATCCCTGCCCTTTCTGATTCTGTTCAAAGTTTTTTCAAAGCAGAGGATTATTGTCCTTGGGGGAACTTTACTGTTTTTGTCTGTTCCCTGTCCTGGTTCCTCTGCTGTTGTTGTTCCCTCCAATCTGTATGTGTGTGTGTGTGTGTGTGTGTGTGTGTGTGTGTGTGTGTGTGTGTATGTATGTATGTATCTCACACCTATACTAAAATTGTATCATCTGTACACAAACTTTCATTTCCATATCATATTTCAGGATTCACATTTTTCCTTTTTAAATTTATATTAGTCTAAAATATGCCTACATATCCTCCACCCATATACCAAGATTACAAAGTCTAAAAACAAGTGGTGGGTTAATTCTAGAGCCTGTTAAGGGATTTACATTATCAGAGCACAGTTGTCTTCAGGGAAAGGGGTATATAACCTTGATGTTGCTCAGTTTGCCTTACAACTCAGTGCTTGGTGCTAGCATCTATAAATGAGGGATACTATTTGTCATTTTCTTTTCTAGGATTGTGTTACTTAACTTACCATAATATCTTCTAGTTCCATCCATTTACCTGCAAAGTCCATGATGCCATCTTTCTTTACTGCTGCATAGAATTCCATTGTGTAGATGTACCACATTTTCTTGGTTGAGGGGCATTCGGGTTGGTTCCAGCTCTTCGCTATTGTGAAGAGAGCTGCAATGAACATGGCTCTGCATGTATTTCTGTGGTAGAATGAGTCTTGTGGGTATATACCAAGAGTGGTATGGCTGGGTCAGGTGGTAAGCTCATCTTGATTCTCTTCAGAGTTCTCCATACTGCTTTCCATAGTGGTTATAGAAGTTTACATTCCCACCAGTATTGGATGAGTGTTCCCCTTTCCCCACAACCTCTCCAGCACTTGGTATCATTTGTTTTTCTTGATCCTAGCCAGTTTTATCAGAGTGAGATATCTTAAAGTGGTTTTAATTTGCATTTCCTTAATTATTAGTGATGTTGAACATTTTTAAAGATGTTTCTCAGCCATCTTTATTTCCTCATTTGTGAAGTCTCTGTTCAGCTCTTTCCTCCATCTTTTGAGTGATTAATTTGTTTTCTTCTTTGTTTTTTGAGTAGTTTATATATTCTGGAAGTCAATGCTCTGTCAGATGTATCACTGGTGAAGGTTTCCTCCCACTCTGTGGGTTTTCTCTCCACCTTACTGTTTCTTTTGATGTACAGAAGCTTTTGAGTTTTTTGTTTATCTTGATGTAGGGTCTCTCTCTCTGAATCTGGAGGTGACATTTTTTTTTCCTCTGCTAGGCTGGAAGCCAGTAAGCTCTAGCAGTCCTTCATCAAAATGGGAATTCTGGTTGTGCCTAGGATGCCAGGCTTGTTACATGGGTGCTGGGATCTGAACTCAGGTGATCATGAATACAGAGCAAACACTTTTAACCATTGAGAAAGCTCTCCAGCAGCCTCCCACCCCTTGAAAAATTTCTGTAAGATGAATTCACACTATGTTGCCCTGGGCTGGCCTTCAACTCCCGTTTCTGTCTCCTTAGTAGTTGTGATTACATGCTCATGTGGGTTGTTGTCTAATATATATATAATCGTCTGTTAGTCCTTTAATCATACATGGCTACAATCCACATGATGTTCCTCTCTCCAAGAACCAGGCTCGCAGCTTCACAGGGCTACAAGACTCAGAACTGTCTCCTGCCAGCAGGGTAACAGTTCCTACGCTGAGATTCTGGCAAGGAGGGGGGAGGGAACCGCAAGAAGTCATCCAATGAGAAATGAAACAGACTCAGAGAGAGACGGGGACAAAGACTCAGTTTTTTTCATGCCAGCAATGTGTTTATAAAGGCTATTGTGCTCTAGGCAAGGAAGTGGGGGGCAGGAGGGTGTGGAATGAGGGGAAGGGGAGGGTGAACCACCTTGGCTCCTACCAGGGGTGGCAGAGCTCCTGTTTGTGTAAACAGTAAACTAGAGGTGTGACATTTTGCTCAATATCTCCAAGGATGAGGCGGTCAGGGTCTTGAACTTTGCAGAGATAGGCGAGGCAGGAAACACTGCACTATCCTGACCTCACAGAGCTACAGATAACTCACAGAGGCAACTTAAATGCTCACAGAGATATCAGATAACTCATGGAAGCCCTGGGACAAAGTCTGCAGTTCCTTACCTCAAGCCAGACAAAGTCTCATTCCTACATGCTCACACCACACCTGGCTGGCTAATGCTCTCCTCAGCATGTATGTAAGTGTACCCCATGCATGTCTGGTGCCTAAAGAGGCTAGAAGAGGGCATTGAATCCCTTGGAATGGGAGTTAAAGATGAGTGTTAGCCACTATGTGGGTGCTGGGAACAGAAACCAGGTCCTCTGGAAGAATGGTAAGTACTCTTAACTGCTGAGCCATTTCTCAGACCCTAGCATTTGATCCTTTAATTACCTCTAACTCTTGAGGGTAAAAGGCACTGATGATTTGAAGTCTTCCCTCACACTCACCTGGCAAACAACTTTCTAGGAGCACACTGACTTTGTTAAATGAGACATAGCTAAACAACAGGTTCTTATTTGTATTGCAGGATGGCTGAGTTCAGGCTGAGGACATTGAAGGCAACCATGCTGGCTTTGGGAAGGAGAGGAGAAACTCTGAAAAGCACTCCAAACTCAGGAAGTTGTCTGGAAGATCTGGAAAGTCACTGCCTCATATCTCATGGAGTGTCCATGACTGGACTAGAAAGGGGGATTTACCCAACACTGAACTATTTATTCCCTCCTCCCATGCTCCTGAGGAGCCACGAAGACTGAACTTAGCAGTTTCTCATGTCTCTCTCTAGAGCCAGTTATACACGGGTGAAACTAAAGGTTTTGTGTGCCTTTGATAACCATTCTTTAAACTCAAGACTTTGCTTTTCTTGTGAGAATATTATTTTGATATCTTTTATAAATTTTGTATGTGTGTGGGAATGTCTCAAAGGAGTCGGCTTTTAGTTCTTTTTGCGTGCTTTTAGATTGAACTAGGACTTGAAGGATTTTACTGTGGGACAAATAAGTTCTTCAGACCCTGGAAGGCAATGATGCTTCTAATGCTGATCAGCTGCAAGCTGTTTACAATGTCCTACCACATCAACGTGGTGATGGGTAATGTCATATGTATGTACACCACCTAAGTCTTACCAATTCTGAGTCACTGAGGGGCCTCATAGTCCCAGCAACTCTCCTGATATGCATTATAGCTATGGTGGAAGACAAATGATTCCTGACCCATTGAACTGGCTTCACCAGTCTTTCTTAAAATCTCTCGACAGAATATCAATTAAGAAATCAAATAAAAAAAAAAAAAGAAATCAAATCGAGTTCTGAGGGATAAAAATTGAACAGAAAAACCACCGAGTTATTAGGTGAAAAGCAAAGCAACTGCCTTTTAAAAACCTAAAGTAACTTTAAGAGTTTTGTTTTACATAACTTTTGCTTGTGAAAAATAACCTAGGGGCTGGAGAGATAGCCTAGCGGTTAGGAGCACCGACGCTCTTGCAGAGGACCCGGGTTCGATCCCCAGCACCCACATGGCGGCTAAGAACCGTCTGTAACTCCGATTCCAGGAGAACTCCAGTTCCAGGGGAATCTGAGACCCTCTTCTGACCGCGCGGCATTGCACGACACGGGTGCACAGACCTGCATGCAGACAGTACATTCATACACATACAAAAATAAATAATAATAAAAAAAAAATTTTTAAAAAAAAGAAAAATAACCTAATAAATTATTGCCCATACTTAAAGAATCACAGAAAGAAAATCATAAATCTTAATTTTTGAATAACATTTCATTTACAATTAAAAAATAGTTTAAAAATTAAGATGTCTTCCTTTGGGTCCATTACTTAAATGAAGAGAGGAGCAGCAATATGATTGGAGAGATGTTCAGAGCTAGAGATGGAGCCAGGCTGGTGCTAACATGCTTGTACGCTCAGCACTCAGGAGATACAGTAGGAGAACCTCAAGTCTGAGGTCGGATTGGGGAACAAAGCAAGATTCAAAAAACTAAATAAATGAAAAAGAAAACTAGGGACAAGATTAACATTGAGCCTGTGTTTGAGGGGAAGGATCTGCTGCCAGATGCACAGTTGGAAAGTGTACTCCACAGAGTCACACGGGTCCACGTTTGAGGGCTAATATACAGACAGCACATAAATCTGTGATTTATTTGGGGAAGTCACTACGGTAGAGTCTTTCTTCTCTCCTTTCATGGAGGACAAGTGATAACAGTTCTGTCCAGCAAACCTGTTATACACCTGTTCTGCACAGCAGTGCTGATGCAAAGATAAGGAAGACTCGGTTTAGGCCTTGGAAACTGAGAGCGCGAGGACACCAAGGCGGATGGTTGTGGTGTTTTTGCACGGCTTTGCTAGAGCTGCTGTACTGCGCCCCATAGACTCCGGAATGGGAGTGCTGGTTCCTGCTGGAAATACTGCATAGGAGAGGAAGTCATTAGTGGAAGAGCTGTGATTAAGCTAGGAAAGATGAGTGTCACCACCTGTGCACAAGCTCCATGCTCTCAACTCAAGACTTGGCTTTTATGTGACAATGGCCAAAATATTTCTTAAAGATGTCCTCATGGTTCTCAGTTACAAGCACCTGAGAGGACCGTGGTGTTGGTTCTGTGTATATACACTATCTATTATTATTCATAAGTATAATTAAATACATGCTAACAAATTAAAAGCAGAAAATGGCAACCTAAGTACAGGAAAGCTTTCACAAGAAATTCAGAAACTTGTTAAGAAATGTTGGACTTTTTTTTTTTTTCTTTTCAAAGGAATTATTTCACTTGGTTTGGATATTTATGAATTTTCATATATAGAAGGAATTTTATACTTCCAGTTTTCCTGTGTCAAGGAAACGAATGTACATTCAATGAAAAATAAACACAAACAAAAAAGAAACAAATATGTGTGTTGTATATGTGTACCAAACACTGGTGTACCTCTGTGCATTGTATGTGTAGATAAACACACAGCTATTATTAGCCCACCGAAGAGGAATTTTAGTTCTAATGAAACTTTTATAATTTAGATATCATTTACTTATAATCAATGGTTATTTCAATGTTTTAATTCATAAATTTCCCAGAGTCAGTAAAATAAAATAAACTTATGATGAAGCAAAACTTCTTGGTCTCTCTAGGCCTCTGGTTTGTAGTAGACTTGATGATTGGTCATCTATATTTTCTTTTGGGAGGTATTCTATGGGTACTAGGGAGACAGGATCTCACTGTGTAGTGAAAGATGGCTTATAACTTTGCAGGTAGCCTGGGCTGGCCTCAAACTTGAGACTCTCTTGCCTCTGCCTCTCAAGTGCTGGGATTATAGGAGTGCTCTACCATACCCTACCACAATCACCTTTAATGGGAAAAGCCAAAGTCTTTTTTTTTTTTAAATTTTATTTATTTCTGTATGTGTATGAATATACTGTCTGCATGCAGGTTTGTGCACCCATGTTGTGCAATGCCGTGGAGGTCAGAAGAGGGTGTTGGATTCCCCTGGAACTGAAGTTTTCCTGGAATTGGAGTTTCAGACAGTTTTCAGCCGCCATGTGGGTGCTGGGGATTAAATCCGGGTCCTCTGTAAGAGCGGTCGATGCTCTTAACCGCTAGGCCATCTCTCCAGCCCAAAAACAAGCCAAACTCTTAATAGTGAATTAGGTGCTAAGGTGGGATAAATTAGCTACTTCCACTGATTCTTTATTATTTATCTATTTAAACCACAGCAGGTTTAATTGGTATTTGAAACATTTTGTTGAATGTCTGCCTCTTCAATTATGTTCCCAGATTTCCACAGTAACATCCTTACAATGGTCTAAGGGATTTGCTGTTTAAAAATGAAGGCATACCAGGTGTGGTGACAAATGCCTTTAATCCCAGCAGTGGATCTCTTTAAATTCAAGGATAGTCAGGGGTACATAGTGAGAGCCTGTCCTGTGTCACAAAAACAAAACAAAACAAAACACAACAGAATACAACAGAACACAACACTGGGGCTGGAGAGACAGCTCAGCAGTTAAGAGCACTGGCTATTCTTCCAGAGGACATGAAATTGGTTCCCAACACCCACATGGTGGCTAACAAACATGTGCACTCTGTAGGAATTGGGCATTGGAGGCAAGGGTATACTTCTACATATGCAGGCAACATACAAACATGAAAAATAGATTTTTAAAAAATGAGATCTCAAGAAAACAAATGATACCAAGTACTGGAGAGGTTGTGGGGAAAGGGGGACACTCATCCACTGCTGGTGGGAATGTAAACTTGTACAGCCACTATGGAAAGCAGTGTGGAGAACCCTTGGAAGACTTGGAATTAACTTGCCACCTGACCCAGCCATACCTCTCCTAGGTATGTACCCCCAAGACTCACCCCACAGCAGAGATACATGCACGGCCATGTTTATTTCAGCTCTCTTTACAATAGCAAGGAGCTGGAACCAACCCAGATGCCCCTTAACTGACAAGTGGATAGAGAAAATGTGGTACATCTACACAAGGGAGTTCTATGCAGCAGTAAAGAAACATGACATCATGAGCTTTTCAGGAAAATGGCTGGAGCTAGAAGACATCATGCTGAGTGAAGTAACACAGTCCCAGAAAAACAAACAATGAGTGGTATCCCTCATTTGTGGATGCTAGTGCCAATTACCTAGTTGTAAGTATTCCTTGTGCACGGCCCCTTGAGCTTTTGTCCAAGCAGTTGGGAGTGATGCATATTGGAAACAACAACAGCAACAACAACAGAAAGGACTGCATCAAAGAACTGACTGAAACAGTGAACTTCTGCTCAAAACAGTCAACTTCCACATGGAGAATTTTGAGAAAGACTGAGAAAGAGATGAAAAGCATGTTTGACAGAATGCATGAGCTCTGGTGGGGTGGGGGGATACGGTCGGGAATGCGGGTCTAGATTTGACAATCTTGTACAAAATATATATTAAAAAATAAATAAATTAATTAATTAATTAAAAAATGAGATCTCCGCTTTGGCTTAGGCCCCTCCTGTTCTTCCTCCTGAGACCTCTGGACAGACTAGCCTCCTAAGCTAGATCTTAACAACACTTGACCCCCCCCCGCACCCCCTCTACTTGGACCAGCTATATTTTCCAGCTCCAGGGCTCACATCTATTATGCTTACTGGTTAGAGCAGTCCCACCCACGCAGTCCCTACCAGCACCTTGGGCCTAGAGCCCCTCCTGATACCTCCAGACTAGCCTGTCAAAACCTGGCAACTGGATCCCCACAGTTTCTGACTCAGCCTAGGCCTCTTTCCCCTTCTGGAGAGTTCTTGACTAGTCAGCTGGGAACTGTCCTGGACCACCAATAAAAAAAAGTGAGAATCTGAAGCACAGACAACTAACTTTCATGCCAGATCAAAAAGCAACCAAGCTACATTGACAACATAAACAGAACCAAACTTCAACTCAACAAAAGCAGGCTAGAATTTTGTATCAGATACAAAACCAACAAAAGAAATCCATATGTCCAGACCACAATGCAAAAACATAAATAATATGAAAAATCAAGATAATATGTCCCCACCAAAACTCACCAGTCCTATGGAAGTTTACTACAACAAGAACTATACAAAGGAACTCCAGGACGCAGAATTTAAAAGGACAATCATAAACATGATCAAAGAATTCAATGGCTTTAAAGAACACAAAAACAAACAACTTAAAGAACTTAAAGAGGATAGAAAAAATTTTTAACTAAAGCTTAATAAAATATGAATATAAAGCTGAATGAAAAACAATTCAAGACTGAAAAAGTGAATTCATTAAAGATAGAAATGTTGAAAAAAATCAAGCTGAAATGAAGATAAAATTGAAAAATTCAGTACGCCAATTTGAAATGACAGCTGAGAAAGCCTCACAAGAAAAAAGAATGAAATAGAAAACAGAATATCAAGATTAGACAATAAAGTTGAAGAATTGGAATACTCTACCAATTCAAAGAATATGGAAAAAATTAAACCACAGGAATGGAATATACAGGAAATGTGGGACACCATGAAGAGACCAAATCTATGCGACACAGACATAGAGGAGGGACAAAAATATCAGGCATTGACCAGATCCTAACAGGATTATATAAGAAAACGTCCCTAAATTAAAGACACACCTATACAGAACACCAAATAAGACAAGACGGATGATAGCAGAAACCCCTCACAGCATGTCACAGTAAAAAACACTAAATGTACAGAACACAGAGAGGGTACTGAAAGCTACCAGAGTAAAAAAAAAAAAAAAAGTTACATATAAAGGAAAACCCATCAGAAATACAACTGACTTTCAATGCAAACTTTTAAGAGACAAAACAGATCTGAGCAAAGTATTCTAAGTTCTAAATGACAATAGAAGGCAACTCAGAATTCTTGACACAGCAAAATTATCTATTACAGTTTAAAGAGGGGAAAATCTTCCATGATACAAATAGGCTAAAAGAATTCATGTCCACCAAACCGGACCTACAGAGAATACCTGAACCAATATAAAGGACTGAAGAAAGACACTGTATCAAAATACACAAACACAGAAAGAAAACAAATCAAGGTAAAAAGCATGGAAACACAAGGGAAGATGAAAAACACCAACAGAAAATAAATGACAGTAAACAGTATACACCTTTCAATAACTCAGTATCAACTCCATCAACTCCCCAGTTAAAAGATACAAGTTAATTAAATGGATTAAGAAATAGAATCATCTATTTGTTTTCTACAAGAAACTTACCTTACCTCCAAGGATAGGTACCACCTCAGGGTGAAAGGATGAAAAAAAAAAAAAAATCCAAGCAAATGGCACATAAGGAGAACAAGGCAGGAGTTGGTATATTCTATATCTAGCAAATAGACTTCAAAACTAAAAACTAGTCATAAGAGAAAGAAAGATGTTCACTACATCAAGGGAAGATATCAAACCAAAAGTCATAAAAATCAAGAACAATACATGCACAACTCTGGTGCGCATACGTTCTCTTTTTAAAAAAATATATTATGGGGCTGGAGAGATGGCCTAAGAGCAGTTTAAGAGCGCCGACCACCTCTTACAGAGGACCCAGGTTCGATCCCGCACCCAAATGGCGGCCAAGGACCGTCTGAAACTCCAATTCCAGGAGAACTCCAATTCCAGGAGAACTCAGTTCCAGGGGAATCCAAGACCCCTCTTCTGACCTCGCAGGCATTGCAACACACGGGTGCACAAACTTGCATGCAGACAGGTACATTCATACACATACAGAAATAAATAAAATTAATAAAAAAAAAATTAAAAAAAAATAATAAAAAAATAAAAATAAAAAAATATATTTATTTATTATTTTCGTTTTATGTATGTGAGCATATTGTCTGCACATATGTAAGTGCATCCATCCCATGCAATACCCATGGAGGTTAGAAGATGGCATCAGATGCCCTGGAACTGGAGTATAAGTGGTTGTTAGCTGCCATGTGAGTGCAGGGAATTGAACTGAAGTCCTCTACAAGAGCAGCCAGTGCTCTTAACTGCTGAGCCATCTCTCTAGCCCCCACGCACACACTTTCTTAAAACATGGTACTACTGCATTTTAAAAAAACATAGATTACCCACAATCAGTAATAGTAGGTGGCTTCAATATACCACTTTTTCCAATGGATGTGTCATCTGGACAAAGAATATAGAAACATCTGAATTAAATAATATTATATATCAAATAGACCTAACAGATATTTATAAAATATTCTACTCAAGCACCAAAGAATACACAGTCTAATCAGCAGCCCGTGGAAGTTTCTATGAAATAGACAACATATTGGGGTATAAAATAAACCTCAACAATTTTTTTAAATGAAATAATGCCATGTATTCTATCAGATCGCAATGAAATAAAACCTAAAACTGACAGCAAAATAGGCTCTAGTAACTATGCAAACTCATGGAGATTAAACAACACATTCCTGAATGAGAAATGGGTCAAAGAAGAAATCAAGGAAGAAATCAAAATATTCCAAAACTAATGAAAAGGGTAACACACCGCAATAAGTTCTAAGAGGGAAATATCTATCTCTGAGCACCTACATTAAAAAAAATTAAAAAGAACAAATATCATAATCAATGTCTGGCACAGCATATGACACTGGCACAGCAGTGGCACTTTTATCTTGGGGCAATTAATGATTAATTGGACTTACAGCCCACTCAGTGGGAGGAAACTCATGTATGGTACTGTAAACACAGATAGATGTACACAGCTGGAGTGGTCCTAGATCCTAGAGAAATCCTCAAGGTTGACACATCCCTAGGCTGAGGTAACATCTTACTAACTACAAAAGAGGTATCCTTATATTTGTGGACAAATATCCCAGACACTGCTCAATAAAGAAGCTTCTTTTGTATCAGATGAAGAATATTAGAGTCCTACAACTGGACACACACAGACCTTGTCTGTGAATTTCTCAAGCCTAAGTGACACATGTATAATCCAACCTCTACACCTAAGAACATAGAACCTCTCCATCTCTAACATGGAACAAGGGGCTAAGAGGACATTAATTAACCTCTTAACTCTCATTAAGGAAGCTCCCTCATGCAACAGGGGCCCAGGAACTCAAAAGGTCATAAAAGCCATGGAGATGAGGAGTCTATAGAGTGTGGTTCCATGGACAGTGTAGTGGTTTGAATGAGAATGTCCCCCACAGGCTTCAAGTATTCAGACATTTTGTCCCCGGTTGGTGGTGATGTTTTGGGAGATCTTAGAAGGTGTGGCCATGCTGGAGGAAGTACATCACTGGGGGTGTACTTAGTGAGTTCAACAAGACTTGCCAGTCTCAAGTTGCTCTCTCTCTGCTTTCCTGTGCCCACTGGAAGATGTGAACCTGGGCTTTCTGCTCCAGCCACTGCTACCATGCCTCCCGCCACAATGGACTCTAATTCTCTGGAACTGTCAATCATAAGCTCAAATAAACTCTTTTTTTTTATAAGTTCCCTTGGTCATGGTGGTTTTATCACAGCAACAGAAAAGTGACTAATTCAGACAGGCTGCCTACATTCAGCTTCCCCCACCCAGAGCTCAGAGAACATTGTAGAAGAGGGGACAAAAGGATTGTAAGTGCCAGGGAGGTGATGCCAGACCAAACGGAAATGAATCCTACAAGCTCCTGTTCATGTGAACCTTAAGCACTGGTGTCAGCATACACAATGCAAACTAACCAGACAAAAACCCTGCAAGGATCTGCGGAAATGGGTAGCAGAACACAATCTTAGCTGAAGAAATGCTGGCAGATGATTCCATTTAGATGAGGAAGAACTGGTCTCGTTTAAGCGAGGGACTCAGGAGCAGATGAACTGGCACTGAGGAATGGCTGGGGAGATTAATATGGCACAATAGGCCCTAACACAAATGACAGAATGCATGAACTCCGGGGGGGGGGGCTGTGGGAGGGGCCAGTGGAGCAGGGAGTATAAAGGGGATAAGACTGATTGAGACGTTATGTATGAAATGCACAAAAATTCAATAAAAAATCATAAAGAACAACAATTAATGACTTAATGGAACAACTCAAGAACTGGCAAAGGTAAGAATAAACCAAACCAAAACCCAACAGAGCAAAAGAAAAAATAAAAACCAGAGCAGAAATGAATGAAATAAAAACAAAGCAAGGATTTCAAAGAATTGAGGAATCTAAGAGCTGGTTCTTTGAAAAGATAAACATGATAGACAGACACCCTATGCCAACTAACCAAAAGAAAGAAAGAGAAAATCCAAATGAAAAAAAAAATTAGAGCCATCCTTCATAGACTTAGGAAAAAAATCCTGAAATTCATATGGAATTATAAAAGATCCCCAATACCCAAAGCAAGCCTGAGTGCAAAGAGCAAAGCTGGGGGGGACTACCATACCAGATCTCAAACTATATTACAGAGCTATAGTCATAAAAATAGCACCTTACTGGCACAAAACAGACATGTAGATCAATGGAACAAAACAGAAGACCCAAACATGAGTGCACACAATTTTAGCCATCTGATATTTAACAAAGGTGCCAAGAACACACACACTGGAAGATAAACAACATCTTCAACAGATGGTGCTGGCAAAACTGGATCTCCACCTGTAGAAGAATGAGATTAGACCCTGAACAAAAGTCAACTCTAAACAGATCAAAGACCTCAACGTGAAACCAGAAATACTGAGGCTGTTAGAAGAAAACAGAAGCAGTACCCTACAAGATACAGGTGCAGGAAAAGACTTTCTAAATTAGACGTCAGGATTTAAGGGTTACAATCCAGAAGTGGGACCTTATCAAACTAAAAAGCTTCTATACATCAAAGGAAACAACCAAGGAAGTGAAAAAGAAAACAACAGTGTGGGAGAAAATCTTCACCAGCTACACATCTGACAGAACATTGATATCCAGAATATTGAGAGAACTCAAAACAACAAAGAAACAAGAAAACAAATGACAATTAAAAGATGGGCTCTGGATCTGACAGAGAGCTCTCAAAGGAAGAAATAAAAAAGGCTAAGAAATACCTTAAAAATATTCAACATTCTTAGTAATTAGGGGAAATGCAAATCAAAACCACTTTAAGATTTCAGCTTGCCTCTGTCAGAATGGCTAAGATCAAGGGAACAAATGACACTGAATGTTGGTGAGGATGCAGGGAAAGGGGAATGCTCAGTCACTGCTGGTGGTTCCAAACTGCTGCAATCAACGTCACAAGCAGTGTGGAGAACTCTTTAAAAACTAGAAATAGGGGGCTGGGCGTGGTGGTGCACTCCTTTAATCCTAGCACTCTGCAGGCAGCAGAGGCAGGCAGATATTTGTGAGTTCAAGCCCAGCCTGGTCTACAGCGTGAGTTCCAAGACAGCTGGGGCTACAGGAAAAGACCAAAAAACCAAACAAAACCAAAAACCAAACAAACAAACAAACAAAAAACTAGAAATAAAGCTACCATATGATCTGGTTATACCACTGCTAAGCAACCAAAGGCCTCAACCTACTGTAGAGATATTTGTGCAGCTATGTTTGTTGCTGCTCTTTTCTTTTTCTTTCTTTCTTTTTTTTTTTTTTTTTTGGTCTTTTTGAGACAGGGTCTCCCTGTCGCCCCAGCTGTCCTGGAACTAACTCTGTAGACCAGGCTGGCCTTCTGAACTCACAAAGATCTACCTGCCTCTGCCTCCTGAGTGCTAGAATTAAAGGCTTGTGCTACCATGCCTGGCTTTTTTTCACAATAGTTAAGGAATGGAAACCTAAATGTTCTTCAACTGATGAATGGATAATGAAAATGTGGTACATTTATGTAAACATGGAGTTCTACTCAGTGCTAAAGAAAAAAAAAAAGAAATCATTAAATTTCCATGTAAATGGATGGAACTAGAAAACTGTTAAAGTGAAATAATGCAGATTCAGAAAACAAGAGACATATGCTCTTATTTGTGAATCTTAGCTCCAAATCCTTGTATGTGAGTATACAGCTGGAGATATCCACAGGAACGAGGTCAATGGAAGGAACCGAGGCGGTAAAGGGAAGGAAAGAGCCTGAGAGAGGGGGATAGTAAGAGATAGAGGTTATGAAGGGGGAAGTGGGGAGGGAGGAAGGAAAGATAGGCAGAGAGAGAGGAGAGATAATAATGCTTAGATACTATGAAAAAAGAAACAACAGAGGGAAAAAAATATTCCAAGCAAATGGACCAAAAAGAAAGCAGGTGTTGCTATTTTAATATCAGACAAAATAGACTTCGAAGTAAAAGAAATCAGAAGAGACAAGAAGGCCATTACATCTTTATCAAAGGAATAATTCAGCAAGAAGATTTCACAATCATGAATATATATGCCCAAACTCTTGGTGCACCAAACTTTATAAAGACAATTCTCCAGGACCACAAGTCACACACTAACCAGCACACTCATAGTTGGGGACTTCATACCCCACTGAGTCCTTTGGAGAGGTCAACAGGACAAAGAATAAACAGAGAGACATCTGAATGAACGATATGATACACCAAATGGACTCATTAGACCTTCTTACTGAATATTCCATCCTAACACCAGAGAATACACTTTCTACTCAGCACCCCATGGAACATTCTCCAAAATCGACCACATACTGGGACACAGAAGAAATCTCCACAAATACAAAAAGATTGAAATAATTTCATGCATTCTATCAGACCACAGTGCAATAAAGCTCAACACCAACACTAGGATAAGCCCTACTGCTACAAGAACACATGGAGGCTAAACAACACACTCTTGAACAATGAATGGGTCAAGGAAGAGGAAAGAAAGAAATAAAAGCTTCCTGGAACTGAATGACAATGACAATACAACACAACAAAACCTATGGGATACCTTAAAAGCAGTCCTAAGAGGGAAGTTTATAGCCCTGGGGTGCCTACATTAGAAAAACAGAAAGAGCACAAGTGAATGATCTAACACTGCAGCTAAAAGCACTTGAGAGGCAACAACAGATGAACCTAAATGCAAGCAGGACAGGAAGAAAATAACAAAAATCAGAGCAGAAATCAATGAAATAGAAACAAAGGAAAACAATACAAAAAATCAAGAACCAAAAGTTGGTTCTTTGAAAGAATAAACAAGATAGACATATCTCTAGCCCAGTTAACCAAAAGAAAGAAGGAACAACTCCCAATCAATACAAATCCATGATGAAAGGGAAAATACCACAACGACAAGGAAAAGATCCAGAAAATCAACGGAATATTACAAGAACCTATATTCTACCAAGTTTTTGAAAACCTAGAAGAAATGGATGAATACCTGAAATACTGGGAATCACCAAAGCTCGACCAAGAAGAGATTGGCAGCTTAAACAGACCCATAATATATGAAGAAATGAGGATGCAGTAAGAAACCTCTCAACTGAAAAAAGCCCAGTTCCAGACGGTTTCACGGCAATGAATTCTATAAAACATTTCAAAAAAGACCTTCAGACCTTATTGCTGAACATGTTTAGAAGGATACAATCAGAGGGATCCTCCCAAATTCTTCTATTGAAGCCACATCACTCTATTACCAAAACCAGGCAAAGATACAACCAAAAAGGAGAACTATAGACCCATCTTCCCTAATGAACACAGATGCCAAAATTCTAAACAGGATACTGGCAAATCGCATACAGACCCACATCAAGAAGATCATCCATCATGACCAAGTTGGATTTCATACCAGAGATGCAGGGATGGTTCAACATAAGAAAAATCAATAAACATCATCAAACACATAAACGGAATCAAAGACTAAAAACACACCATCATCTCAATTGATGCAGAGAAAGCCTTTGACAAAATCCAGCATCCCTTCATGCTTAAAGTCCTCTAGAGGGAATGGATTGGAAGGATCATTCCTCAATGTAAACAAAGCCATATACAGGAATCCCACAGCCAATATCATCCTAAACGGGGAAATGACAGAAACATTTTCCTTTAAAGGTTAGGAACTTGGCAAGGCTGCCCCCTGTCACCACTCTCTTCAATATAGTGCTTGAAACCATTGCTAGAGCAATAAGGCAAGAAAAGGAAATTAAAGGAGTACTAATTGGAAAAGAGGAAGTCAAGCTATCCCTATTTGCTGATGATATGATTGTTTACTTTAGGGATGCTAAAAACTCCACCAGTAAACTCCTAGAAGTGATTAACAGCTTCAGCAAAGTGGCAGGATACAAAATTAACCTAAAAAAAATGGCCTTTCTTTACACCAAGAACAAGCAACTGGAGAAAGATTCAAAGAGACCTTCCCACTCACAATAGCCTCAAAAACAATAAAATACCTAGACAAACACCAAGATCTCTACAACAAAAATTTTAAACCTTTAAAGAAAGAAACTGAAAGAAGACATCAGAAGATGGAAAACCTCCCAGCTCAGGATTGGGAAAATTAACATTGTAAAAATGTCCATTTACCGAAACTCTTGTATAGATTTAATGCAATTCCAATCAAAATCCCCAAGAGTTTCTTCACAGGCTTGGAAATAAAAGTCCTTATATTCATTTGGAAAAACAAAAGACCCTGAATAGCCAAAACAACACTGAGTGAAAAAAGCAACATGAGGGGAACTCTATACCAGACTTCAAATCTATACTACAGGGCTATAGTCATAAAAACAGCCTGGTACTGCCACAAAAACAGACCTGTTGACCAATGGAACAAAACCGAAGATCTGAATCTGAGCACATACAATTTCAGCCATTTCATATTTGACAAGGGGGCCAAGAAGACACAATGGAGAAAGACAGCATCTTCAACAGTGGTGTTGGCAAAACTGGATCCCACTTTTAGAGAATGAAATTAAACCCCTACCTCTCGCCCTGTACAAAGTCAACTCCAGATGGATCAAAGACCTCAATGTGAAACCCCACACTCTGAAGGTGATAGAAGAAAAGTTGGCAGCAGACTGCAAGACATAGGCGTAGGAAAAGACTTCCTAAATCAGATGGCAGCTGTGCAAGAATTAAGTGCAATTGACAATGGGACCTCATTAAAATCAAAAGCTTTCTGTACATCAAAGAAACAAGGAAGTGAAGAGAAAACCCACAGAGTGGAGGAAACTTCACCGCAGATACATCTGACAAAGCATTGATTTCCAGAATATATAAAACTACTCAAAAAGCAAAGAAAAATGAAAACAAATGACCCACTCAATAGATGGAGCAAAGAACTGAACAGAGACTTCACAAGTGAGGAATTAGAGATGGCTGAGAAACACCTAAAGTGTTCAACATCACTAATCATTAAGGAAACACAAATCAAAACCACTTTAAGATATCATCTTACTCCAATAGACTGGCTAGATCAAGAAAACAAATGATACCAAGTGCTGAGAGGTTGTGGAGAAGGGGGAACACTCATGCACTGCTGGGGGAATGTAAACTCATACAGCCACTATGGAAAGCAGTGTGTGAGAACCCTTGGAAAACTTGGAATGAAACTTGCCACCCGCACCCAGCCATACCACTCCTGGGCATGTACCCTAAGACTCACCCCATGAGAGATATGTGCACGGCCATGTTTATTTCAGCTCTTCTTCACAATAGCAAGGAGCTGGAACCAACCCAAATGCCTCTCAACTGATGAGTGATAGAGAAAATGTGGTATATCTACACAAGGAGTTCATTGCAGCAGTAAAGAAAGATGGACATCATGAGCTTTGCAGGAAAATGGCTGGAGCTAGAAGACATCATGCTGAGTGAAGTAACACAAGTCCCAGAAAAACAAACGACGAATGGTATCCCTCATCTCTGGATGCTAGTGCCAATTACATAGTTGTAAAGTATTTCTTGTGTATGGCCCCCTGAGCTTTTGTCCAAAGCAGTTGGGAGTGATGCATATTGGAAACAAACAACAAACAACAAACAACAGAAGGGCTGCATCGAAGAACTGACTGAAATGATGAACTTCTGCTCAAAACAGTCAGCTTCCTCATGGAGAATATTGAGAAAGACTGAGAAAGAGATGAAAGGCGTGTTTGGCAGAATGCATGAGCTCTGGTGGGGGGGGAATGGGGGGGACACGGGTCTAGAGTTGTTAAAAAAATAATAATTATATATATATATATAATATTATATATATAATATATATATATATATATATAGAGAGAGAGAGAGAGAGAGAGAGAGAGAAAGAGAATTCCCAACCTTAGCTGATCACTTCTGGGTGAGGGAGAGTTGGTCTTCTTTAGAGGAACATCACTAAATAGGATGACCTGGCTCACTGTCCCTCATTCACACTGATGGACATCTGGGGATACAAACTTGACTCAATAGGCCTTAACATGTAACAAAATGCAGAAATCTGGTGGGTGGGGCGTATAGGACTGGGGAGGGAATCTAAATATGATTAAAATGTATTTCATGAACTGCACAAAAATTCAATAAATACAAACAAATGAAAACTAAAAACAAGAGCAATAAAAAAATTAATTAATTAAAAATACCCAAACTCAGGATCCCTGTGAAAGGGGCATCAACCTATTCCTGGTGATTGGAAGCTCCCATAGTCCGAAGTGAAATCCATTAAGTTTGTCAAAATTAATGACAGCCAGATTCTAGAATGACAAGAGATAAATGCAGTCAAATCATATTATCAAAGCATACCCTTGGAATGCAATTTACAACCAGGTTAGCATCCGGTCTCCACTGTCTGTACTCATGGAATCCAGAGGATGTCAGGCACATCCATCTGAGCCTCAGTTTCTTCATGCAAAAAAAAGACAATCATCACTTTTTTTCAATTACCTCAGACAGTCATTATTTAACTAAATTTTATGTCAAAAGTACTTTCTAAAGAAATGAGGCTGGAGATATGGCTTATCAGTTAAGAGCACTTGTTGAGCTTGCAAAGGAACAGTTCCCAGCACCACATGATGTAACTCAATGGAAACTATTGTATAACTGGAATAAACTATTAGTTCTAAGAACTTGATGTTACTTTTCATATACTCCCCCACAAAAGTTTTCAGAAAAATTGTGTTCATTGTGCCAACATCATAATCATTTGAATAATAGACTAACTCAGGTTTTAAAGAGTGAGCCTGAACTCGGACCTTAGTTCCCCTAGCTATCTGTTAGAGGCCTCTGTCTCCTAGAACTGTGCTGATGGATCTCTTGTCCCCTCAACCTGTGCAGATGAATGATTCATCTCAAGGTTTTCTGTAAATGCCCCCCAAAGAGTAGCAGTATGAGCTAGGCTAAGGGGCATGTTCCTGCAACTCTAGCACTTGGTATAAGAAACATTAAATAATAGTTTTTTTCTTTCAAACCCTGTAAAACTTGGAACTTGGTTTATGATAAGGAATTCTAATCTTTTAATCACAGCACACTCTGTAAGACTTTTGTTTAAGGAAAGGCCTTGATGCATTCCTGAGCCTGATGGCCTGGAAGTAGTGCTCTTCTCCTTCACCTAGATTCTTTTCAAAGACTGTGAGGTCAGACTGCAGCCAATGGCGAGAAGACTCAGGACTCTTGTGCTAGGGATAAAAGCCCACTAAGGTTCCAGGTCCCATGTGCATGCTGGATCCCAGTGACCATGCAACAAGCCCTTTTGCAAAAGTAAATCTGCCTTATCAATTGACTTGCTTTGTCTGTGTGATCTTTGTGAGGTATTGATGGGGTCCTTGGACCTCAGGTTTTATTTCTAACTTTAAGAAGTTAAGGGGGGGGTGTGAATTTAAGGCCAGCCTGGGCTACATATTGAGAATCCTGCATCTAAAAAACAGCAACAAAATAAATAAAAGACACAAAGAATGCTAAACAGGTTTGCTTTAGATTCTTAAGACTTCTACAGTAGACGCTTTAGATTCTTAAAGATTTTCAATTACTACATTTTCGGTAGAAATGACTTTTTTAAAATTTTATTTATTTCTGTATGTGAATGAATGTACTGTCTGCATGCAAGTTTGTGCACCCGTGTTGTGCAATGCCGTAGAGGTCAGAAGAGGGTGTTGGATTCCCCTGGAACTGGAGTTCTCCTGGAATTGGAGTTTCAGACGGTTCTCAGCTGCCATGTGGGTGCTGGGGATCGAACCAGGGTCCTCTGTAAGAGCGGTCGGCATTCTTAACTGCTAGGCCATCTCTCCAGCCCAGAAATGACTCTTATTAATGGACATAATCTGGACTAATAACTTTTAATAAACTCCAGCAAAACCATGAGATCAAGAGTCTGATGACAAGGTCATCTCCTTAGCAACCTGTTTGGCATTCCACCTGAAAAGATAAGGAATAATGTGGATCTGTTTGAGAACATAACAAAACCTGCAAGCAGCACCAGCATCTTCATTGGATACAGTGGAGACTGGGAAGTTGCATAACCTTGGATGAATGAGCTACTGAGGATGAAGACAGGCTGGCCTATGAAGATTACGGGTGGAGCTGAACTTGAATTTGTACTTCCCTGTAGGCCATTCCTGGGCCTGATTAGTAAACCACGTTGCTGAATTTCTTGCTGCGCCATCAATATGGCACCCTTCCTGGCAACAGCTGCATGCAGCCCCCCACACTGAGTTTGTAAACAGCATGTAAACATCTATAGAAGCATGTGCAGGCTGAGGACTATAACTGCATGATTAAGTTGACCTTCTTGATGATTTGATGTGCTCTGATGCTCTCTGTGCTGATTGGTAGAAACTTCCTACATACCCTGTACTGGAAAATAGTTTTGAGTTTTGCCCTCTGATGTGCTCCCGGGAATGGTCTTTGGCTCTGCCCACTTACCCTCAGTAGAGTGGGCCAACTTCCAGCTGGAGAAGGCCCATACTTGGTGCCCAAACAAGGACCCTCAGACCTACTACAAGCCTGGAGTTTTGGTAGGAGATCCCTTCGAGTAATTCATAGCCATACCAAGTGACCCGTAGACCATTTGCCTACCACAAGCTTGGAGTTTCAGGTAAGTAGTCTCCTCGATGGGTAATTCACAATCGCACCAAGTACGCCCCCCCCCCTCCCCGCCTCAGAGCAATTGTCTGCATACTCTCTTCCAGTTGCAGGGCATGGAAGCTAGTGAAAGTCAGGCCCAGGAGCAATGGAAGACCCTGCTAGAATTTGCCCCTTGGTTGGATGAAGAGTAGGGGAGCAGGATCTAGAGTGGCAGGCCACCAAGGCTGCATGCATGACCAAAAGCACAAAGAAACTGCTTGATTTCTAAGGAGCTGCCTAGCAGGAAAAGCTCACCTTGCGGATCCTTGTCACCCATGGGACCCTTCAGGAAGAGCTCAACACCTCCTGGTCTCTCCTTTGCAAGCAAAGGGACCAGAGATGGACTGAGACGGGACATTCCCCCCACAAGATGGATGGAGTTCTCCCTCACAGGAGTCCATTGTCTTACCATCTGTACCCCTTCCATGCTTTTCCCGAGAACCTGGTACCAACACCACAATACTCTTTGTCATAGGATTCCCATACCCCCCAATACGTGTACTAAAGACCCCACTTCCTTGCTTTTAAGACCTTTGTCACCTACTTTTCATCTTTGATTTAAAACTGCTTTTTGAGATGAACTTAATAACATGGGATTTAGTTCCAGTGCTCTGCAGAGGCAGGTGGACTTCTGTGGGAGGTTGGAGCCAGGCTGGTCTAGGTATTGTCAAGACAGCCGCTGTTGGGAGACCATGTCTAAAATAACAAAACAAATGATGGGTCACCCTCCAACTCCTCCTGCAGTGTGTATGGCCACTCTTTCTTTCACCAAGAGGCCTATACCATCAACTTCTGCCATGAGAGGTCAAACTCCAGTAAGGCCACTGTTTTCTCTACCTGCTTGTCCCTTGGTTTCTTCTTTCTCATTCCTGTAAATATCATCAGCTGCTTTACTAACCCCACCCTCCGAGAAGGGGGCTATGTTTTCTTTCTAGATGGCTATCAATCAGATGCGGGACTCCTACTTACGGGCCAAAGGAACTGATCGGCTCAGCTGGAGTCACTATTTCTAACCAAACAGCTCAAGCCCTCCTTAACCTGTCATTGGTGACATCAGAAGGGTTCAACACTGCTGCCGCCTCTGTAGGAGTACATTAGGCTGAGCATCCCAACTTTACAGACTCAATTGGACATTCATGTAACCTTCTTAGAAGCCATGTTGCACATGCAGTTTAGCAACCCTTCAAACTCTTGCTTTGGGGAATTCTCTTTCTGGTCTTGCTCAGTTGCATCAGGTTGCTTCGATCGAGGGTAAGGGCATAACAGCAAGAGATAGTGCTGTTGGCTGAAACTGTCAACGAGCATGTCTCCACTCGGGCCCCTGTCCAGGCCCATCTGGCCCTGACACAACTGGAGGGTTGAGACACCTAGCCATGTTCAAGCATGTAACAGATGGGTTTCCATGTATCCACCTCCTTGGGGTGATTTATAAGTAAATAAAAAAGGGGGATGTGCAGGCCACTCCCGGCCTGATTGGTAAGCCACGTTGCTGAATTTCTTGCTGCGCCATGTCCTGGCAACAGCTGCATGCAGCCCCCTCGCTGTGATCAGCTGTAAACATTTATAGAAGCATGTGCAGGCTGAGGACTATGTAACTGCATGATTAAGTTGACCTTTTTGATGATTGGATGCGCTCTGATGCTCTGTGCTGATTGGTAGAAGCTTCCTATATACCCTATCCTGGAAAACAGTTTTGAGTTCTGCCCTCTGATGTGCTTCCTGGAGTGGTCTTTGGCTCCATTGCACTTACCTTCAATAGAGAGGGGACCAATGACCGGTTGAATGAAGGGCCACACGTCCCCATTTTGGATAAATTATAGGTGTGGCCTGCCAGGGTACATACTGTGTGAAAAGGATTCCAGAGTCAGTTCGATTTGCACAGGGTGAGGACACAGACCACTCCATCTGCACAGGTTTAGGGGACAAGAGATCCATCAGCACGGTTCTGGGAGACAGAGGGCTCTAACAGACAGCTAGGGGAACTAGGGTCGTCCAAGTCCAGACCCACTCTTAAAAACCCGAGTCAGTCTATTTGTTCAGGTGATTATGATGTTGGCACAATAACGAACACGGCAATTTTCCTGAATACTTCCTTGGGTCTATGTGATCTTTCAGTGCATTAAACTTTATTGTCTTTTCCATCTCAGTGAAGTTCTGGAGCAAGTCTGAATTTACAGTCTACTGTCTTGTTTCTCCAAACTCCAGAAAACTGGCCCATCTTTATTCTGAAATTGCTCTCAGAAAAGCCACAAGATGGGGGTGGAGAGAGGGCTCAGGAGTTAAGAGCACCAGCTGCTCCTGGTTTGATCCCCAGGACCCACATGATGGTTAACCACTATCCAAAACTCCAGTCCCAGGGGAATCTGATGCCTTCTGACTGCAGGCATTGCAGGACATGGGTGCACTTACACACATGCAGACAGTTTACTAATATACATGAAATAAAAATGATGAATACAATTTTTAAAAAGAAATACATTACACCCCCCCCCAAACAAAAAACCAGGCCACAAGATTTAATGGCTTCTGAAGTTCTGGAGCCAGGTGGGCCCAGCTTTAATTCTAGCTCTTTTATGGAGTATTGTCTTAATTGTCAAGCAGTGTGGGAGGGCCCAGCCCACAATGAGTGGTGCCACCCTGGGCAGGTTGTTGTGTACAGTATAAGAAGGCAGGCTGGGTATGAGCCAGGGGAGCAAGCCAGTGAACAGCATTCCTCCATGGCCTGTGCTTCAGCTCTTGCCTCCAGGTTCCTGCCCTGAGTTCCTGCCTTGGGCTCCCTGAGTGAGAACTGTGACCCAGGAGATGTAAGCCGAATAAACCCCTTCCTCCCCAAGTTGGTGTTGGTCAGAGTGTTTTGTCACAGCAATGGAAGAGAAACTAGAACATAGTATTTACAGAGAAAAGGAAGTGACATAGGAAGACCTGATTGGTTAGAGGGCACTTCCTTATATGGACATGGTCTAACAGCTGATAGTTGTAATTGGCTACCAGTTGCTTGTTTATAAGGATACACTCTCTTTTTTTTTGGTTACAATTTGTCTACACATCAGGCTAGGGTAGAGTTTACTATATAAGGAGACTGCTTTGGACTGAACTATATCACTTCAGTACAGGTTTAGGCCAAGCTTAACTCCTAATAACTAGATTTCCTAGTAAACCTAGATGTCTATACCAGTGTTTTTTGGATTTTTCTCTTACCCTGACTCTCTTCTACCTCATAAATGATTGTTCCTCAATATTCTATCCCTGGTCCACTGCTCTGACTCGTAATCCCTAATCTCTAACAGGATTCAAGAGAAAATCACAATTATGATTTAACATTCCAATATAAAATCCTTGGATCCTTATCCAGCCAATCCCAAATCTCTATTTCCTGGCATTTTTCTTTTTGGGGGAATGGAAAGCATTCCTGGAGTACAGGTGATGTGCTGACACAGGAGACTCACAAACCTGGGGAACTAGGCAGGTGTTAAGCAAATATTAAAATCTGTTATAGTCACTATTGTTGATGGTTTGACCATCGTTATGCAAGCATTCCTTCTGATGTTTTTTATTTTTTTTTTGAGACAGGGTCTCCCTTTAGTCCCAGCTGGCTGGCCCGGAACTCACTATGTAGACCAGGGTGGCCTTTAACTCACAGAGGTCCGCCTGGCTCTGCCTCCTGAGTGCTGGGATTAAAGGCATGCGCCACCACGTGCGGCAACCCTTTCTGATGTTCATTTTCCTATAAATAAGCACTCATTGGGGGATGGGGAAATCTGATTCCCTCACTGGCAACTGTTAAACTCTCTGCTGCTCTGGCTGCTTGAGCAAAAGGACTGTCAGTTAACCAGGGCCTACTGCTCTGAACACTCCACGAGGCCTTGAGGAAACCACAGGGAACTGCAACTGCTTGCTCTGGCTTCTGAAGGTACAACTCCAGCCAGGACTGTTCAAATAGTTTATACAAGGCCTTTTCCTATCAGAGATTTCAGGGAGCTCAAGAGAGAACCTGCAACCATTTTCATCTAGGCCAAAGGGGGGAACCACTTCCTGGTGGCCCTGTGACTAATGAAAAGCAACAATGTCAGGATTGGTGCCAATGCAAACTTCTATTTGTTTGAGAGTTTGCTGTGATTGGTACAAATACCCCTTTATGTCTATATACGGAAGTTACTTAGCTTACTTAGGAGCTGGTGCAGGGTAGAGAATCCAGTGCTGCCTACCTGGTGTTGCAAGCATATTCAATAAAAGCTTTCTCAAGTGGTCTTTTTTTTTTTTTTTTTTTTTTTCAGGTTAAGCATCTGAGACACTGCAGGCCTGGGAGCTGCATCATTAGTTACTGTCACAGGGTAAGGAACTCTGAAGGTCAGAGGGATCCCAACTTCCAAGGCCTACACAGTACTCTAACATAAGAGGGCACCCTGCTCCACTCCCACCTGCCTGGAAGATGCCCACTACCACCTCCACTACTAAACAGGAGGGATACCGAGGCATTAGGGGAGGGATGCCGGAGAGGAACTGTGCTGGGGAGATGGCTGGGGTTAAGAGCACTGGCCGTTCTGGAAGGTCAAGATTCCATAACAAAGGCCCACACTGAGTTTGTACATTTCTTTCCTTAAAATCTTGCCATCTAATTATTTCCCAAATCTGTACTTTTTCTATTTCTACTACATTAGACTGCTGCCTCCTAGCCCTGCCATTAATCTATTCTCCGCTCCTGACAATCAATTAGATACGGCCCAAATCTGTAAACACCATTTTTTTTTTAAATTGATATATGCTACTGAACAACAAAAAGAACAATTCTAACTATAATCCTGCTAATGAGGAATGAAAAAGTAAGGAAACCAAGGAGAAAAAGAAGCCTTAGAAAAAACAAGAGATGAATGTATTTTTCTACTTAGGTTAAAACCAATGATCCTATTAAAAAGCCTGAATCAAGAGCTTAAGAGGGGACTCGGCAAAAGCACTAGCTGCTCTTCCAGAAGACCTGGAATTTGGTTCCCAGCATCCACATGGCAGCTACCAACCATCTGTAACTCCAGTTCCAGGAATCTGATACCCTCTTCTGGCCTCTGTCAGCATTGCATGAGCTGGTACACTTACATACATGCAGGCAAAACACACACATGCATAAAATAAAAATGAGCAAAAAAAAAAAAGAGCTGAACATGGCATGCATGCCTATAATCCAAACAACTGGGAGGCACATACAGAAGGGTCAAGGTCATCCATGGTTAAACAGTGAATTCAAAACTAGCCTGGGCTACAGGAGACCTTGTATTAAAAAGGCAAGCAAGCAAACAAATAAAACAACAAAAACATGCATTGAATACCATCCAAATTACTTCAGATGGTGTGTGACATATATACATACATTTAAAAGCTATTTTTAAAAGAATATAATTAAAGTATAGGAAGACTATGTACAATATAAACAGAAAATACTTAAGGCTATAGGTGATTTGGCCTCTAGGAAGCTGGTTAAGTACACTGTGCTGGACGGCTTTAGTTTCAACTTGACACACCTGGGTAGCGGGAGCCTCAGCTGGGGAACTGCCTCCATTGGACTGGCCTGTGGCCATGTCTGTGGGGCATTTTCTTGATTGTTGACTGATGTGGAAGGGCCTAGCCCACTGTGGGAGGTGCCACACCTGGGCAGGTTGTTGTCTATTGTCTAAGGAAGCAGGCTGGGCACGGGCCAAGGAAGCAAGCCAGTAAGCAGCATTCCTCCATGGCCTGTGTTTCAGCTCCTGGCTCCAGCTAGTAAGAGAACTTGCCTGGTACCTGAGTTTGACCTCCAGAATCCCCTGTGGAGGAAAAGAACTCCCTCCTGAAAGCTGTCCTGAGACTTCCACACATGCCTCCCCCACGTACACACTGTACACACACAATAATAAACAAAAACTAATAGAGCTGCTATAGAAGATATAATTTCTCTTTTAATAAACATTTTTGCATTTTCAATTTACTTCCTAAAGAAAACAGTCTCCCATTTATGAAGACTAGAGAAACAAAATCCTCAGAAAGATCAGGGACATTAAGTTATCTTACGTAAAATGTAGCAACAGCTACACCCAGTGGACAAAGTGAAGTTTTCTACATATACGGTTAAAAACAAGGTACATTCAGAAATAGCTATTTTTAATTTGTTTGAGCTTTTAGAAAAAGGGTTATCTTTTACTTAAGGAACTACTAAAGAATCTTTGGGAAGAAAAGCCTTAGGCATAAACTTTGATGCAAATAGTCAGAACAATTTACTTTTATACAACAGCCGGAATAAAACTCAAGGCAAGGAATAAAACTCAAGGCAAGGAGAGAACGTATAGGTGCTTTATTGCTCACCTTTCACACAAAACACACCTCAGCCATTTTCTTTCACAGCTTGACAATGTTTACATGTACAAAACCCAGCAAGAAGCATCATGTCACACAGATGTCAGTAAAGGAGACTGTGAGACACTGACTCAGCCAGGCTTCTGTTCTCTGCAGCAATAATAAAGGGCCTCCTGCAGTGAGCAGAGCTCATCTGACTTTGTAGTGCACTTCTTCCATTACAAAAAAGGTCTCTTGCCTAAAGCAAACTAACTTGTGTTTGCTGAGCCAGCGGAATCAACTCGTGCATAAAACAAATTTCTGTTTGCTGTTTCTTCTAGCAAATTTCAAGTAAAAATAAGGTTGAAGGAAGAGTTTTGTGTTGGATGGATGCAGGTCAGTTGAGTTGCTGTACTTAACTAAATGCCTACATGGACTATAGGTTCACAACTTAGTTTGCTTGTCTAATCTTTATGGATTTTGGCCGTGTTTTGGAGTTGAACGTATGGTACAGTATTCCAATCAACAGAGTAAGGCTACTGAACGTGCTATCTGCAGAAGAGCTCATTTAATAGGAACGGACCTCACGGTCTGTCAGGAAGCAAACGTGGTAACCACCTCTCTGAATAAAATGCCAATCAGAGGCAGAACTGTGCTCGAAAAGTAGACATTAGAAGGTATTTTACGCAAAACACACATACGTGGGTTGTTAATGAGGCAGGTTTCCTAGCAGTAAATATAAAAAAAGTCTAGGCAAATCCTCATTTTCAAAACTGCATATTGAAAACATGAAAACTATTTTTTTTCAAGTAATTTCTTCCAAAAAGCATGTATGTTCTAACTGTGGAATTAGTCTACTGGTCAATTAAAGGCAAATTTACTTACCTTTAAAAATCTGTTTTTCATAGAAACGAGATGTTTCTTAAATAAACAGTGTTATGTAAAACTGTTTAATAATAATAAAAAAACCGAATTGAATGAAGACCTACAAATGCTTATACCAAGCAGGAGTCTGCCTGCCACCTGTGGTCTTACATTAATTCAAGAAGATGTTTGATTCAGGAGTCTGAAACTAAGTTTCTATTACTTGAGCTCTAGCAAAATCTAAGTTTCCGTAGCCTCAACTAGTATAATGTCTTCCTTGTCCAAATCCAGAATGACTATACTGATAGCCTCCATGCTGGAAGTGCTGTTCAAACTGGCCCCCCTGGTGGTAAGTCTGGCTCCCTCGTCCTCCCCAGCCTCCTCCCTGGGCTCCACGTCCACCGCGGCCTCCACGTCCACCTCTCCCCCCACGACCACCACCTCGATCACCATGGTGCCCACCATCCTGGTATCTATTGTCCTGCTGGTATCCACCACCCTGGTATCCACTTCCTGTATATGAAGATGTCTGGAAACCACCATAGCTGCCGCCTTGATAGCCACTGCTGTGGCCACCGTGATAGCCTGGCTGGAAACCTGAATCTCGATAACCGCCATCTTGGTAGCCACCTCCACCTCCACCTCCACTCCCTCCATCTGTCCAGCCTCCTTGGTGCTTGTTTCCTCTTCCTCCCCCTCGGCCACCATGGTCATAACTACCGCGTCCGCCTCTCCCTCCTTGTTCATGACCTCCTCGTCCTCCATACGAGGAATGTTCATAACCACCTCTCCCTCCTCCTCGGCCTCCTGATTGCTGCTGGGGGCCATCTTGCCTTTTCTGCCATGGCGGCATCTCTGGGGGTGGAGGCTCAATTTCGTTGGGTCTACCACCTCTGTCAGGTACCCTGCCCATCAACACCTATGAAATAAGAAAGATATTTAACATCTTACTTTACAGAGACAAATGGCAGCCAAAAGGAAAGATTAAAAGTGCTCTAGTCACCTTATTGATGGCACAGGCTGTCTTTTCTCTTATGGAACCACTGCTTGTCCTCAGAATCTTTGACAGGTCTTGTCTGGCAGCCAAAAGGTGGGCAACAGAAATAGTACTTTTAGGAGATAAGACTGAACGTTTTGGCTGGTAAACCTTAGCTAATTTTTCTGTCTGACTCTGTTGAAAGAAAAAAATGTTCAAAGACAAAATGTTAACCTTCAAAATGACATCTGAAATACTTCTACTAAATAGCCTTAAGATCTGATAACAGATGCTGGCCATAGTGGCGCACACCTTTGATCCCAGCCCTCAGGAGGCAGAGGCGGGCAGATCTCTGTGAGATGGAGGCCAGCCTGATCCACAGTGACCTCAGGCAGGGTGGGACTATGGAGACTCAAACAAAAACAAAACAAACAACTCCCCCCAAAACAAAAAACAAACAAAAAACCAGAACAAAACAAAATCACCCCCCTCCCCCTCCCCCCAATTTACTGGGATCCAAATGATAGCGAAGGTATTGCTTTCAGCTGCTAAGAACTATCTTATATAAATACAGCTGCCAGAGCTGCTGGTACAGCAAAGGTCAAAGGTGGGGCTGGGGTGGTGTGGAAGCTTGGAAGCTTTCCTTTTAGGTGGTTAGGGACTGTGTCTACAGATCTTTATTTCTCTGTACCTTAGCTCTGTCAGACCAGCCAAAGGACTGCACAGTGACATCCAAACGTTTTATCAGCAGCTTTCTCCGGACTTCGTATTCATTGGCTATGGCTTGGTTAATTGCTTCTATCTTTTCCTGAAGCAAAAATTTAAAAATTAGAATTTACAGCAGCTTGATCCCCTGACAAGGAAATCTCCAGTATTCAAAACACATATCTTTTATGGGGCTGGAGAGATGGCCTAGCGGATAAGAGCTCTGACTGCTCTTGCAGAGGACTTGGGTTCAATCCCCAGCACCCACATGGCGGCTGAGAACCATCTGTAACTCCAGTTCCAGGGGAATCTGACACCCTCTTCTGACCTCCGAGGCATTGCACGACATGGGTGCACAAACCTGCATGCAGACAGTACATTCATACACATACAAAAAAAAAAACAAAAACCAAAAAACAAACCAAAAAAACCAACCAAACAAATACAAAACAAAACAAAAACATATATCTTTTATACTCGGTAATATATCAACAGTTGGTGAAATCACAGGTCAAAAAGCCTCAAACGCAACAAAATATGTAAAGTAAAAAATTCTTGTTTCGCTTTCCCATAATTCACTGTGTGAAGTTAAACTCACTGAGGTTTCTGGAATGGATCCATTTGTCAATTAGAAACATGCTTCATTCTATGGAACTTGAACTTATTAAATAAGAGCATGAAATATTTACAATTATGAGATTAAGTGTTTCTAAACATAAACAAATAAAATTATTCTCCATAAATCTAGAGGTTCCCAAAAATGATTCCAAGGATGCTCATGTATCAAATCATGTATCAGAAATTATAATTTTTTTTTTTTTTGGTCTTTTTGAGACAGGGTCTCCCTGTAGCCCCAGCTGTCCTGGAACTTACTCTGTAGACCAGGCTGGCCTTGAACTCACAAAGATCCGCCTGCCTCTGCCTCCCCTCCCAAGTGCTAGGACTAAAGGCGTGCGCCACCATGCCCGGCACTCTTTTTTTTTTTTTTTGGAGAAATTATAATTTAAGTCAGACACAATGCCAGCATTTGGAAGGCTGAGGCCAGCCTGGAGTCTAAGTACAGACACAGAGGCTTCTAATGCAGGGCAGCCTAGTCAGGTTACTCAGGAGGACGGCCTACTCACCCAGTGCACTGGTCCCATTGGCTTCTTCAGTAAAGGCTTTCCCACATGATTAGGTGGAACTTTTGCTAATGTTTCCTTTAACTGACACAAAAACATAAATAAATGAATTAAAAAATACAACCTTTTTATAAGTAAACGTATCTTCATCTTCCCAACTCCCATCATATCTTGCCATCAAAAGAGGACTCCTGACAGAGGCGAAGGTGGAGGAGGTTTGGAAACATAAATGCAAAGACCCATGAGATAAAGACACAGGCTCGTCCCACTCCTCCTGTGACTACAGGAGCACGGATCCTTCACTGGACCTAGAACATGCCCGACAGCAGTGGGCACTCAATGAGCATTTGCTGAATGGATGGAGGAACACAGAGCATATGGACTACAGATACACGGACCTGCAGCGCTCAGCAGGATCCGTGCACGGTGAGGCCAGCTACCCCAGGGTGCAAATGTACCAGTTCTTTGAGTCCAGCAGGTATTCACATAGGAAATAGCTTCTACAGCAAATACCATTTTCTTTTACTTATTCACTTCTTAATTATTTAATGTGTGGCATAAAAAATAATTCTATTTTCACATACTATATTATATTAGTAGTCAGCAAATTTAGTTTGCTAGTTGGAATATATAAACCAAAGTAACTGGATTAGAAAACAGAACTTAGAACATCCTTTTCTGTCCAGTCAGTTGGGGAAAGAGGAAAATAGAAACATGATAAAAATGATAAAAACAGCATCAAAGTTCAATGAGAATTTAAGGAGTTAGTAATCTTAATTATTTTTACATTATATCTAGCTTACTTCAGCTTTTAAGCCAAAGTATAAAGTTTCCTTTTTGCAAAAGAATCATGCCAATGTTTAAAAAGAACAAAAACAAAACAAAAAACACTAATTTCTCTTAAAGGCACTAGGACTTAAAACCCGAAACTCATTCAGTGACATTACTTATTAACATGTACATTAGGTTCCCATTAAGAGAAAAAAACTTAAATCTTCATTTAAAACAAAAGTAGGACTATGCCTTTAATACACTACAATCTGGTACTAAAGGTCTTACTTTTTTTTCAATCCCGCTGAAGAATTGGAACATAGTTATATTGGCTGGAGGTTTGGACATTCCTAGAGCAATACATATGCCTTTCAACTCTTGAAAGGCCTCACTACCGCCTCCTTCTTGAGGGTTTTTTGGAGGAGCATTCACACAGAGCATTCTGGCAGCTTCTAGTTCTGAGATGAGGTATGCTGAAGTAAACAAAATAAGATTTCACAAAATAAGATACAGCTATGGTTAATAGTCATAAGCCTGGAGTCACAACTCTATAGACCTAATGATATGTAACTTTTAAAGCTGCAAGAATGGATTAAAACAAGAAAGGAAAACCACTTGTAGCTGCAAATGACATAACAGTAAACTGACTATGTAATTCAGGTATTTAGCCAATACCTAATGCTTGCAGATTAATTAAAATTAAGCAATTCTTTGAAATTAAATATCAAAGTCAATCCCACATGCAGATTTGGGCTCTCACATTCCACTATTCCACCTTCAGAGAAGGGCTGGCAGCTGCTTAAAAGTTTGCAAAAGGTGACGGCCAATTTTTAGCAACAATTTAAAAAAATGCAGTGTTTTTTTAACTTCCCAGCTGTAAAGCCCCAGTGGCTCTGGCCGCTCCAATAGCCAGTCTTCTGTGGACCGGTGATTGCAGTGCAATGGTGTGAACATACTCAGTAGCCGAAGCTCCAAGGTGCTCTCCCTGTGTCCATCTGTCCTTCCCTCCGCTCTTCCTGTGTCCATCTGTCCTTCCCTCTGCTCTTCCTGTGTCCATCTGTCCTTCCCTCTGCTCTTCCTGTGTCCATCTGTCCTTCGCTCTGCTCTTCCTGTGTCCATCTGTCTTTCCCTCTGCTCTTCCTGTGTCCATCTGTCCTTCCCTCTGCTCTTCCTGTGTCCATCTGTCCTTCCCTCTGCTCTTCCTGTGTCCATCTGTCCTTCCCTCTGCTCTTCCTGTGTCCATCTGTCCTTCCCTCTGCTCTTCCTGTGTCCATCTGTCCTTCCCTCTGCTCTTCCTGTGTCCATCTGTCCTTCCCTCTGCTCTTCCTGTGTCCATCTGTCCTTCCCTCTGCTCTTCCTGTGTCCATCTGTCCTTCCCTCTGCTCTTCCTGTGTCCATCTGTCCTTCCCTCTGCTCTTCCTGTGTCCATCTGTCCTTCCCTCTGCTCTTCCTGTGTCCATCTGTCCTTCCCTCTGCTCTTCCTGTGTCCATCTGTCCTTCCCTCTGCTCTTCCTGTGTCCATCTGTCCTTCCCTCTGCTCTTCCTGTGTCCATCTGTCCTTCCCTCTGCTCTTCCTGTGTCCATCTGTCCTTCCCTCTGCTCTTCCTGTGTCCATCTGTCCTTCCCTCTGCTCTTCCTGTGTCCATCTGTCCTTCCCTCTGCTCTTCCTGTGTCCATCTGTCCTTCCCTCTGCTCTTCCTGTGTCCATCTGTCCTTCCCTCTGCTCTTCCTGTGTCCATCTGTCCTTCCCTCTGCTCTTCCTGTGTCCATCTGTCCTTCCCTCTGCTCTTCCTGTGTCCATCTGTCCTTCCCTCTGCTCTTCCTGTGTCCATCTGTCTTTCCCTCTGCTCTTCCTGTGTCCATCTGTCCTTCCCTCTGCTCTTCCTGTGTCCATCTGTCCTTCCCTCTGCTCTTCCTGTGTCCATCTGTCCTTCCCTCTGCTCTTCCTGTGTCCATCTGTCCTTCCCTCTGCTCTTCCTGTGTCCATCTGTCTTTCCCTCTGCTCTTCCTGTTATTCTCACCAGCCCTTTCCCTACTTTCCTCACCTTCTTCCCTAAAACAAAACTTTCAAACCACTTCCTTTAAAAGAAAGAAAGAAAACCCCCACTAATTTACTTGTGTGAGCATATGCATGCCGAAGCACGTGTGTGGAGGTCAGAGGACACTGGAAGGAACTGGTTCTCTCCTTCACCATGTGGGCCCTGGAGATGGAACGCAGGTCAGGCCATTGTCATACCTATTGAACCATCCCTTGGGACTCTCAAATCACTTTTGGGCAGTGTCCCCCTGTGAGTTGGTTGTAGCCTGGTATAATTCTCTGGTAATTCAGCTGAAGGTCTAACTAAACATTAAATGACATTCATTTAACTTTCCCCAGGACACTTCATTTTTAAAAAATAATTACTAATCATTTGAATCTTAGGTTTTTAATTATTCAGCAAGTAAGCTCCTCTGGACAAGGGAAGGAAAGTCTTTCTGAAAAAAGATGTTTTCTGTTTTCTAGGATTTCTATTACAACCAGAAAGAATCATGAGCTTGAAGGACTCACCTGACACCCTCAGGGCACACCGCTACAGCCCTGGGAGCCTTGAAGGACTCACCTGACACCCTCAGGGCACACCGCTACAGCCCTGGGGGCCTTGAAGGACTCACCTGACACCCTCAGGGCACACCGCTACAGCCCTGGGGGCCTTGAAGGACTCACCTGACACCCTCAGGGCACACCGCTACAGCCCTGGGGGCCTTGAAGGACTCACCTGACACCCTCAGGGCACACCGCTACAGCCCTGGGGGCCTTGAAGGACTCACCTGACACCCTCAGGGCACACCGCTACAGCCCTGGGGGCCTTGAAGGATTCACTTGACACCCTCAGGGCACACCGCTATAGCCCTGGGGGCCTTGATCTTGGCAAGCCCTTTTTGAGAAGCTGCCAGCTCCTGTTCTAAATTATTAAATGCAGCTAAATTTCTGCAAAGGTCTTTCCAAATGGGTTTAATAAAACCATGATATGTTCCACATAGCAAACTGTACTTGTGTGTTCAGAAAACAAAAACAGAGAAACCTTACGGTTATGAAAATAACCAATGTTCTATACTAGGTTTTGCCACACTTGTTCCCTCATATCCTGTCTATGGCTTCTTTCCTGCTACAAGAGCAGAGCTGGGTAGCTGCCACTGAGACCTCATGGCCTGCCGAGCCAGGGGTATTTACTGCCTGGCCCTACAAGAACAAGTTTGCCAACCCCTGCTCTAGAAAATCATACATGATTTAACAAACTAGTCATCTAAATTTGAGATGACATAGTTCAGGCATTCACAAAATTAGTTTGTTATAATCAACATGAAAAAACTTTAAAGGTCATTGATGTGTTCAAAGCACCACAGAAGCATTGAAGACAATGAAAAACAAAAGAACAATATGATCTAACAGACTAGTGAAGAATCAAGACAAGATACCTCCTCCTCCAAAGAACAGGACAACCTCATCCTGTATCAGAAATACACACCTGATTTAACTTAGCCCTGGGAATAAGCGGAGAACCATGAAAGGCAGGCAGAGCCCAAGTTGTCCCTATACTCAAAGACTCTTCGAGTTTGGTAATTCAAATGAGGTCCATTTATTCTTCTCTCAAAGTACAATGTGCTAAAAAGATTCAAATTAGGAAGACAGGGGACTGGAAGAAATAATGTCTTAGGATCAAGATGTGACAAAACTGAAACTTGGGAATGAGTAACAATTACACAGAGCAGAAATGAGCATGTGTATGAGACTCTAGAAAAAAAAAGAGAGAGGTCACAAGCTGAGGGGAGCACGGGAAGACAGGGGGCTGCAGGGAGAAGGTAAAGAGAAGGGACTAGTGTGCATGTGTGAAGAACTGAAACCCAAGTCACCTTCAGCTGCTTTAGTTATTTACACAAGGAACAGACAGCTATACACTCTTGAAAAGCTTTTGCGTGTTAGCCTATAAAAATAAAGTCTGTAATCATGACCTGGATTATAACAAAGTTCTGGAAGTCTGCTTAAGAAAGAGGAAAGAGTTAAAAACGCTCATTACAAAGATTTATAATCAATGTGGTTTTCTTAAGGATCAGTACTAAAAAAGTCTAAACATTGAGTGCTTTGGAAGAATTAGGGATTCAGGGTTACTGCACAGCACTCCACACAGCTGTTATCTTTCTATGGAGATAACACATGTTAAGCACCAAACATTATTGATAGGGCTAAGCTGTGCTCTGGAAGAATATATAGCTGAATATATAGCTGCTGATCTGTTATGGAAATTATATAATCTGAAGGATGCTGAATGAATGTTTATAAACTATATTCAAAATATCCATACCTACAGCAATAGTGGACCTCATGTGGCTATCTTCCATTAACAATCACCGGCAGAGGGGAAGCTTAGAAAGTGCTTGCATACCAATTTTTAGTGCTTTAAGCAAATGGCTGTAACATATTTCTTTCTCTAAAAAACTTAACCTTCAAAGCTGGGGTTTTCTTGTTTTATTCAGAGACCATAGTATAGTTATAAAGACAAAAAATCCTCTGGATTATGTGTGTCATAATGCAAACTTAATATTCAGTTAACCAAAGCTAAATGAATTTCAGAACACTACACAAAATACAACTTAAAGCTACTGGTTGTGTTTGTTGTAAAGTTTACACAAGCAATAAGATTTATGAGTTTTCTTACTGTTTCTCAGGGTGAAAAGACAAACGGTATTAAAAAAAAAATGAAAGGAAAGAATTTTCATAAAAACTGATTTCTCAAAATAATCAGTAAATAAGGAACCATTCAAGTTATAATCTTGTATTTTTATAAACAAAATCAACCCCCCCATTACCAATCTAAAGAAATATCAGTAAAACAAAATACTTTTACTTTACCAATTGTTTGTAATGAATGCTGCTTTCCTTAAAAACAATCTTCCTTATTTATATACTGTCTTCCCCCGTCTATTTACAAGCGTGCTTGTGCTTCTAGTCTAAGATGCAAACGTTTGATGATCACACACATGCACAATAGCCTGCCACGACCACTGGCTGCAGCAGGTGAGGCCCAACAGCTTGAGTAGCACCAAATCACAAGTGAGGGAAGCGCAGGGGTCAGTGCACAGTACCACCCGAAGCTACAAAGTTGGAAATGTAGTTTTCTTTGAGATAGTATTTGAATCAAATCATAATGAAACAAAACAGAGGAAGAACCCATTTACTAATCATGGAAAACACAAACAGAAAACAGTTGAATTCTAGTAGACGTGGACTTACTGAGCAAAAGGAGGCAGTTCTTCTGCACAAGAAGGCGCTTGGTCACATCCCCAGATGTCAGTGAAGGATATGGGCAATTCATCTCCCCTAGTAGCCCACTCACCTCAAGCTGGAATTCTTCTGCTTCATTTGGACCTTTGAAGAATTAAAATAGTCTTCCTTATCACACTGCTGTTTTCCCGCTAACATAACTAGTTTTATACATGTATGTCTTTGACTAGGCTTCTCCTACTTTACTTCTTTGTCCTTGAAATTCATCCTTTCTCATACCATCAAAAATGTCTTTTTTATGGTTATTCTTTTGATAATTTAAAATTTTACTCATTTATTATTAGCAGTAGTATGATGTGTGGGGGCAGAGAGCCATACATGTGGAAGTCAGAATATAGGTTTCCAGGGATCAACTTAGGTCAGCAGGCTTGTGCACAAGTGTTTTACCTGCTGAATCACCTTGCTAGCTCTACTTGACAATCTGCCCCAACCCCTGTGAAAGGCTTTTATCTTAATTCTTAATTCTTTGACTTTTAAGACTTTCCTAGTGGAGTTTTGTATTTGCATTACTCCCATCTCTCCCAGTCCCCCTCCAAGTCTTCCCATGTCCCCCTCAATACTCCCGCTCCATTTCTCGTGAACTAGACAATTTTTAATGGCTTCTAGTTTATATCTCATTCGTTCTTTTCTGCTTGACTCTTGCCAACTGCTCAGGTTTGCCTTTTCCAGCACATTCAATTATAATCATCTATACATTTTCCCACAAATGTCTCCTCTACTGGGCCACACCTGAAATGCTCATCTAAATTCTACTTCAGAGTCTTCCTGTAAGCTATTTCCTTTGATGGACAGAGTGACTACTCTCTTCTCCACTAACAAATCTCTCCCATCCATCAAAGCCCAGTGGCTTGCTCCTTGATGAAACCTTCCCTAATACTCATGCTCTCATTGATTTCTTCCCCATGTGAACCAAGAAGGCAAGAGTTTAATTACTGTACTAATCTCCAGGCGTTGCTTTTGTATCTAATATTCCCAGTTAACTAAGATTTAAAGGCAGCAAACATGATTTATAGCTTTCTATTTCAATCATGTGTAAAAAAAAAAAAAGTACGGGGCTGGAGAGATGGCCTAGCCATTAAGAGTGCCGACCACTCTTACAGAGGACCTGGGTTCGATCCCCAGCACCCACATGGTGGCCGAGAACCGTCTGAAACTCCAATTCCACGAGAACTCCAGTTCCAGGGGAATCTGACACCCTCTTCTGACCTCCGTGGCATTGCATGACACGGGTGCACACACCTGCATGCAGACAGTACATTCATACACATACAGAAATAAATAAAATTTAAAAAAAAAGTACATGATTTAGTGGTAAGGGGGGAAATGCTCTCTCCTTTACTACTCTGACTGTTCTGTGTTGACCATCACAAGATGGATAGAAATGAATAAACATGGAGAGAGCAATTTTTAGGTCCCAAGTCCATTTTCTCATCTGTAAAATGAAGATTGCATTACCAATGTTTATCAAACTGTGACTTGTAAACCCAAGGGTTCCATAGACCAGGGTTAGAGGTGGCTGTGGAGATGAGGGAAAACAGGAAAACAGTATTATCAGTGTTTTGTAAACTGTGACCAAATCATCCCAGAAGTCCACAGCTGGGAGGATGAGGAGAAAGCTGTGTTAAAGGTGTCCTCCCTCTATTGAAAACACAAGAGCCACACTGTCTTATCTGTTTTATGTATTGGCGTCTATAAAATACAAGTTAAAAACACTCACTCTAGGGGCTGGAGAGATGGCTCAGCAGTTAAGAGCACCAGCTACTCTTGCAGAAGATAAAGGTTCAAATCCCAGCACCCAAATAGCAGCTAACAATTGTCTATAACTCCAGTTCCAGGGGATCCAAGGCCTTCTTCTGTCCTTCGCAGGCACATGACATGGGTACACTTACACACATGCAGGCGTAACACTCATACACATAAATACAACAACGACAAAAAGCCAGTCACTCTCTACAGGTGTTCTTGAAGGTTCCTACCATTTCCAACATATTAAGGGTCAGAACAGAATACAGTGGTTAAAAGCACTGGCTCCTTAACTTCCTCTAGACTGAGTCCTAGCTGTCCCTCTTACAGGTTTGTGACCTCGGGCAATGTACTTAACTTCTTTGGGCTTTTTGCCATTGGATGTATAAGAATAATACAACCTGCCTCACAGAACTGTCTTGAGGTCTAAATGAGTTAACATAGGTAAACTCCTTTGAACACAGAAAATGCTCTGTGTGACGTCTGCTGTCAGTCATTATTAGTGAACTTGACTTTCTTTAATACTGAGGATTGGCCAGATTTGGACTAGAATGTGGCCCAGTGTTATAGTGCCTACTTAGCACTTTTGATGAGGTCCTGGGTAGGGTTCAATCCCCAGAAAACACACACAAACTACAACTAGAAGCAACTAACCTATATAGAATAAATACACTAACAAGCCAGATGTGTAATCCCAGCACTCCAGAGGCTGATGCAACACGATTTTGTAAAGCAGCCTGAGATAATGAGGTAGAAGCAAACTTGGGTTATACAGGAGGACCCTGCCTCAAAAGTACCAAGAAAGATATAAATATACTAACAAGCAAGAGAGGGAGCTCTTCAAAATGGGACGCTGGGGAAAAAAAGATTCTGTTTAGTTTTCCCTAAGGGCAATTTAACAGATGGGCATTTTGTCTTCTATTAGAGTGTTACCTTTAGCAGGGGGGAAAGAGGAGTATCAGATTCCAAGCTCTCCTTTCAGAGTCAACAAATTAGTGGTAAAGTGTTAGTAAAACTAGTAAATATAAAATAGATCTCAACCCTATAAATCTTATGGCACTGCATCAGGCTATGATGTACCCAATGACACATCCTGTGACATGAGAGAGTCTCAACGAAGTGTCCTTATTCTCCCCCGGCACTATAGTGCTATAACACATTTATTTTATGTAGTGTAGATGCTTCTGGAATCTGGCAGTCCGAAAAGGAAAGCATCCTAAAATCTAGTTCTAGCCACCAATTCAGGATTTCACAATTCATGTTTTGGAAAATATAGACAGTGTGGCCCATGCCTATAATCCCAGCACTCAAGAGGGTGCACAGGAGGATCACGAGTTCAAGACCAGTCTGTGCAACATAGTGAGACTGGAAAAACAAAATATGGAAGGCTCAAATATTCTATATGTGCAGTCTCCATTTTTCTCTATTTCAAGGTCTTTTTTAGACTCCACATATTTTTTATTGTTGCATGCTTATATTTTAGATTTAGCATCTATGAAAGCTTTGGAGCTTTCATAAAGTCCCTCCCTTTCTCCCTCCCTCCCTCCCCATGTCTGTGTTTGCATGCATTAAAATTTTTTGTTTTGTATTAGCAATGATCAGTTGACGATATCCCAATTTTATTTTAAAAGTACAAGTCAGCCGGACGTGGTGGCGCACACCTTTAATCCTAGCACTTGGGAGGCAGAGGCAGATGGATCTTTGTGAGTTCAAGGCCAGCCTGGTCTACAGAGTGAGTTCCAGCACAGCTGGGGCTACAGGGAGCCCCTGTCTGGAAAAGACCAAAAATAAATAAATAAATAAATAAATAAATAAATAAATTAAAATAAAATAAAATAAAATAGTACAAGTGAATGTTTACTTACTGTTAGTTGCTTGCACATTTTCTTCTAGTTTACAGAACACTCTTAATTCAGATACCAGCCAAGCACAGAGTTTGGTGAACTCGGGGGAAGTAGCTCCAGCAGAAACTGCCTGCAGCAGTGCGCCATCTCCCAACAGTGGGCCCTTGTAACTGGTGAACAAGAAACTACATTTCAGAAAAAAAAAAAAAATCCTACCTAATCTGTTGCATCTATGTATTATTTATATAATTAAGCAATAATTGAATACAATGTGATGGACAACTTCTAAACTTGCCAAATAAAACAGCACTGAGACCCTGTCTCGAAAAGACCACAAAAAAAGGAAAAATAAGTCAAGTCGGACATGGCTGAACTCGCCTGTAATCCCAGCCCTGGGAAGCTGAGAGTGGAGGATCTTCAGCTGGAGGCCAGCTTGAGCTGCAAACATACTGAGATCCTGTCTCAAAAACAACAAAACACAATACAGAACAAAACAAAGAAACCAAACCAAAACATGTCAAATAGTAACTGCTTGTCAAACCTTCAAAATATATGTGAGGGCTGGGGATGTGGATCAGTTAGCCGAGTGCTTGCCTAGCATATAGAAGACACTTGGTTTAGTGCCTCGGCTCTGTGTAACCTGAGTATGGTGACACAGGCTTGTAATCCCAGCACTATACAGAGGCAGAGGTCAGAAATTTAAAGGTCATCCTTGACTACACAGTGAGTTCAAAGGCCAGCCTGGGATACATAGTATCTCAAAATACTGCCCAACCCCTTCCAAAATAACACGGAAAACCAAAAATATATGTGAACTATATACAATGTCAACTTTATATTTACTGAAAGCTCATTTGGACAAGTGTTTACCTTCTCACTGTAACTGGACTAGGTATTAATCTTTGATTAACAACTAACAGGTACTTATAAATATTTCAGAGGTAAAACTTAAGTTATCTTTCCTAAAATTATTTTCAAAGCTCAATTTTCAATGACTTCCTTTAAAGTTCTTCCCATGTAATCATTTATTTCACAAAATATGTTCTTGTTTTGTTCTCAAAGACACACAAGGTCTCATGCTGCCTATGAACTCCATATATAATTGAAGATGAACTTGAACTCCGGATCCTCATGTCTCTACGTACCCTCCAGGTGCTGAGACTGCAAGGACTGGCCACCATTTGTGGCTCCTCTTCTGTATCTAACAACAGTTAAGACTAGTAAGACAAACTAGTAACAAGAATGTCACAACTTGCTTAATAACTACTCTTCAGTTGATAAACTAAATCCTAATTTGAATCCTAATCATTTGATGAGTAAATCCAATGTAATTATTAAAAATTCCCTTGCTGGGTGTGGTGGCACATGCCTTTAATCCTAGCACTTGGGAGGTGGAGGCAGATGGATCTGTGAGTTCAAGGCTAGCCTGGTCTACAGAGCGAGTTCCAGGACAACCAGAGTTCCAGGGAGACCCTGTCCAAGAAGAGCCAAAAAAAAAAAGACCAAAAAAAAAAAAAAAGCCCAATGGTTTGTCGGGGTGGGTTTTGGTTCATATGGCTGGAGGCAAGACAGCGGATCTCTGTGTATTTGGGCCAGCCTGTCACAGAGTGAGATTCTAGCACAGCTGGGGCTACAAGGAAAAAAAAACCTTGTCTCAAAAGACCACAAGAAATAAATAAATTAAGAAAAAAATCCCAAGTGTTTCAAGACATCCACCACAGTTCATAATGAACTCTCAACTGCTTATATTTGGTAATCAAGATTTAGTTACTCAGTAAGTATAAGGTCTGGCGAAAGGGAGGGGAGGACGGAGGTGTGGATAGGCCAGGCGGGGTGCGGGTGGGGAGGGGGCGGGGGGTGGGTGGATGGTGCGGTGGTGGCTTATGAACAGGGGGGCGGGAACTATCGGGGGGGGGGGGGAAGTGGACGCAAAAGAGTCTGGGGGGGAGGGGGCGTCTGGAGACATAGAGGGGTTCTACTAAAAATAAAAAAGATACGAATAGGTCAGAAGAAGAGGTGAACGAAGAGTCCTAAAAAAAAAGACAAGAAGAAGGCATAGGCTAGGGGCACTAGCCCCCAGGTGGTCACCTTGGGAGGCAGTCAGGAGATAGCTGGAAGTGGTGAAGGCCACCCTGTCTACAAAGCAAGTTTGCAGACAGTAATCGGGCTACGTGAGAGACCTTGGTTGTAAAATATAACAAATAAATATAAATATACTATTTTAAAAAAAAATTTACAGAAAATGGCTCATGGGTAGGGTGCTGGCCACCAGGTGATTCCACCTGGAATCCAAATGGTCAGAGAGATAATACAACAGCAATTGTCCTCTGAGCTCCAAATGCATGCCGGCCCCATACCCCCCCATGCACACGCAAGATAACTTTAAGAATGTTTTAAAATAGTAGACAATATAAACTTTTGTTTTGTTTTTTTAGAGAAAGGTCCGCGCTCACTATGGTAGAAGATGATGGCTTAAACTCAGAGCTATATCTGCTCTCACTGCCAGAGTGCTGGAATTAGAATATTTTTACCGACATGCCCGGTAACGATATAGGTTATATTACTAGAGACAGGAGCAATTTTCATTCCTGTTAAATACTTGTTATATATGAAATTGAACAGAAACCACCATCTTAGCCAAAAAATTAAACTTCACACAGTCCTGGCACCTTATTTAAAGACAGACAAGACAGACAGAACCGACCACAACCCAGAGGCTGAGACTGACTCAGTGGTAAGACACTTCCTGCTCGTGCAGAGGATGGTGGGTTTAGTTTCCTCAACACTCAACCATCAGCAGCCCACAGCCCCTCTATTCCTGCCCAGATCCACGACCTCCTTCTCTCTGGTGGGTCCCGAACACAAACACTGCACACCACTGCCTCAGGACCCAAACGTACATACAACACAATCTTTTTTTTCTTTACCACCGTATTAGCACACTTGAATACCAGGCAGGCTCAGAAATTTTTCCTTCTGGATTTCATAATTCAAAATAACTACTTCAATACCACTAGGTGCCAGGTAGGACATATCCGACTTACTCGTCTAAACTCACTTCTGAATGATTCTTTCCTAACACGCCGATTAACGTCCGGGTTAAAGCTCCCGCACTTTTACTTTTGACCCACTGCCCGTATTACCAGTACAAATTTTCCCTCGTTTTCGAACAGCGTTGGTTTACATGACATTCAAGTCACACAACTCAATGACAATTGGGATACAGTAATTATTACTTATTTGGACAACTCGACAAGACAAACATAACAGGGGTGGAGAATGCCCACTAGGGAGCAACTGCACTCCACCGGGTCACCGGGGTACACTTCGCGACCTATTTTCCCCTCTTCTTGTTCCACTCCTTCGACACTAACCTGAAGTGTCACTTCTTTCAGGAAGCTTCTAGAGCTTCTCTTTCTTTTCAAAGACTCCTCCACATGCTCCTCACAGTTATCATGTGAAGCTCTCTTTCACATGATCTTAGGTCTAACCTACAGATAATTCACCCCACGCCGGGAGGGGAGAATGGGACACCAGCATCAGGGGTCCCGGACCGTCCGCGAAACGAGGTACTTACGCGGATGCACAGTGGCATGGATAGCAAAGGTGTCCTGAAGTCAGTCGGGATGAACTCAGGTAGGTCTGGGCAAGGTTTATTTCATTTATTCGGTAAGCAAGTCAGCCTGTGATATCAAAAGAACCCATTCTGCAGAATCTTACTTAAAGATGTAATGAAAGAACTAAGCCCCCTAAAGCCTGGGGCACTCACAAACACCTGGAAGCATGCATCAAAGAAATGGCATTAGTAACTTATTTTAATAAAGATGGTAAGTACTGCTTCCTTTCTGCAAACTGTTTCCTAGGCCAACCTTTAGGAAATCTCAACGTGCCCTCTTCTAAAGAAAGGTTCAAGATTCCCATGTCATGGCAAAGTTTTGCTATAGGACTAGTTATTTAAAATACAAGTAACATAAATCTGTGTGTGGTGGGTGGGGGGTTTCCTGAATAGTTACTTTTTTAGGCATAAGTACGTTATACATGCATTTTTTTTTTCCGTGAATCTGTTTAGCGCCACAAGGTTCGAGGTGCTCAAGTTTAACTGAGTAGACTGATCTGGGTGACCCAATGAGATAAGCCTTATTTCCACGCTCCCAGACGCTGTAACTTTATGAGCGGGTAACTATCAAGAGGAAGATACAAGATGCAAAATAAATATGCTGGTTCTTTGTAGGTGAAGACGACCGTGGATCTTCAGGGGTAACTGCCAATGGTTCCCAGGGAGGCTGGTGAAAGGTTTGGTGCACAGCTGAGCGGACTAGAGGTACGGATGCACAGCACAGCCCAGACGAGTCCTCTGGGAACCCTGGGTGCATGCAGAGATGACTGGGCAAAGCAGATTTTCTGAGTGAGCAGGGTGGGGTAGAGGCTCACAGCAGGAGTAGGAAATCTGGATAAGTAGGGAAGCGAAGACAACTTTGGCAACCCAAGGAGTGTGGGGGGAGGGTGTGAGGACGGGAGGCAAGGAGAGAAGCCTGGGGAGTGGGGGTGGCGAAAACCGGAGCCCAGACAATGACACTCAGGACTGAGACATGCTGCGGGGAACTGGGCTGGAGGGAGCCCCAGGGAGAACTAGGGGTGCCGGGACCGAGCGTGCAGGCCAGGCGTGGACGTGGCACTGGGGTCCCGGGGCCAGCAGGAAGCTGCAGCGGGAATCGGGGTGCGGCGTGGAGAGGCAGGTGGCTCCGATAGGGGCGCCGGCGGAGTTGCCGGAGCTCCCGCAGAGTGGGGGCTCACAGACCCGTGCCGGGGCAGTCTTACCCTAGATCTTCCAACGACTCCAAGATGTCAGTCTCCATGAGGTCACACTCCATGCTACTGTGGTATTCAAATTTCCGAGGCGTCAGGCTCCCCTCTAGCCGGCAACGCGTACACTCGCGCATGCGCCCCTTCCCCGGAACTTCAGGTCGACAGCTGGCGCCTCCGTCTCTGCACTGCGCATGTTCCGAGCGTGCGCAAGCAGTTTGGTTCTGCCCATCACCCCCACCTCGCTCTCTGGAGGAGAGCCGGGCTGCACCGTTTTGCGTATGCGCAGTATTGAATATGGAAGCCGGCGTCCCGAAGAAGGGCAGACGACTGGCGGCGTGGCAGCTGGGACCCGGGATGGGGCGCGGGGCTCAGTGTGCGCATGTGCAGGGCTCTGAGAGGAGGGCGGGGAGCTCGAGACTGGGTTAGCTACGGAGCTGAGGCTGCGGGAGTTTGGAGGCTGCAGCCCGCACGTGCTTAAATTTATCTGCCATGGAAGGCAGATTTGTGCGGTCCCAGCGCACGGCCCAGTGAAGTTAACGCCGGATCGCTGCCATATGGGTTTCTTGACTCTGGCTCAGTTTCAGGTTGAGAGAGCCCTGGGCTATCCTTCAGTATGGATGAAGCCCGAAAGTTGTGTCGTTTTCCCGCAGGAAACTTTTCCCAACTTGCCTTCTTGAGCCTGTCCCAGACTAAGCATCTTATTTTGAAGAAAATGGGGCCTAATTCGTTACCAAATTTAATAGGATAAATTAAAAACTATGCCAACTAGGCGAGTCTGCGTTGTGGTTGCTTTTGAGTATACTCACTTGAGTGCAGCGTTCAGTTCACGATGAGTTATGATTTGGCGGCAGTTAGTGATTATATACTTGGGAATTATTGGAAAATGAGAAAACGTTTTCAAAATGATGATATACTATATACATTGACCGAGCCGGCCTTTAAATCCTACACTGTGGGAGAGGCAGAGGCAAGTGACTTTGTGAAGTTCCAGGCCACGCACGGGTCTACAGAGCGAGTTCCAGGACAGCTGGGGGCTGCAAGGAACCCTGTTCGAAAGACAAAAAAAAAAAAAAAAAAAAGTGAAAAAAAAATTACGTGACCAAAAGTTGGTATGTAATAATGTGTAGTCACCTAGCTTTCAAATTGCTCCCAGATTTTACTCTGTAGTTCTCGTTTTCATGTTAATGGATATAGGTTCTCTCATCTTTAGTAACACATTTTTTTTAACAGAGATCAGCATTTATTTCCCAAGGGATTGAAATATTTGGATTGGTGCTGATATGGCTGGTGTAATTTGCAATCCATGGTATAGTACCAAACCTGCCAAGTACAAAGACCAGTAATGATGTAAATGATTTCAATAGTGTTTAGGAAAATGGGAAAAAGTGTAACAATTTTTAAGCAATCCTCTTAAAGTTTTTTAAGTTTTTTTTCACTGATTTTTTAGTACGTTTAAAATAATTCTCAATATCTTTTCAAGGAAACCATGTTTTAAGTTATTTGCATCCCGGGGGTGGGAGAAGGTCGTGTACCGATGTGTGCTGTGTTTTTTTCCTCTTAGATCAATGTCATTTGAAGTTCCCCGCCAAGAAAGCCTCTATGGTATGTGCTACAAAAGGTTTATGGGAAGTGACGTGATTGCCAGTTTCCTGGTTGTAAAGGAAGCCAATCAGGAGCACCATTCTCTTGGGCTGTCCTTTATCCCTTTAAAAAGCCTCGATCCGGGGGCAGGACGGCCTTAATCCTAGCACTTGGGAGGCAGGGCAGGTGGGATTTTGTGAGTTCAAGGAGTCTGCAGCTGGTCTACAAGAGGGAGTTTCCAGGGACAGCTACTATCATAAAGTGAGACCTGTCCTCAAAAGACCAAAAAAAAGAATAAGAATAAAAATAAAATAAAATACCTCTCTATTGCCCACCATCTGTGGTTGGAGCGAACCTCTTTTGATTAGCAGGTAAAACGTTTTTGGAATGTATTAATTTAGCAGATCATTAACTTCCAGCAAACCCAAAGCTGAGAATGACATTAGATAAACAAGCTAAGACCTTAGGAGGATTTTCACCCACCTGCTGCCACCACCAGTGTATTTGGAAAATGCCTTGATTTTGCCTTTTGGTGTTAATCTAAAAACTTCATGAAACTAGTTCCATGCTGGAAAATGTCATTTGGAGCAACTGACTCTCTGTTCCTGGGCTAACATCACTCATATTTGTCTCAGGAATAAATGATCAATCGTCTTCTCTTTTTAAAAAAAAAAAAAAAGACCAAAAAAAAAAAAAAGCCCAATGTTTGCGGGGTGTGGTGGTGCATGGCTTGGAGGCAGAAGCAGGCGGATCTCTGTGAGTTTGAGGCCAGCCTGGTCTACAGAGTGAGTTCTAGGCCAGCTGGGGCTACAGGAAGCCCTTGTCTCAAAAAGACCAAAAAGAAATAAATTAAAAAAAAAATCCCAATATTCAAACATTCACCACAGTTATAATGAACTCCAACTGCTTATATTTGGTATCAAGATTTAGTTACTCAAGTAATTAAGGTCTGGGTGTTGTGCTTCTTATATGTAATACCAACTACTCGGGAAGCTGACGCTCAAAAATCAAGAGTCTGAGGCCAGTCTAGGCAACTCAGAAAGATTTACCTAAAAAAAATAAAAAAGACAAAATAAAATAAAAGGCCAGGCATAGTGGTGCAAGCCTCCCCCAGGTGTACCTTGGGAGGCAGTCAGGAGATAGCTGTAAGTTTGAAGCCAGCCCTGTCTACAAAGCAAGTTTCAGACTAATCAGGGCTACTTGAGAGACCTTGTTTAAAATAAACAAATAAATATAAAATATATAGTATTTATTTTTGAGCCAGCAAAATGGCTCATGGGTAAGGTGCTGGCCACCAGGTTGATTCCACCTGGAATCCAAATGGTCAGAGAGAAAGCTACAGCAAATTGTCCTCTGAGCTCCAATGCATGCCGTGCCCTACCCCCGCCATGCACACGCATATGAACATTTATGAATGTTTTTAAAAATTAGTCAAAATTAAACTTTTGTTTTGTTTTTTAGAGAAAGGGTCTCAGCTCACTATGTAGAAGATGATGGTCTTAAACTCAGAGATCTATCTGCTCTTGCCTCCAGAGTGCTGGAATTAAAAGTATTTACCACATGCCCGGTACAGATATAGGTTATATTAGAGAAAGGACATTTTTCAATTCCTTTAAAAATTGTTATATATGAAATTGAACAGAAAAACATCTTAGACAAAAAAATTAAACTTCACACAGTCTGGCACCTTGATTTAAAGACAGACAGACAGACAGAAAGAAACAAACCCAGAGGCTGAGACATGACTCAGTGGTTAAGAACACTTCCTGCTCTTGCAGAGGATGGGGTTTAGTTCCCAACACTCACATCAGGCAGCCCACAATCTCCTCTAATTCCTGCTCCAGAGAATCCAACACCTTCTTCCTCTGGTGGGTACCTGAACACACCTGCACACACATGCACTCAGGCAAACGTACATACACACAAATCTTTTTTTTCTTTAAAACCAAGTATTAGACACTTGAATAAAAAGGCTAGGCTCAGAAATTTTTCCTTCTGTTTCATATTCAACAATAACTATTAAATACCACTATGTGCCAGGTAGGAAATAAAGATAGTATAAAACTAACTTTAAGTGAATTCTTTTAAAACGCACGTTAATCGATTAAAGCCGACTTTTAATATTTGAATGCAACCAAATTAAGTTAAAATTTTCCATGTTTTCAGAAAAAGCTTATGGTTTACATGACAATTCAAGTCAACACAACTCAATGACAATTGGTACAGTAATAATTACTTATTTGGACAACTCAGACAAGAAAACATAACAGGGTGAGATACCAATGGGAAGAAACTCCATCCACGGTCACCGGGTAACTTAGCGACTATTTTCCCCTCTTCTTGTTCCACTCCTTCGACACTAACCTGAAGTGTCACTTCTTTCAGGAAGCTTCTAGAGCTTCTCTTTCTTTTCAAAGACTCCTCCACATGCTCCTCACAGTTATCATGTGAAGCTCTCTTTCACATGATCTTGTACCCTAAGAGTGAAACGCCCCCCCCCAGACTACCACAAAGCAAAGGTCCCTCAAACCGGTTTATTTATCATTTATTCGGTAAGCAAGTCAGCCTGTGATATCAAAAGAACCCATTCTGCAGAATCTTACTTAAAGATGTAATGAAAGAACTAAGCCCCCTAAAGCCTGGGGCACTCACAAACACCTGGAAGCATGCATCAAAGAAATGGCATTAGTAACTTATTTTAATAAAGATGGTAAGTACTGCTTCCTTTCTGCAAACTGTTTCCTAGGCCAACCTTTAGGAAATCTCAACGTGCCCTCTTCTAAAGAAAGGTTCAAGATTCCCATGTCATGGCAAAGTTTTGCTATAGGACTAGTTACTTTAAAATACAAGTAACTAAATCTGTGTGTGTGTGGGGGGGGTTTCCTGACATAGTTACCTAGGCAAATACTTATACATGCATTTTTTTTTTCCCTTGAAGTCTTTTAGCCCAGAAGGTTCGAGGTTCTCAAGTTTAACTGAGTAGACTGATCTGGGTGACCCAATGAGATAAGCCTTATTTCCACGCTCCCAGACGCTGTAACTTTATGAGCGGGTAACTATCAAGAGGAAGATACAAGATGCAAAATAAATATGCTGGTTCTTTGTAGGTGAAGACGACCGTGGATCTTCAGGGGTAACTGCCAATGGTTCCCAGGGAGGCTGGTGAAAGGTTTGGTGCACAGCTGAGCGGACTAGAGGTACGGATGCACAGCACAGCCCAGACGAGTCCTCTGGGAACCCTGGGTGCATGCAGAGATGACTGGGCAAAGCAGATTTTCTGAGTGAGCAGGGTGGGGTAGAGGCTCACAGCAGGAGTAGGAAATCTGGATAAGTAGGGAAGCGAAGACAACTTTGGCAACCCAAGGAGTGTGGGGGGAGGGTGTGAGGACGGGAGGCAAGGAGAGAAGCCTGGGGAGTGGGGGTGGCGAAAACCGGAGCCCAGACAATGACACTCAGGACTGAGACATGCTGCGGGGAACTGGGCTGGAGGGAGCCCCAGGGAGAACTAGGGGTGCCGGGACCGAGCGTGCAGGCCAGGCGTGGACGTGGCACTGGGGTCCCGGGGCCAGCAGGAAGCTGCAGCGGGAATCGGGGTGCGGCGTGGAGAGGCAGGTGGCTCCGATAGGGGCGCCGGCGGAGTTGCCGGAGCTCCCGCAGAGTGGGGGCTCACAGACCCGTGCCGGGGCAGTCTTACCCTAGATCTTCCAACGACTCCAAGATGTCAGTCTCCATGAGGTCACACTCCATGCTACTGTGGTATTCAAATTTCCGAGGCGTCAGGCTCCCCTCTAGCCGGCAACGCGTACACTCGCGCATGCGCCCCTTCCCCGGAACTTCAGGTCGACAGCTGGCGCCTCCGTCTCTGCACTGCGCATGTTCCGAGCGTGCGCAAGCAGTTTGGTTCTGCCCATCACCCCCACCTCGCTCTCTGGAGGAGAGCCGGGCTGCACCGTTTTGCGTATGCGCAGTATTGAATATGGAAGCCGGCGTCCCGAAGAAGGGCAGAGGACTGGCGGCGTGGCAGCTGGGACCCGGGGATGGGGCGCGGGGCTCAGTGTGCGCATGTGCAGGGCTCTGAGAGGAGGGCGGGGAGCTCGAGACTAGGTTAGCTACGGAGCTGAGGCTGCGGGAGTTTGGAGGCTGCAGCCCGCACGTGCTTAAATTTATCTGCCATGGAAGGCAGATTTGTGCGGTCCCAGCGCACGGCCCAGTGAAGTTAACGCCGGATCGCTGCCATATGGGTTTCTTGACTCTGGCTCAGTTTCAGGTTGAGAGAGCCCTGGGCTATCCTTCAGTATGGATGAAGCCCGAAAGTTGTGTCGTTTTCCCGCAGGAAACTTTTCCCAACTTGCCTTCTTGAGCCTGTCCCAGACTAAGCATCTTATTTTGAAGAAAATGGGGCCTAATTCGTTACCAAATTTAATAGGATAAATTAAAAACTATGCCAACTAGGCGAGTCTGCGTTGTGGTTGCTTTTGAGTATACTCACTTGAGTGCAGCGTTCAGTTCACGATGAGTTATGATTTGGCGGCAGTTAGTGATTATATACTTGGGAATTATTGGAAAATGAGAAAACGTTTTCAAAATGATGATATAATTACATTGACCGAGCCGGCCTTTAATCCTGGCACTTGGGAGGCAGAGGCAGGTGGATCTTTGTGAGTTCAAGGCCAGCCTGGTCTACAGAGCGAGTTCCAGGACAGCTGGGGCTGCAGGGAGACCCTGTCTCGAAAAAAAAGACCCCCCCCAAAAAAAAAAAAAAAAAAAAAAAAAAAAAAAAAAAAAAGTAAAAAAAAATTACGTTGACCAAAAGTTGGTATGTAATAATGTGTAGTCACCTAGCTTTCAAATTGCTCCCAGATTTTACTCTGTAGTTCTCGTTTTCATGTTAATGGATATAGGTTCTCTATCTTTAGTAACACAATTTTTTTTAACAGAGATCAGCATTTATTTCCCAAGGGATTGAAATATTTGGATTGGTGCTGATATGGCTGGTGTAATTTGCAATCCATGGTATAGTACCAAACCTGCCAAGTACAAAGACCAGTAATGATGTAAATGATCAATAGTTGTTAGGAAAATGGGAAAAAGGTGTACAATTTTAAGCAATCCTCTTAAAGTTTTTAAGTTTTTTTTCACTGATTTTTAGTACGTTTAAAATATTCTCAATATCTTTTCAAAGGAAAACCATTTTTAGTTATTTGCATCCCGTGGAGTGGGAGAAGGTCGTGTACCTATGTGTGCTTGTTTTTTTCCTCTTAGATCAAATGTCATTTGAAGTTCCCCCAAGAAAGCCATCTATGGTAAATGTTCTACAAAGGTTTATTGACTGATTCCAGTTTCCTGGTTGTAAAGAATTGCAAATCAGGAGCCACCATTCTCTTGGGCTGTCTTTAGTCCCTTTAAAAGCCTCTCCGTGGTGGCGGACGCCTTTAATCCTAGCACTTGGGAGGCAGAGGCAGGTGGATCTTTGTGAGTTCAAAGGAGTTTCAGCCTGGTCTACAGAGTGAGTTCCAGGACAGCTGGGACTACAAGGAGACCCTGTCTCAAAAAGACCAAAAAAAATAAATAGAATAAAATAAAATAAAATCCTCTCATTGCCCACCTCTGTGTTGGAGCTAACCTCTTTTGGATTATCAGGTAAAACTTTTGGAATGTATGAATTTAGCAGATCATTAACTTCCAGCAACCCAAAAGCTAAGAATGCCATCAGATAACATCTAAGACCTTAGGAGGATTTTCACCCACCTGCTGCCACCACCAGTGTATTTGGAAAATGCCTTGATTTTGCCTTTTGGTGTGTAACTATAAAAACTTCATGAAACTAGTTCCATGCTGGAAAATGTCATTTGGAGCAACTGACTCTCTGTTCCTGGGCTAACATCACTCATATTTGTCTCAGGAATAAATGATCAATCGTCTTCTCTTTTTTATAAATTTTTTAAAATTAATTTTATTTATTTCTGTATGTGTATGAATGTACTGCCTGCTTGCAAGTTTGTGCACCCGTGTCGTGCAATGGCGCGGAGGTCAGAAGAGGGTCTCGGATTCCCCTGGAACTGGAGTTCTCCTGGAATTGGAGTTTCAGACTGTTCTCGGCCGCTATGTGGGTGCTGGGGATCGAACCCGGGTCCTCTGTAAGAGCAGTCGGTGCTCTTAACCGCTAGGCCATCTCTCCAGCCCCTCAATCGTCTTCTCTTTAAGATGAGGGCTGTGTCTGGCATAGACACACATGTTGCAGGCTCCACTGTGTAAATATTATTTGCGTGCTAGAGAGAAGAATGCTAAAGCACAGAGGCTTAATGATCCTTAAGAGCCATAAGTAGTAACTGCATTTAAAAATATTTTATGGGGGCTGGAGAGATGGCTCACTGATTAAGAGCACTGATTAAGAGCACTGACTACTCTTGCAGAAAACCTGGGTTCGATTCCCAGCACCCACATTGTGCCTAAAACCTTCTTTAGTGTGGGGTCTGGTGGCAGACGCCTTTAATCCCAGCACTTGGGAGGCAGAGGCAGGTGGATCTCTGTGAGTTCAAGGCCAGCCTGGTCTACAGAGCGAGCTCCAGGCCAGCTGGGACTAAAGGGAGACTGTGTCTCAAAAATACCAAAAAAAATTATGTTTATGAATGTTTTGCCTGCATGTATGTTAGTGTGCCGGTGTTGTGCAATGTCCATGGAGGTCAGAAGATGACATCAGATCTCTTGGAACTTTAGTTCCCTTGGAACTGGAGTTAAAGATGAATATCTGCCACGTGGGTTCTGGGAACAGAATCCAGGTCCTCTGGAAGAGTAGCTAGCACTCTTAACCTCAGAGTCATCTCTCCAGCCCCAGTAACTGCATTTTGAGACAGAAGCATATTTGCATCCACATTCCTATTTGTTCAAAGATAAGCAGAATGCAAAAAGATGGGAAAGTTAGCTACCCAGGTTTGTTTCAGTTTTTATAAAAATATAATAAATGGGCCTGGAGAGATAGCCTAGCGGTTAAGAGCACCGACTGCTCTTGCAGAGGACCCGGGTTCGATCCCCAGCACCCACGTGTCGGCTAAGAACTGTCTGTAACTCCAATTCCAGGAGAACTCCAGTTCCAGGGGAATCCGACACCCTCTTCTGACCTCTGCAGTATTGCACGACACGGGTGCACAAACCTACATGCAGACAGTACATTCATACATATACAAAAATAAATAAAATTAAAAAATATAATAAAAATGAGTTTTTTCATGGGATTGTCAAGGTACTAAACAAAAGTAATAACATTTAATCATTTTGAATAAAAAGATGTTATTCTTGACTCAGCCTCTCCCCCCCTTGCTGTGTTGTTCAGACTAGTCTTGAGCTGATGATCCTTCTCAGTTGTGGGGACTGTAGACACATCACTGATTTAAACTGTGGCATAAGGTATGTAAGTGTGTGAGTTAGTGGTGCCTCCCTAAATTTGTTATTCCTCTCTTTCTAATGAGATTGTTAGCCCCTAAGGAGGGTTTTTGATGTGAAATTTTTGTGTGTGCTTTAATTCTATAATGGCCTTTTCTGCAATAAAATAATTTAAAAAATTGATTTGTTTTTATTTTATGTGTATGAGTGTTTTGCCTGCATGTATGTAAATGCACCCATGTTGTACATATCCAGGTGTTCTAGTTTCTTTTCAATTGCTGTGACAAAATACTCTGAACAATACCAACTTGGGGAGGAAAGGGTTTATTTGGCTCACATCTCCTGGGTCACAGTTCATCACTCAGGGAGCCCAAGGTAGAAACTCAGGGCAGGAACCTGGAGGCAGGAGCTGAAGCACAGGCCACGGAGGAATGCTGCTTACTGGCTTGCTCCCTTGCCCATGCCCGGCCTGCTTTCTTATACTGTACATAACAACCTGCTCAGGGGTGGCACCACCCACAGTGGGCTGGACTCTCCCACATTTATCAACAATCAAGACAATACTCTACAGACATGGCCACAGGCCAGTCCAATGGAGCCAATTCCCCAACTGAGGCTCCCTCAACTCAGGTATGTCAAGTTGACACTAAAGCTATCCAGCATACCAGGGAAGTTGGAAAAGGATGTGGGACCCCCTGGAACTGGAGTTGCAGACAGTTGTTAGCCAGTGTGTAGGTGCTGAGAATCAAACCCAGGTCCTCTGTAAGAACAACCAGTGCTCTGCTGAGCCATCTCTCCAGCCCCATAAAATAAAAAAAATTTTTTTTGGTCTTTTCGAGACAGGGTCTCCCTGTAGCCCCAGCTGGCCTGGAACTCACTTTGTAGACCAGGCTGGCCTTGAACTCACAAAGATCCGCCTGCCTCTGCCTCCAAGTGCTAGGATTAAAGGCATGCGACACCACGCCCGGCATAAATTAAAAATATTTTTAAATACCATTTTTTATAAGGCTGGAGATGTAGTCCCAATTGCTTGTCTTGTTAAGGTTCTGGGACTAATATGATTAAAATAAAAAAAATAAAAAAAACTAAGTTTTTTCCATGTCCACAGAATCTACTACGAATCTTATGCATTTTATTTAGAACTTATTTTTGTTGGCACTATAATCTGATTATTTGACAAGCCGATTGTGATGGCTAATCCTGGGTGTCAACTTGACTGGACTAAGGAACAAATGAAAGAAAAAGGATCTTTGGATTGGACTACCTCAACCCGGATGGCCCACCCCAAATGTGGGTGTTACCTTCTGCTGGTAGGCAGTATTAAAGGCCATGCCAGAGGGATCTGGTCTGTTTTTTCCTGCGGCTTGCCTCTCTCTCACTGGTGAGTTTGACTTGCTGCTGTGATCAACACTACGGATCCCAGCATGTACTGAGACCGGCAGATCTCCTGGAATCCATCGGGCCTTCAGCACCAGATTGGGACTACTGAGAAATCCAGCCTTTTGGACTGAGCAGTTCCCTGGATTCTCAGCCTCTCCAGTGCGGCGCGGCTACTGTTGGACTCCTTGAGCTCTGTGACGTGAGCAAATCAATAAATTGTATATAACTATATATTCATCCTGTTGCTTCTGTTTCTTTAGAGAACCCTGACTAATACACCAATTCAAGCTGACTTTAATATAATGAAAATGTTACATTTCTAGGTAGATATTAGCAGGCTTTGAGGTCACTGGAGACATGCCCCTTCTTTCTCATACTCTATAGGACTATAAAACCCAGAACTGGGGCTGGAGAGATGGCTCAGCAGTTAAGAGCAGCACCAACTGCTCTTGCAGAGGACCTGGGTTCAATTCCTAACACCCACATGACAGCTAAGAACCGTCTTTAACTCCAGTTCCAGGGGAATCTGAGGCCCTTTTCTAACCTCCACAGCATTGCACAACACGGGTGCACCAACCTACATGCAGACATTACACTCATACCCATAAAAAATAATAAATTGGGTGCTTCTGCGGCTTTGTGTGGGCCAGCTCCTGAGGCACAGAAACCCAGAAGTCATTCAGGCAGGTAGATTTTGGGGTAGATTGTCTCCTGGGCTGCTGGAAGGGGGTTGCAACTCTGAGCCCTCTTGTAGGGGATGGCCATCTGGGCGAGGCTGCCCTTCACCTTGGCAGCCGGTGATCAGTAGGTTGGGGTGGGTTTGATGCCTCTGTGGCTTTCTGTGGGTGGCTCCTGAGGCACAGGAACCTGGAAGTCACTCAGGCAGGTACCAGGGTGCAGGCTAGGTCAGGGATATCCCCGGCCAACAGGAATTGGTGAGAGAGTATCCAAGTGGACTTTTTTTGTAGAACCTTCAGAACAGGAAGAGAAGAGTAACTTAGGCTTCCAATATCCAATATATAAACAAAATTGAAAGCCTGAAACCTAGACAAGTCAATACTCCATAAACAAGGAGGAGGAAAGAAAAAA